>CM069172.1:3366664-3380288 GCA_035221665.1 Okamejei kenojei
GCAGCCAGCACAGCTAATTAACTATTTGGGGTTTGTAATTAACTCAGTTACTACGTTAGTAACTTTGCCAACAGATAAGATTGATGATATTTTGGTGACCTGTAGGGGTCTCATTCACAAACCTTATCCCTCCATCCGGGAAGTAGCAAAGGTTATTGGTAAACTAGTAGCAGCATTTCCTGCAGTAGAATTTGGTCCATTACATTACCAAAACCATCAAAGGGACAAAATAAGAGCTCTAAAAAAGAGAGCAGGCCATTTTGATAGGCCTATGCAATTAACAATAGAAGCTTTATTGGAATTACAATGGTAGATTGAACATGTCCCACAAGCTGCTAAAAACATTCTGATACAACAGCCTGAAGTAATTTTACAAACAGATGCTAGTGCTCTCGGATGGGGGGCAACAGATTCATTCACCAGCTGTGGGGGCAGATGGACTGTCCAAGAGGAAATGTTTCTCCAAACATATGGTATTAACTATTTAGAATTATTGGGTTCATTTTATGGGTTGAAGGCATATTGTTCTACAAAAAAGAATCTGCATGTACTGATACAATTAGACAACAAAACAGCTGTTGCATATATTAATCACATGGGTGTAGTCAGATCGGTATCATGTGATTGTTTGGTCAATCAGATATGGCAATGGTGTATTAACCGCCAAATTTGGATTTCGGCAAATTACATCCCAGGTAAAGACAATGTGGTGGCAGACAATAGATCAAGGATGTTTAAAGATAACACAGAATGGATGTTGAACCCAGTAATTTTCAGTAAAATTGTGACTTAATATGGGTTACCAGACATTGATCAGTTTGCATCAAGACTAAATCATCAATTGCCTAAATATGTGTCTTGGGAACCAGATCCAGACGCAGTAGCAGTAGACGCTTTTTCACTAAACTGGGGGAATATGTTTTTTTTATGCTTTTGCACCATTTGCTCTGGTTCAGCAATGTCTAAAGAAAATAGAACAGGATTCTGCCACAGGATTATTGGTAATTCCAATTTGCCGACACAACCATGGTTCCCATTGATGTTAAACATGATTAAAGAACCATATATGTCAATTCCTAGCAGCAGTGATTTATTGATAAAACCAGTAACCAAAGAAATTCATCCATTACATGATTATATGAATTTGTTAATCTGCAGGTTTTGACCAGACCACTACAGGAGCTTGGATTGTCGGATAGAACTATGGATATTATAGTCGCATCATGGCGAGATAGCACTCAGAGACAATATATGACACATATAAAGAAATGGGAAAATTTTTGCAGACAGTCAAATATATCCTATCATACTGTGAACATTGCAAACATATTTTCCTTGCCGAGTTGCATTTTGAACAACACTTAAGTTACAGTGCAATTAATAGTGCACGTAGTGCCTTATCATCTTATTTAGGACAAATCTCTGACCAGAAATCAATTGGATCACATCCATTAATATCCAGATTTATGAAAGGAATCTTTAATAAAAATCCACCCAAACCAAGATATACAGAAATTTGGGATGTTAGCATGGTACTTACCTTACTTAGGCAATGGACTCCAATCGAAGGTTTGTCATTGGAAAGGTTAACATTGAAATTATTCAATTCAATTCAATTCAATTCAAATTTAATGTCATTGCACAGATACAAGTATGGGTACAACGAAATGCAGTTTACTGTCAGTACGTAGTGATAGCAATGTTTAGATAAATACAGGTAAATAAATACAGATGTGGGAATCTATCGGCGGGACTCCGAGTTCAGTAGTGCGATGGTGTTATTGTAGAAGCTACGCCTCATCCTGCTGGTGCGGGACCTGAGGTTCCTATACCGCCTCCCCGATGGTAGGAGGGCAAACAGTCCATGGTTAGGGAGGGAGGGGTCCTTGATGATCTTCCCAGCCCGTATCAGACACCGTTTTCGGTGGAGGGCAACCAAAGCAGGGAGCGGGGCACCGATGATGTGCTGGGCGGTTTTCACCACCCGTTGTAGTGCCTTCCTGTCTGCTACGGTGCAACTGCTGTACCATACCGTAAAGCAGGTGGTCAGGATGCTTTCGATGGTACAGCAGTAGTAGTTGGTCAGGATCAGGGGGGACAGGTGGGCTTTTTTGGTCCTCCTCCGGAAGTAAAGGCGCTGCTGCGCCCTTTTGACCAGCTTGGAGGTGTTGGGGGACCAGGACAGATCCTCCGAGATGTGTACCCCGAGGAATTTGCAGTTGGAGACCCGCTCCACCTCAGTCCCGCTTATATGGATGGGGGTGTGTCTGCCCCCTCTGTTCTTCCTGAAGTCGACAAAGATCTCCTTCGTCTTTTTGGGAGTTGAGGACGAGGTTGTTATTGGCACACCAGGTTATCAGGTGCTGGACCTCCTCCCTGTAGGCTGACTCGTCGTTATCGCTGATCAGTCCTACCACCGTGGTGTTGTCGGCAAATTTTATGATGGCGTTGGAGCTAAACTTAGGGATGCAGTCATGGGTGAAGAGAGAGTAGAGGAGAGGACTGCGGACACAGCCCTGTGGCACGCCAGTGTCCAGTGTTATAGTGGAGGAGGTGAGGTTGTTGATCCTAACAGGCTGTGGTCAATTAGTGAGGAAATCCAGTGTCCAATTGCAGAGGGAAGTGGAGATGCCAAGACCGCTGAGTTTGGTGATCAAGCTAGCGGGTATGACAGTGTTAAAGGCGGAACTGAAGTCGATGAACAGCAGCCTGGTGTAGGTGTTATTGCTGTCCAGGTGGGTCAGGGCAGAGTGTAGGGCCGCAGATATGGCGTCTTCTGTTGACCTATTGGTCTGGTAGGCAAACTGATAGGGTCCAGTGTGGGGGGGAGGCTGGCTTTGAGGTGAGCCAAGATCAGCCGCTCGAAGCACTTGGCGATGACAGGGGTGAGTGCCACTGGCCGGAAATCGTTGAGACTCCCCGTCGCTGATTGTTTGGGCACTGGCACAATGGTAGATGTCTTGAGGCAAGTGGGGACGACACCCTGGGCCAGTGACAGATTGAAGATGTCAGTGAGGACCAGGGATAGTTGTCCAGCACATGCCCTGAGCACCCGCCCGGGGATGCCATCGGGGCCGGCAGCTTTGTGCTCATTCACCTTGCTCAGTGCATCTTGTACAGCAGAGGTGGAGAGACTGAGGGGTTGTTCATGCGGGGGTGGAGCAACTTTGATGGCTGGATTTTTGTTGTCTGGAAGGGAGGCACTGTCTGGGGGGGAGTGTTAACTTTATGGTAATCGGCAATGGATTTCATTCCTTGCCACATGCGCCTGGGGTCAGAGTTATTTCGGAAATGCTCCTCGATCCGCCGTTTGTGATTAAGTTTAGCATTCCTAATTCCCTTTTTCAGATTGGCCCTGGATGAACTGTAACCCTCAGCATCGCCAGATTTAAAAGCGGCGTCGCGAGCCTTCAGCAGGAGTCTAACCTCCCTGCTCATCCACGGCTTCTGGTTAGGGAAGGTCCTTATTACTTTGTGGGTAGTGACGTTGTCCGTGCAGAATTTTATGTAGTCCAGAACGGTTGAGGTGTATGAGTTGATGTCCACTTGGGAGTTGAAGGTGGCCTGGGTGGCAAACAGACTACAGTCTGCTTGCTGAAACTGTTCCTGCAAGACAGAGACAGCCCCCTCAGGCCAGACCTTCACTGTCCTCACGGAAGGTTTCACACGTCCGATCAGAGGTGTGTATTTGGGGAGCAAGAACAGAGAGAGGTGGTCAGACTGTCCCAGGTGGGGGAGGGGGAGGGCTTTGAATGCTTCAGTAATGTTGGTGAATACTAGGTCAAGAGTCTTGTTTCCTCTGGTTGGGCAGGAGACATGTTGGTGGAATCTGGGGAGAACAGTTTTAAGGTTAGAGTGGTTGAAATCACCTGCAGCAATAATGCCCCCTCTGGGTGTGCAGTTAGTTATCTGCTGATAGCAGCTTGCAGCTCCTCCATTGCTAGCCTGGCATTAGCGTCTGGGGGTACATAGACTGCAGTGATAACAGTCGATGTAAATTCCCTGAGCAGATAGAAGGGCCTGCACTTTATCATCAGGTATTCCAGGTCAGCAGAGCAGTGACTACCAATCCTGACAGCGTCTGTACACCATGAGTTATGCACATAAATGAACAGTCCGCCGCCCTTGGTCTTACCGGAGTCCTCCGCTGTTCTATCGGCCCTGAAGGCAGTGCGCCCCTCCAGCTCGATGGTGTTGTCCGGGATGTTGTCGGTTAGCCATGTATCGGTGAAGACCATGGCGTTGCAGTCGGCGATCCGTTTGTGTGTGGTGATCCGCAGCCGCAGTTCATCGATTTTACTCACCAGGGACCGGACATTCGCGAGGAAAATGCTGGGCAGAGCTGGCTGTTGCGGGTTTGATCTCTGTAGATGCTTGTGTGTACACCTTTAATTGCTAGTATGATGTCCATGCTAACCACTCCCCCAGCAGGCAGTATAATTGTAACCCGCACGCCCCTAGCTCTCTCTCTGGTGCTCGTGACAGACCACGTACAGCCAGGGCTATGTATGCTGTGTGTTTAATAAAAGTTCTGAAGACTTAAAGACATCGTAGTACAATCTTCATGGTGTCAGAAGTGGTAGTTCCTGCGTCTGTGGTGTTTCGCGTTTTATTTCATTAGTCCCAGTACCCCCCCCCCCCCCTGGTTCCACGATGGCTTCTGCCTGCCGTAAGCCTGACGTCCTGGTCTTTGATGCGGACATCACTCATCGCTGGAGTGTGTTCCGACGGGACTTTGAACATTACGTTGCTATTGACCACCCTGCTGTGACGCCCGCTGTCAAGGCATCCCTGCTGCTTAACTTGGCTGGTTCGGAGGCGCTCGAGCGTTCGGAGTCGTTCGTCTATGGACATGGTGAGAGTGCTGCTGACCCCGACTGCTTAATTGCTAAATTTACGACGATGTACGACCTTCCCACTAACCACATTCTGGAGCGTTTTAAGTTGTTCTCCAGACGACAGAACCCTGGGGAGTCTATTGACAATTTTATGGCCGTGTTGCGCCAGTTGGCTCGCCGATGTAACCTACGTGACCTGACCCCCGATGCCTTGACCCGTGACATTTTGGTCTTTGGTTTGCGGGACGAAAAGCTGCGCTCCGAGCTGTTGCGTAAGCCTGATCTGACACTACATGAGGCGCTGCATGCCTCTCGTTTAGCCGAGGCTGTCTCCTCAGCTATACCTGACCCAGTGGTCCACACAGCCCGTCTCGCTGGTCCCCAGTACAGTGCTCTTCGGCGACAGAGGGCAACACCGCTGCTGGGCTCCAGACCGCCTCAACGGTGTCCTAATTGTAACTTTGTCTCTCACCGTTATAATGTGTGCCCTGCGTTGGGGAAAACCTGTAACTTTTGCAACAAGCTCGGGCACTTTTCAGGCGCATGCCGTTCCCGTGGGAACAGTGCCCAGCCACAGCAGAAGCCGTCTCGTTATCTGACTCGTGATGATTCAGTGTCTGGTTCTTATCTGCAGCACGATGATCTTCCCCCGTCTGACCCTGAATCTGTGCAGAGCGAGCTGGAGGTGTTTTCCTTGCGACGTGCAGCTGGACTGATAACGGACCCGACCGTCCAAATCACGGTGAATGGCACGGCCTTCTCTGCTAAGGTGGACACTGGTGCAGCTGCCAACGTTATGTCAACAAGCCTGTTTAACAAGATAAGAAATAATGAGCCTGTTTCCACAGACAGTGCTGTTCTGCGTGCCTATGGGGGCGGCGTGCTTGTTCCTGTGGGGAAGGTCACTCACTGCTTGTTTTGGTAGAGGAAGGATGTAGATGCTTGTGTGTACACCTTTAATTGCTAGTATGATGTCCATGCTAACCACTCCCCCAGCAGTCAGTATAATTGTAACCCGCACGCCCCTAGCTCTCTCTCCGGTGCTCGTGACAGACCACGTACAGCCAGGGCTATGTATGCTGTGTGTTTAATAAAAGTTCTGAAGACTTAAAGACATCGTAGTACAATCTTCAATCTCAGCCTCGCTAGATGGCCTCCGCGCTTCCGATAGTAATGTTAATGGCATTGGTTTCAGCTCAAAGGGCAAACATTACAAATGCTACGTTTAGACTGTGTGAATGTGACTGCAGATAACATTGTGTTCTATGTTTATGATCTGATCAAACAAAGCAGACCAGGGAGAACTGGAGCGAAGGTAATGTTTCAAGCTTATCCCATTGATCCAACGTTGTGTGTAGTTAAACATTTGAATCATTATGTAAAAGTTACCAAAACTCTTCGAGGAGATGAAAAAACATTAATGATTACGCATAAGAAACCACACACAAAAGCTTCAGTGCAAACAATCTCAAGGTGGTTAAAACAGGTGTTACTTTTAGCAGGAGTAGACACTGATGTGTTCAAATCTCACTCCACCAGGGCAGCAGCTACATCCGCGGCGAAGTTACAGGACGTACCACTCGAACATATTTTAGAAACCGCAGGGTGGTGTAAAGAAGAAACTTTTTCAAAGTTCTACAAAAAACCCGTTCACACAATGACAGGCTTTGGACACGCGGTGTTGGGTTCACTATAATCACCTGCTTTGTTTCACTATTGATTGATATTATCAATTATGTTATCACTTATATCTTTTAGCACTTTGTAATGGTTCCCGCGGGTATAAAACAGGGTTATTATATGTTCTTTTATCATTAAAAGATTTATGGAAAGAACTAAAACTAGTCTGGTTTTCTCATGTATGTGTTGACCTAGCCGGACTGTCGTATGGAAGAATTCTACGACATGAAAAACACAGAAGCTTCAAAATCTGCACGTAGTCACTCACGTGACTCCGAAGTAAAATAGTAAGATTAAACGAGAACTTACCAGTTCGGAGTTTGATCTTTATTTTATGAGGAGTAACGATAAGGGATTACGTGCCCTCCACTCCACACCCTCATAAAATAAATGATCATCTGGTGGTTCGAAATCCAGTGTCCAATTGCAGAGGGAAGTGGAGATGCCAAGACCGCTGAGTTTGGTGATCAAGCTAGCGGGTATGACAGTGTTAAAGGCGGAACTGAAGTCGATGAACAGCAGCCTGGTGTAGGTGTTATTGCTGTCCAGGTGGGTCAGGGCAGAGTGTAGGGCCGCAGATATGGCGTCTTCTGTTGACCTATTGGTCTGGTAGGCAAACTGATGGGGTCCAGTGTGGGGGGGAGGCTGGCTTTGAGGTGAGCCAAGATCAGCCGCTCGAAGCACTTGGCGATGACAGGGGTGAGTGCCACTGGCCGGAAATCGTTGAGACTCCCCGTCGCTGATTGTTTGGGCACTGGCACAATGGTAGATGTCTTGAGGCAAGTGGGGACGACACCCTGGGCCAGTGACAGATTGAAGATGTCAGTGAGGACCAGGGATAGTTGTCCAGCACATGCCCTGAGCACCCGCCCGGGGATGCCATCGGGGCCGGCAGCTTTGTGCTCATTCACCTTGCTCAGTGCATCTTGTACAGCAGAGGTGGAGAGACTGAGGGGTTGTTCATGCGGGGGTGGATCAACTTTGATGGCTGGACTTTTGTTGTCTGGAAGGGAGGCACTGTCTGGGGGGGAGTGTTAACTTTATGGTAATCGGCAATGGATTTCATTCCTTGCCACATGCGCCTGGGGTCAGAGTTATTTCGGAAATGCTCCTCGATCCGCCGTTTGTGATTAAGTTTAGCATTCCTAATTCCCTTTTTCAGATTGGCCCTGGATGAGCTGTAACCCTCAGCATCGCCAGATTTAAAAGCGGCGTCGCGAGCCTTCAGCAGGAGTCTAACCTCCCTGCTCATCCACGGCTTCTGGTTAGGGAAGGTCCTTATTACTTTGTGGGTAGTGACGTTGCCCGTGCAGAATTTTATGTAGTCCAGAACGGTTGAGGTGTATGAGTTGATGTCCACTTGGGAGTTGAAGGTGGCCTGGGTGGCAAACAGACTCTAGTCTGCTTGCTGAAACTGTTCCTGCAAGACAGAGACAGCCCCCTCAGGCCAGACCTTCACTGTCCTCACGGAAGGTTTCACACGTCCGATCAGAGGTGTGTATTTGGGGAGCAAGAACAGAGAGAGGTGGTCAGACTGTCCCAGGTGGGGGAGGGGGAGGGCTTTGAATGCTTCAGTAATGTTGGTGAATACTAGGTCAAGAGTCTTGTTTCCTCTGGTTGGGCAGGAGACATGTTGGTGGAATCTGGGGAGAACAGTTTTAAGGTTAGAGTGGTTGAAATCACCTGCAGCAATAATGCCCCCTCTGGGTGTGCAGTTAGTTATCTGCTGATAGCAGCTTGCAGCTCCTCCATTGCTAGCCTGGCATTAGCGTCTGGGGGTACATAGACTGCAGTGATAACAGTCGATGTAAATTCCCTGAGCAGATAGAAGGGCCTGCACTTTATCATCAGGTATTCCAGGTCAGCAGAGCAGTGACTACCAATCCTGACAGCGTCTGTACACCATGAGTTATGCACATAAATGAACAGTCCGCCGCCCTTGGTCTTACCGGAGTCCTCCGCTGTTCTATCGGCCCTGAAGGCAGTGCGCCCCTCCAGCTCGATGGTGTTGTCCGGGATGTTGTCGGTGAGCCATGTTTCGGTGAAGACCATGGCGTTGCAGTCGGCGATCCGTTTGTGTGTGGTGATCCGCAGCCGCAGTTCATCGATTTTACTCACCAGGGACCGGACATTCGCGAGGAAAATGCTGGGCAGAGCTGGCTGTTGCGGGTTTGATCTCAGCCTCGCTAGATGGCCTCCGCGCTTCCGATAGTAATGTTAATGGCATTGGTTTCAGCTCAAACGGTGCAAACATTACAAATGCTTCGTTTAGACTGTGTGCATGTGACTGCAGATAACATTGTGTTCTATGTTTATGATCAGATCAAACAAAGCAGACCAGGGAGAACTGGAGCGAAGGTAATGTTTCAAGCTTATCCCATTGATCCAACGTTGTGTGTAGTTAAACATTTGAATCATTATGTAAAAGTTACCAAAACTCTTCGAGGAGATGAAAAAACATTAATGATTACGCATAAGAAAACCACACCACAAAAGCTTCAGTGCAAACAATCTCAAGGTGGTTAAAACAGGTGTTACTTTTAGCAGGAGTAGACACTGATGTGTTCAAATTCTCACTCCAAAGGGCAGCAGCTACATCCGCGGCGAAGTTACAGGACGTACCACTCGAACATATTTTAGAAACCGCAGGGTGGTGTAAAGAAGAAACTTTTTCAAAGTTCTACAAAAAACCTGTTTCACACAACGACAGGCTTTGACACGCGGGTGTTGGGTTCACTATCATCACCTGCTTTGTTTCACTATTGATTGATATTATCAATTATGTTATCACATATCTTTTAGCACTTTGTAATGGTTCCTCGGGTTATAAAACAGGGTTATTATATGTTCTTTTATCATTAAAAGATTTATGGAAAGAACTAAAACTAGTCTGGTTTTCTCATGTATGTGTTGACCTAGCCGGACTGTCGTATGGAAGAATTCTACGACATGAAAAAACACAGAAAGCTTCAAAATCTTCACGTAGTCACTCACGTGACTCCGAAGTAAAATAGTAAGATTAAACGAGAACTTACCAGTTCGGAGTTTGATCTTTATTTTATGAGGAGTAACGAAAAGGGATTACGTGCCCTCCACTCCACACCCTCATAAAATAAATGATCATCTGGTGGTTCTAAATCTATGATGAGCCTTACTATCTTACTCCGGCTATTGTGTTCTGTGTTTTACATGCCGCTGCTTTGATGTATGCCGTTCCAGCGCCAGGCGGGGCTTCTTCACGTAATCCCTCATCGTTACTCCTCATAAAATAAAGATCAAACTTCGAACTGGTAAGTTCTCGTTTAATCTTACTATTCTATTCATTTGTCCCGCTCCGCTCATCGGTTGATTGCTTTTACCACATTAATCGCTAAAGATCTATTATATTTAAATGGAAAGACTACAAACCTCGACCACACTCCAGTGGTATTCTGAAACAATATCATGTTTAAATTTAGAAAAAAGTAGGAGTGGCATTGTTGAACCCTTGGTTAAATTTGATAAGACTTGGGGAAATTGTATTGAACACTTTCATACAATATAAATTGCTCCCTTTTTATCCGTCATATAAACAATTTCGCTTTTATATGGTGGAACGGACTTGACGTCATAGAGACTTAAATTGTTGAAACTTTTAGTTCAGATTTTGTTTTGCTTTGTTTAGTTTTTATTTAGTTATTTTATTTTTAGTTTTATTTTATTATTATTAATTTTTTATTTTTTTTATTTTTTAGTTTAGGGGGGTTTTGCTTTTTCCATTTTTCTTTTTCTTTTTGTCTTTTTCTTTTTGCGTTTTTTTTCTACATTTGTAATTTTCTTTCAAAGATTTAACTATATTCACATAGAGACCGGGAGGTGTATACTCAATGTGTATTTTGACATTGGTCACATATCAGGTTTACCTGTTATTAATGTAATCTTGATCCCTATTTATCAATATCATTGTTATGTCAAAGAAGAAACTGCAGATGCTGGAGTCCGAGATCACCAGCATCTTGCCTTACAGCGCCGAATATGGGGGCTTGTCTGTTCGTAGTTTGTACATTCTTCTCGTGACCCGTGTGTGTTTTCCCTGAGATGCATGGTTTCCTCCCACACCAGTTTGCAGGTTAATTGGCTTCGTTTGAATATAAATTGTCCCCAGTGTGTATAGTGTTAAAGAAGGAACTGCAGATGCTGGAGAATCGAGGGTACAAAAAAGGCTGGAGAAACTCAGCGGGTGCAGCAGCATCTAAGGAGCGAAGGAGATAGGCGACGTTTCGGGTCGAGACCCTTCTTCAGACTGGTCAGGGATCCGTGATCCCGCCCTCTTTTTTGCAAACGAGAAATATAGACGGTGATGCGGGGAGATAAAGAACAATGAATGAAAGATATGCAAAAAAGTATCGATGATAAAGGAAACAGGCCATTGTAAGCTGTTTGTCGTGTGAAAATGAGAAGCTGGTGTGACTAGGGTGGGGGAGAGATAGAGGGAGAGGGAATGCCAGGGCCCGAGGGCTGAGAGAGAGGTGGGAAGGGGAGGAGCCAGCAAGGGTTAACATAACTGAGAAAATTCATTGTTCAAGCCAAGAGGATGCAGACTCCCCAAGCGGAATATGAGGTGCTGTTCCTCCAACTTGCGGTGTTGCTCACTCTGGCCGTGGAGGAGGTCCAGGACCGAGAGCTCGCATACGGAATGGGAGGGGGAGTTGAAGTGCTGAGCCACCGGGAGGTCGGTTGGTTATTGCGGACCGAGAGGAGGTGTTCGGCAAAATGTTCGCCAAGCCTCCGCTTGGTCTCACCGATATAGATCAGCTGGCATCTGGAGCAGCAGATGCAGTTGATGAGGTTGGAGGACGTGCTGGTGAACCTCTGTCGGACCTGGAAGGACTGCTCGGGTCCCTGAAAGGAGTGGAGGGGGGAGGTGAAGGGATAAGTGTAGCATTTTTTGCGGTTCAAAGGGAAAGTGCCCGGGGAAGGGAAGAATTGACAATGGAGTTGCGGGGGTAGCGTTTTTTGCGGAAGGCAGACAGGAGGGGAGATGGGAAGATGTGGCGAGTGGAGGGGTCACGTTGGATGTGGCGAAACTGGCGGAGACTATGTGTTGTAATTGCTGGCTGGTGGGGTGAAAGGTGAGGACCAGGGAGTCTGTGCCATTGTTGCGAGTGGGGTGGGAAATGGAGAGAAGGGCAGTGTTAGCGGAGTATGGAGGAGTCCCTGGTGCTAGCCTCACTAATAGAGGCGGAGGGGAATCTCCGTTTTTTCCTTTTTTTTTTTCTCTTTTCCGAAGAGTGATGACATTTGTGATGATCTAAGTGTGGAACACCTCATCCTGGGAGCAGATGCGGCGCAGACGGAGGATTTGGGAATAGGGGATGGAGTCCTTACAGGAAGCAGGGTGGGAGGAAGAGCCGTCCAGGTAGCTGTGGGAGTCAGTTGGTGTGTAGTGGATGTCGGTCAGGAGTGTATCACCTGCAAAAGGGATGGTGAGGTCAAGGAATGGTAGGGAAATGTCGGAAATGGCCCAAGTGTATTTGAGTACCGGATTGAAGTTGGTGGTGCAATGGATGAAGTCAGTCAGTTGTGTATGGGTGCAGGTGGTGACACCAAAGCAACCGTCGATTTAACGGAGGTAGAGGTCGGGGATGGGGCCCTGGTACGCCGAGAACAAGGATTGTTCGACGTACCGGACAAAGAGGCAGGCGTAGCTGGGACCCATGCGTGTGCCCATAGCTACGCCTTGTGTTTGGAGGAAATTGGAGGAGTCAAAAGAGAAGTAATCTAGGGTAAGGAGCAACTGCGCTAGGCGGAGGAGGGTGTCAGTGGACGGGTATGGGTTGTTCCTCTGGTCGAGGAAGAACCAGAGGGCTTTGAGACCATCCTAGTGGAGGATGGAGGTGTAGAGTGACTGGACGTCCATGATGAAGATGAGAGGATGGGGGCCTGGAGAGTGGAATGCGCGGAAGCATACTGAGAGTGTCAGAGGGTGTCTGAACATAGGTGGGGAGGATTTAACAAGGTTGATAGGATGGTAGGCAAGGTATGATGGAAATGTAGGTCGGTAGGGCACGAAGCAGATGCAAAGGTCTGCCAGGGCAGTCGGGTTTGTGGATTTGGGGGAGACGGTAAAATCGGGGGCCGCGCGGGGGCTGGGAAACGATGAGGTTGGTCTCGGGGCGGCAGGGAGCCGGAGTTGATGAAGTCGGTTATGGAGTTCTAGAGATGAGTGGCCTGGTTCATGTCTGTGCGGTCATGGCCAGGGGACGTAGGATTAGGTGACCCGAAAGTTGGCGTGTGCCTCTGCTTTGCAGAGAACGACGCGCCAGACTACCACGGCACCTCCCTTGTCGGCGCTTTGATAACCCATTCTGGGTTGTTACGGATTTAGTCCGATGGTAGGAACGTTCGGGCTGGAATATTGGAGTGAGATAGGTGAGTAGAGAAGTTCGATTCGGTTGATGTCCCGACCGCGATCTGTATAAAAAAGTTCAAAGTAGCCGGAGGCCAAGAGGCGGGGGTTAAACGTAGGAGGGGTATGTATGGACAGGACAAGAGTCAATCAGTGGCGGCGAGGGCCTTCTTCCCATGTAAGAACGCTGTGAGGCGGAGGCGACGGTAGAAGGCTCAAGTCGTTGGTATGGGCGCTTAACTCATTGAGGAGTTGGACGAGGTGGACAAAGGTACGACCTCCGCTGAGACCTACCTTACAAGTGTCGGAGAGTGGGAGGTCCGGGGCATGGTGAACACGCGGCAAGGATGGTGGTTGTGGGCTGCGGAAGGCAGGTGAGTGCACTGAGACGGTGCCATTGTGTGGCTGGGGTGGGGGGGGGTATGGGGGCTGGGTGTGGGGTGAGGAAGAGCAGGTGTTACATGTGGGGGGGGGGTGGGAAGACCCGATTGAGAATAGCGACTAGGTGTTACCTTGGCTGGGTTCTGATGGTACAACACGCGGCAAGGCATTTTCCTCCCGCTCGTCCCACGTCCTCTCTCGGCCCCCTCACTGCTCTAGAGACACGGTCGTGATCTCTCTCTCTATCTCTCTCTCCTAGCAACTTTCCGCACTCTCTCTATCCTCGCGGGGCCCCTCTCTCTGCTCGACGGTCAATCTCTCTCCCCTCTTCTCCTAT
>CM069172.1:3380788-3388288 GCA_035221665.1 Okamejei kenojei
TTTTACCCCCCCCCCCCCCCTACAACCCCCCCTATAACTCCTTATTTTTTTTGTAATATCTCTTTATTTTTCTAATGGAGATTTGATAGAGAGACTAGGGCAGAGGATATCTATAGAGAGAGATAGGAGATGGAGAGGGGAGAGAGAGATAGAGGGGGATGAGAGAGAGAGAGGGGGGAGAGAGATTAGAGGGGGAGAGATAGAGATGAAGATATATAGAGAGATAGAGAGAGAGAGGGAGGAGATGTTCTGGAGAGAGAGGGGTAGAGAGATAGAGAGAGAGAGGGCGAGAAAGATAGAGAGAGAGGAAGAGGAGAGAGAGGGGGGAGAGAGATAGAGATGAGATGTGAGGGAGAAAGATAGAGATATAGAAGAGAGAGAGAGAGGGGGGGGTGGAGAGAGATAGAGAGGAGGATGGGGATGGAGATGAGAGGAGGAGATAGGGAGAGAGATAGGGGAGTTAGGGACGGAGAGAGATAGAGTGCGGGAGAGAGATAGAGAGAGAGATAGAGAGATGAGGGAGAGAGAGATAGAGAGCGGGAAAGAGTGATAGTGAGAGTGATGGGAGAGAGATGGAGTGAGAGGGGATCGAGAGATAGAGAGTGAGGGTGAGACAGAGAGCAGGCGAGAGATAGAAGAGGGAGGAGAGGGGAAGGAGGAGAGAGATAGAAGGGGAGAGATAGAGGAGAGACGGAGTGGGCAGGAGGAGAGGGAGGGGAGATAGAGAGGGAGGGGAGATATAGAGAGAGTGGTGGATGAGGATAGATTAGATTAGAGAGAGAGAGAGAGAGGAGAGAAGAAGAGAGAGAGAGAGAGGGAACAGAGAGAGGAGAGAGGGGGGAGAGAGATGAGAGAGGTGAGAGAGGATAGAGAGAGAGAGGGAGAAGGGAGGTAGAGGAAAGAGGGAGAGATAGAGAGAGAGAGAGAGAGAGGAGAGAGGGGAGAGAGAGAGACTGGGAGCGATATAGGAGAGAAAAGGGGAGAAATAGAGAGAGAGAGATAGGGACAGAGGGGGAATGAGATCATGAGGATGGGGAGAGGGAGAGGAAAGGCGGGAGAGAGATAGAGAAGGGGAGAGAGATGGAGGGGGGAGAGACGGGGGAGGTGAGAGATAGAGAGAGAGAGGGGGGAGGAGGAGAGAGATAGACATAGAGAGAGGAGAGAGAGAAGAGAGAGAGGGGAGAGAAGATAATTGGGAGAGAGAGAGAGAAGAGAGAGAGGTGAGGGAGAGGGAGAGAGAGAGAGGGGAAAGAATAGAAGAGAGGAGTGGGGAGATAGAGAGAGATAAGCGAGTTAGAGAGGATAGAGGGAGATTAGATAGAGAGAGAGGGGGGAGATAGATAGAGAGAGAGGATGGAGAGAGATTGGAGAGAGAGGAGGTCGGAGAGTGAGAGAAGAGAGTGAGAGAGATAGGAGAGAGGGTGAGAGGAGAGAGGAGGAGAGAGAGGGAGAGAGAAGATCGAGAGAGAGTGGGAAAGAAGATAGAGAGAGAGAGAGCGAGAGATCGAGGATCAAGAGCGAGAGGGGGTAAGGAGAGAGAGGGAGAGCAGGGAGTTAAATCCTTGCCGCCATGTTCACCATCAGATCCCAGCCACAGGTAACCTTAGTGCGTATTCCATTGGGTTTCCCCATCCCCCCACCATGTAAACCCCTGCTCCTTCACCACCCACACCACAGCCACATACCCCCCACCCCCTGCCACACAATGCTCCGTCCTCAGTCCACTCACCTGCCTTCTTCAGGCCACAACCCCCATCCTTGCAGTGTGATCACATCCCCCGGACCTTCCCCCTCGCCGACATCCGAACTGGTCTGTCCTCAGCAGAGGTCTTACCTTTGTCCCCCTCCGTCCCCACCTCAATGGTTCCGCGCCCACCACGACTTCGGAGCTCTTCTATCGTCGCCTCTGCCTCACAGCGTTCTTCACGGAAGAAGTCCTCGCCCCCACTGATGATCCCTTTTCCTGTCTCCCACATACTCCCTCCACTTGGCCCCCCCCTCGATAGCCTTCCGGCTCTAGAACTATTTATCCAGAACTGCTGTCGGTTACATCAAACATGCCTCGACTTTACTCCCCTGTCTCACTCCAATCTCTCCAGCCCCGAACGTAACTGCCATCGACTCACTCCGTAACAACCAGACTGGGTTATCAAACCCGCCGACAAGGGAGGTGCCGTGGTATTCTGGGTTGCGTCGATCTCTACAAAGCGGAGGCCACACGCCAACTTTTCGGACACCTCCTCCTACTTACCCCTGGACCATGACCCCACTGATGAACACCAGGCCACCATCTCGAGCACCATAACAGACTTCATCAGCTCCGGCTCCCTACCCCCGAGCCTCCAACCTCATCGTTTCCCCAGCCCCGCACGGGCCGATTTTACCTTCTCCCCAAAATCCACAAACCCGACTGCCCTGGCAGACCCATTGCCTCTGCCTGTTCGTGCCCACTGAACACATTTCTACATACTTAACTCCATCCCCCCCGTTGTTAAATCCCTCCCACCTATGTTCAAGGCGTACACCTCAGACACTCTCCGTCAGCTCCGCGCATTCCATTATCTAGGCCCCCATCCTCTCATCTTTACCATGGACGTCCAGACACTCTACACCTCCACCCTCCACTTGGATGGTCCCAAAGCCCTCCGGTTCTTCCTCGACCAGAGGAGCAACCCATACCCGTCCACTGACACCCTCCTCCGCCTAGCGGAGTTGGTCCTTACCCTCGATTACTTCTCTTTTGACTCCTCCCATTTCCTCCAAACACAAGGCATAGCTATGGGCACACGCATGGGCCCCAGCTACGCTTGCCTCTTTGTTGGGTACGTCAAAACAATCCTTGTTCTCGGCGTACCAGGGCCCCATCCCGACCTCTAACCTCCGTTACATCGACTGACTGCTTTGGTGTCACCCTCCTGCACCCACACACAACTGACTGACTTCATTCATTTCACCACCAACTTCCATCCGGCACTCAAGTACACTTGGACCATTTCCGACATTTCCCTACCATTCCTTGACCTCACCATCTCTTTTGCAGGTGATACACTCCTGATCGACATGCACTACAAACCCACTGACTCCCACAGCTACCTGGACTACTCTTCCTCCCACCCTGCTTCCTGTAAGGACTCCATCCCCAATTCCCAAATCCTCCGTCTACGCCGCATCTGCTCCCAGGATGAGGTGTTCCACACCAGGTCATCATAAATGTCCTCACTCTTCGGATAACGGGGTTTCCCCTCCGCCACTATAGATGAGGCTCGCACCAGGGTCTCCTCCATACCCCGCAACACTGCCCTCTCTCCCCATTCCCCCACTCGCAAACAGGGCAGAGTCCCCCTGGTCCTCACCTTTCACCCCACCAGCCGGCAAATACAACATATAGTCCTCCGCCAGTTTCGCCACCTCCAACGTGACCCCTCCACCCGCAACATCTTCCCATCTCCCCCCCTGTCTGCCTTCCACAAAAAACGCTCCCCCCGCAACTCCATTGTCAATTCTTCCCTTCCCCGGGCACTTTCCCTTGCAACCGCAAGAAATGCTACACTTGTCCCTTCAACTCCACCCTCCACTCCTTTCAGGGTCCCGAGCAGTCCTTCCAGGTCCGACAGAGGTTCACCTGCACCTCCTCCAACCTCATCTACTGCATCTGCTGCTCCAGATGCCAGCTGATCTATATCGGTGAAACCAAGCGGAGGCTTGGCGAACATTTTGCCGAACACCTCCGCTCGGTCCGCAATAACCAACCTAACCTCCCGGTGGCTCAGCACTTCAACTCCCCCCCCCCCCCCCCATTCCGTATCCGACCTCTCAGTCCTGGGCCTCCTCCATGGCCAGAGTGAGCAACACCGCAAGTTGGAGGAACAGCACCTCATATTCCGCTTGGGGAGTCTGCATCCTCTTCGCTTGAACATTGAATTTTCTCAATTCTGTTAACCCTTGCTGTCTCCTCCCCTTCCCACCTCCCCTCAGCCCTCGGGCCCTGGCATTCCCTCTCTCTCTATCTCTCCCCCACCCTAGTCGCACCAGCTTCTCATTTTCACACTACAAACAGCTTACAATGGCCTGTTTCCTTTATCATCGATACTTTTTTGCATATCTTTCATTCATTGTTCTTTATCTCTCCGCATCACCATCTATATCTCTCGTTTCCCTGATCCCTGATCAGTCTGAAGAAGGGTCTCGACCCGAAACGTCGCCTATCTCCTTCGCTCCTTAGATGCTGCTGCACCCGCTGAGTTTCTCCAGCCTTTTGTGTACCCTCGATTCTCCAGCATCTGCAGGTCCTTCTTGAACACTATACACACTGGGGACAATTTACATTCATACGAAGCCAATTAACCTGCAAACTGGTGTGGGAGGAAACCATAGATCTCAGGGAAAACACACACGGGTCATGAGAAGAATGTACAAACTCCGAACAGACAAGCACCCATATTCGGGATCGAACCTGGGTCTCTGGCGCTGTAAGGCAAGATGCTGGTGATCTCGGGCTCCAGCATCTGCAGTTCCTTCTTTGACATAACAATGATATTAATAAATAGGGATGAAGATTACATTAATAACAGGTAAACCTGATATGCGACCAATGTCAAAATACACATCGAGTATACACCTCCCGGTCTCTATGTGAATATAGTTAAATCTTTGAAAGAAAATTATAAATGTAGAAAAAAACACAAAAAGTAAAAGACAAAAAGAAAAAGAAAAATGGAAAAAGCAAAACCCCCCTAAACTAAAAAATAATAATAAAAAAAAATAATAATAAAATAAAACTAAAAATAAAATAACTAAATAAAATCTAAACAAATCAAAACAAAATCTGAACTAAAAGTTTCAACAATTTAAGTCTCTATGACGTCAAGTCCGTTCCACCATATAAAAGCGAAATCGTTTATATGACGGATAAAAAGGGAGCAATTTATATTGTATGAAAGTGTTCAATACATTTTCTTCAAGTCTTATCAAATTTAACCAAGGGTTCAACAATGCCACTCCTAATTTTTTCTAAATTTAAACATGATATTGTTTCAGAATACCACTGGAGTGTGGTCCGAGGGTTGGAGTCTTTCCATTTAAATACAATAGATCTTTAGCGATTAAAAGCAATCAACCGATGAGCGGAGCGGGACAA
The DNA here is from genome assembly GCA_035221665.1 of Okamejei kenojei. Classification (NCBI taxonomy): domain Eukaryota; kingdom Metazoa; phylum Chordata; class Chondrichthyes; order Rajiformes; family Rajidae; genus Okamejei; species Okamejei kenojei. The sequence continues at coordinate 3,385,926 of CM069172.1, forward strand.
ATGAATAGAATCTAATATTGGTAGCCCAAGCATTGCAGTAATAGGATGAGGTTGTAAATCAATAACTAAGACTACAGAAATAGTATCAAAAATGTATTTCCAATATTTTTCTGAAAATGGGCAGGACCAAAACATATTGGTCAGTGAGGCCACTTCAGAGTTGCATCTGTCACAGTTAGGGTTTATATGACCATAAAAGCGAGCCAACTTATCTTTTGACATATGAGCTCTGTGAACCACCAATTGTATCAAAGCGTGTCTTGCACACATTGAAGAGGTATTGACTAATTAAAGAATCTTCTCCCATTTCTCTGTCGATAAAGAAGTTTGGAGTACTCTTTCTCAGTCATTCTTAATTGTATTAAATGTGTCTATTTGTAATTTCAAAATCAACTCATAAATAGTCATTATTAATACTTTCTGATACGGGTTCAACTGTAAAACATTATCCAACATTTCGGTTTGATGTGGTAGCGGAAAAAGTGATAGAGTAGCCTTCAAAAAGTGTCTAATTTGTAAATATCTAAAAAAGTGTGAATGAGGTAAGTTATATTTATTGGAGAGTTGTTGGAAAGACATAAAACAACCCTGCAAGAACAAATCAAGGAAAGCTACTAAACACTTCCTCTTCCATAACAAAAATATGTTGTCGAAGATGGTTGAAAGAAAACATTGGATAAAATAGGCTTTTAGGCTTCAAGAAATTAACCCATTACATCCCACATGATTTTTACAAGCAATATGGATACGGTTATTAATTTTCTTTCATGGAATGTGAATGGCTTGAATCATCCCATTAAATTGATTTTTTTTTAAAGTTCTTCAAAGACTAAATGCTCACATTATCTTTGCTCAGGAAACCCGTGTAAGGCAAGATGACAATTTACGATTTTTTAAGTTTTGGAGAGGACAGCAGTTTAATTCAAACTCACAGGCTAAGGTGAAAGGAGTCTCTATTTTTATTGACCCCTCAATTCCGTTTGTTCACAATGAAACAATTTCTGATCCTAATTGCAGATTTCTGGTTATTACTGCTGCTCTTTACATGCAAAATGTTGCTATGGTGAATGTCTACCCACCAAATATTGAGCACCCTGAGTTATTTAAACAGTTAATTGCATCCGTTCCTAATTAAAATGAACACTTTTTAACAATGGGTGTTGATGTGTGAACCCCTCAATTGACAGGTCTACATCTGAGCATGTGCTTCCAAATAAATTAGATAATTTGATTAATTATTTTTTACTTGACTCTGGAATGTTAGAAGTTTGGAGTTTTGCACCCAAATGACAAAGAATGTTCATTTTTCTCTCATGTATATCATAGTTATTCTAGGATTGACTACTAGATTACTAAAGTGAGAAAATGGGATGGTACAGTAACTGTAGACTATGACGAAATTAATAAATCCTTTCAAGAATTTTATACATTTCTATACCAATCAGAATTTCCTACTGATTCCAATACAATGCATGAGTTTTTAAAGAAACTGCAATTACCAAATTTACCATATAATGAGTCCCTGTTGTTAGATGAACCCATCACGGAAGAAGAAATACAGAAAGCAATCTTTGCAACAAATTCTGGTAATGCTTCCGGTTTTGATGGGTTTACAGTAGAATGTTCTAAGTATTTTTCAAATTTATTGCCTCCATGGCTACGTAAGGACTATAAAGAAGCCCTTTTAAGGAATAGATTACCACAATATTTTTATGAAGCTTCTATTTGTTTAATTCTTCAAAAAGATAAAGACCCTATTGGAGTGTCATCATATAGACCTATATCAATGTTAAATGTAGATTTCAATATACCTCCAAAATATTAGCTATGAGTTTGCAAAAGATTTTACCGCTAATTATCTCTGAAGATCAGACCGGTTTTATTAAAAATCGTTACTCATACTTTAACGTTAGGAGATTAATGAATATTGTACCCCAGAATGTGTCATCTCATTCGATGCCGAGAAAGCATTTGATAGAGTAAAATGGGATTATTTATTCAATGCAATTGAAAGATTTAAGATTGGTCCAAAATGTATTACTTGGATCAAGCTGATGTATTTATATACCTCAGGCTTCTGTATTTACTAATAATCAGATATCCCCTTTTTCAGGCACTTTCGCGGTACTAGACAGGGCTGTCCCTTAAATCCTTTACTATTTGATATTGCTTTGGAACCTTTAGCCACCGCTATTAGGGAATCCCCTAATATGTCCGCGGAATCCCCTAAAATGTTCCCTTTTGGTATTGTCCGTGGCAATAAGACACATAAGCAATCTCCTTACGCAGATGATCTGTTATTATTTATTTATAACCCTGAGAAATCTATTCCGGCAATAGTGGCATTACTTAATCAATTTAGT
>CM069172.1:3395788-3419061 GCA_035221665.1 Okamejei kenojei
TACAGATTTGATGAAATATTGTAATATACTAATTATGTGTTATTTATATTCGTGTGTGGCTGTCTGGGTCCATGTGCACGCGAAGCTGATGCACACATGATCTTCATTGTACCTGTACATCACTATACTGGTGCATAAGATAGTAAACTCGATTAAACCTGACTTGCCATTATATGCACGGGTTGGATTTAGATACATGTGATACATTTAGGACAATGAATGGTTCTGGTAGTGGCCTCTTAATAATGTAATAAAACTCGAAGAGTGCAACGCAGATTTGACAGAGGATAGAAAGATTATATTATTTATGTAAATCAGGCTAACACTCAGCATCTCAGACGGCAATAGATCGAGTAGATTCATAGAGTTTCGTGCCGGAGTGGGTGAGTCGAGGACCAGGTGACACAGGTTTAATGCGAAGGAGAAACGATTTAATAGAAATCTGAGGGGAACGTTTTCACACACAAAGGGTGGCGGGTACAAGGAACAAGCTGCCAGAGGAGCTAGTGAGGCTGGGACTATCCCAACGTCTTAGAAACAGTTATACAGGTATATAGACAGGATTGGAGGGATATGGAGCAAACACAGGCAGGTGGGACTAGTGTCGGTGGGATATGTTGACCCGTGTGGGCAAGTTGGGCCGAAGGACATGTTTCCAAACTGCAGCACTCTATGACTGTATGGATCTACGAGACAGTGTCAATGGCAAGATCCGCTGGGTTAACGGGTATTTTGATTCCTTCCCATTTCCTCCAAACACAAGGCGTAGCTATGGGCACACGCATGGGCCCCAGCTACGCTTGCCTCTTTGTTGGGTACGTCGAACAATCCTTGTTCTCGGCGTACCAGGGCCCCATCCCCGACCTCTACCTCCGTTACATCGACGACTGCTTTGGTGTCACCTCCTGCACCCACACACAACTGACTGACTTCATTCATTTCACCACCAACTTCCATCCGGCACTCAAATACACTTGGACCATTTCCGACACTTCCCTACCATTCCTTGACCTCACCATCTCTATTGCAGGTGATACGCTCCTGACCGACATCCACTACAAACCTACTGACTCCCACAGCTACCTGGACTACTCTTCCTCCCACCCTGCTTCCTGTAAGGACTCCATCCCCTATTCCCAATTCCTCCGTCTACGCCGCATCTGCTCCCAGGATGACGTGTTCCACACCAGGTCATCACAAATGGCCTCATTCTTCAGAGAACGGGGATTCCCCTCCCCCACTATTGATGAGGCTCGCACCAGGGTCTCCTCCATACCCCGCAACACTGCCCTCTCTCCCCATTCCCCCACTCGCAAACAGGGCAGAGTCCCCCTGGTCCTCACCTTTCATCCCACCAGCCGGCAAATACAACAGATAGTCCTCCGCCAGTTTCGCCACCTCCAACGTGACCCCTCCACCCGCCACATCTTCCCATCTCCCCCCCCCTGTCTGCCTTCCGCAAAGACCGCTCCCTCCGCAACTCCCTTGTCCATTCTTCCCTCCCCTCCCACTCTACCCCTTCCCCGGGCACTTTCCCTTGCAACCGCAAGAAATGCAACACTTGTCCCTTCACCTCCCCCCTCCACTCCTTTCAGGGACCCAAGCAGTCCTTCCAGGTCCGACAGAGGTTCACCTGCACCTCCTCCAACCTCATCTACTGCATCCGCTGCTCCAGATGCCAGATGATCTATATCGGTGAGACCAAGCGGAGGCTTGGCGATCGTTTCGCCGAACACCTCCGCTCGGTCCGCAATAACCAAGCCGACCTCCCGGTGGCTCAGCACTTCAACTCCCCCTCCCATTCCATCCGACCTCTCGGTCCTGGGCCTCCTCCACGGCCAGAGTGAGCAACACCCCAAGCTGGAGGAACAACACCTCATATTCCGCTTGGGGAGTCTGCATCCTTTGGGCTTGAATATTGAATTTTCTCAATTCTGTTAACCCTTGCTGTCTCCTCCCCTTCCCACCTCTCCCTCAGCCCTCGGGCCCTGGCATTCCCACTATCTCTATCTCCCTCCCCCACCCCAGTCGCACCAGCTTCTCATTTTCACACCACAAACAGCTTACAATTGCTTGTTCCCTTTATCACCGATACTTTTTTGCATATATTTCACTCATTGTTCCTTATCTCTCACATCACTGTCTAGATCTCTCGTTTCCCTGATCCCTGACCAGTCTGAAGAAGGGTCTCGACCCGAAACGTCGCCTATCTCCTTCGCTCCTTAGATGCTGCTGCACCCGCTGAGTTTCTCCAGCTTTTTGTGTACTGGCGAGGAACTGACATTAGGACATCCATTGCCGTTATGTCAGGAGCAAAATGTCTTGTTTGTTTCTTAACTGATGTTGTCTGACCTGAAGCAGCTTTGACATTTTATATAATTGGTTAAATGTCAGCACGCCTGGTGTGAGCAACCTCAGTATTCAAGGGCGCAGAACATTAACTAGTCTGTATATTTAGCATTGGGAGAGAGAGAAATTAACATTTGCTCTGGCGGCAGAGTCTAGACCGAAGCAAAAGTCTTGTCACATAAACGCTCGGTATATTTAAAGTTATCTCCTCCGTCGCCACACACCTTCTTTAAATCTGTTGTGATTACTTCAATTGAAAATATCAATGATCGTAATCATGTTATTGTGATATAAAGGAATATGCAAATATGTTAAACTTCAACGACGGAAGTTAATTCTGCAATAACACGATGGGTATTTTAATGGAATGAAGAAATGTAAAGGGCGGAACGGCGGCGAAATTGCAATTCGGGGAGAATATGAAAGCTGTGTTATTATTGGACAAACGGAGCTGTGAATGAAAATAGACACAAAATGCTGGAGTAACTCAGCGGGACAGGCAGCATCGCCGGAGCGGCACTTCAGTGATATTCCCCACTCCAGTTTCACAACAGCGTTATATCAAATTAACATTATTGATCAGATAATGCGTTGCAGGGGAGGGAGGGAGGGATGGGGGCAGAGAGAGAGAGAGAGAGAGAGAGAGAGAGAGTTAGTTAGTTAGTTAGTTAGTTAGTTAGTTAGTTAGTTAGTTAGTTAGTTAGTTAGTTAGTTAGTTAGTTAGTTAGTTAGTTAGTTAGTTAGTTAGTTAGTTAGTTAGTTAGTGGCACAGCGCCAGAGAACCGATGGCACGGAGTTTGGGCGATCTATTCGTGGGTTTTCTCCTGGATCGGTTTCCTCCTACACTCCAAAGATGTTCAGAATTAACACGTTAATTAACTTGGTAAAATTGTAAATTTATTCCCACTGTGTGTAGTTTTGTGTTACTGTGCGGGGATCGCTGGTCTGTACAGACTCGATGGACTGAAGGGCCTCTTTTCGCGCTGTATCTTTAAACTAAGCTAAACTAAACTAAAGTAGGGCGTAAAGCGGATGAAGGAATCAGAAAAAATATCTGGACTGTTTTATGAATCTACAACTGAATGATATGGATAGTCTGCTGGATATACTGTGAAGGGGGGACATATATTCAAATAATCAGTCAAAATCATCGAGGTCCTGACGCGGAAAGTTGACGAGCGGAGAATTTAGACCAGCCATGCTTGCCACCGATTTACTGCATTTGGCCCATATCCTCGAAAACGGTACTTGAACGTCTGACCGAATGTCTTTTAAAAGTAGTAATTTAATTGCTCCTATAGCTTCTTCTGACAGCTACTTGCAGTTCCAGACTGAGTTGTAAAACTAAGTTGCCTCTCAACTCTTTCTTATAGCTGTTGACGAAGAAACTGCTGCTGGAGAATCTTACTCTGGAGAAACTCAGCTGCAGCAGATATTTCGGGTCTTCTTCAGACCCAGGTCTTCAGACGTTTCGGGTCTCTGAAGAAGGGTCTCGACCCGAAACGTCGCCTATCTCCTTCGCTCTTAGATGCTGCTGCTGAGTTTCTCCTCCTCTTTCTTATAGCAGCTTATGCCTATGCCCTCATGTTCTTAATCCTCTACACTGCGTAAACAAGACTGGGGCTAGAGCTTAAGCGAGAAAACGCGGAGCTTCGGGCTGCACGGTTGTACAGCGGTGGAGTTGCTGCCTTACAGCGCTTGCAGCAGCGGACAACCGGATTCCATCTGCGGGTGCATGGCTCGAAGGGCCGAATGGCCTCTAATCCTCCACCTTTTGTCCATTGTCTATCGTCTAGTAAATCCACCCGAACCCGCTTTCGCCCCCCCCCCCCCCCCCCCCCCCCACCCCGATGGAAATGACAAACATGTGGAGGCTTAAATTGAAGCTGAGAGCGACAATATTTGATGCAGACGGATGCGGCAAATATTTTGACATGGATAATGCTGGGCACCTGGACCGCATGTTCAGTGGTGGTGATGGATCCAAGTTTGGCAGTGGCGTCTAAGAGCGCATCGACCGGCACATGGATATGCAGGGAATTGAACGCAATGGATCATGTGCATCCAAATAAGATTATTTTAACTTGGCATAAGGTTCGGAACAAATATTCTGGGCTTCTCCTGCATTTTAGTGTTGTATTGTTTTTTCATTGTAATTCTGGCTATTTCTGGACTTCCGCTGCGGATATGTTTTGATACTAACGCCTCGTGTTTCTCTTGCAGTTAATTTAGTGGCGATTGTGATCCTGTCCCGAGGAAACTGCGGCCTGTCCAAATGCATCAGCCGGTATCTCCTGTCTATGGCGGTGACGGACCTTTTGGTCATTCTCACTGCAGTGATGTTAAATCGGATACCCGCTATTTATTTTCCGGGCAGCTTCCTCGCCATAACTCCCATATGTAGTTTCAGCACTGCGTTGATTTATGCAGCGAGAGACAGTTCGGTGTGGCTGACAGTCACCTTCACATTTGATCGATTTGTTGCCATATGTTGCCAGAAGCTGAAAGCAAGATATTGCACCCACAGAACCGCGGGTAATGTTATCTCAACCGTCTGTGCGTTGGGCTGTCTGATCAATGTTCCCTGGTATTTCGTGCACGAACCCATCTCTATCATTGACAATGTCCCTTGGTATTGCAAAGTGAGGGATATCAGATATTCTAGCCTTTTGTGGAGAATATTTGATTGGGGCGATCGCATTTTAACCCCTTGCCTCCCCTTCATTCTGGTCCTCGTCTTCAATGCACTGACCGTCCGGTACATACTGGTGGCCAGTCGAGCACGGAAGAGACTCAGTTCTTGCTCCACTGGTGAGAAACAGAGCGACCCGGAGATTGAAAACCGCAGGAAGTCCATTATCCTCCTTTTTGCCATCTCGGGGTGTTTCGTCTTGCTGTGGATGCCGTATGTTATCCGTTTTTTTGTAGACAGGTTTCAAGTTGGTTATAAAATTAATGGCTACAGTGACCCCAGGTTTATATTCATGGAAAGTGCTAATGTGTTTCAATTGTTGAGCTGCTGCACAAACACGTTCCTTTATGCAGCGACACAAAATAAATTCAGGGAGCAGGTGAAGGCAATGGTGAAATATCCATTCAACCAGTTAATTAATTTGCATAAGTCATAAGTTCCATGAATGATTTTGAGTTAAATGTTCAAAAGTCTAGTATTGTATTTAACTGACAAATAAAGTCAATGGATTGAAAGTATCTTCATTTTATCCTGTACATAGATATTTAACGAACAATGATATATACTAAACGCGGTTTCGCTGGGTGCTACCGTTTCCTCCCACATGACAAAACTGCAGCCCCTTTAGGTTAATTAGCTTCTGAAAATTGCCCCCCGTGTGCTGGAGAGAACTGGTTTCCTGGTAATTTCTGGTCGGCACGGACGATGAGCCAATGAGCCTGTTCCGATGCTGTGTCCCTCAAATAAACTAGACGAAATTAAACTAAACTTAAATAAGCTAAGCTAAACTAAGCTAAGCTAAATTAAGCAAATCTAAGCTAATATAAGCTGAACTAATGTAAACTGAAATAAAAAGGAAATGCATGGCGGATTGGGTGCAATTGGATTTCAGAAAACAGCATGGAATGAGGCTCTTCGGCCCACCGACTCCACGCCGTCGATCGATCATTCATTCAAACAAGTTGTCAGCGATTACACGTCTTCACTCACAACCCACGCACTTGGAACTATTTACAAAGGCCAATTAACATTCAAAACTGTATGACATCGAAATGTGGGAGGAAAGCGGAACACGATAGGGTGTTGAGTATATACAATGAGATACCAGAGAAGGTGGTCGAAGAAGGTAGTACAACACAATTGAACTGACATTTGGACAGATACATGGAATGGAAAGGTTTAGAGCAATCTCGATCAACGTTTTCTTCAGTTACGTGCCTCACCTCATTTTCCAAGATACGGTCCAGTATTGGGCGCTCTATATATTGGCGAATGAAGCTCCCAGCATTACATTTGACTAGTTCTATCCGGTCCATGTCGTTTATAGCATCAGGAATTCAATCACTATTCGGGATAATGAAATCTTCCACTAATTCTAAGTCGTTGCGTTGCTTAATCTGCAATCTTCCTATTTATCGGTTCCTATTATCCCCATTATTTTACCTTGTCAATGCGGAAGCGAATACACTCTCAGTTCATCGATCATTTCCTCCTGTTTCAACTTTTTTGCCCATAAATGCTCACTGGACGAATCTCTAACCATGGCCTATTTAATATCTCAGTGAGATTGGCCATCTTGTATGTGTATTTGACAAGTAAACGTGACTTGACTAATGGCAGATATAAAGACTATGAAACGAGCCATTTCTTTGATGGTAGATGTACTATAGACCATCCAATAACTAACGTATTTGCGAGAACAGAGATTCGGGCATGTTGCGAAATGAGTTAAAACAATGCTGTTAATATTTAATATCGGGAAAACAAGTATTTTAGAGGTGTGAATCAGGGAAAGGAAGCATATGTAGGAGGAAATGTTGTACTTTACTCATCCCCTATATCCGACTTTACTCAGATAAGCGCGGCCACAAAATAAAACAACTGATAGATTAGTGGTGAGTCCATTGGATACGTCGGTTTAATGAAGGCATTTGCGGTATACATGGGGAAACAGTGTGAGCATGCTCAAGCTGCCTCCACATCTTACAGTAACTGTAGGATGACACGATGGTTACTTGTGGAGTTGAAATAAACCATCATGAACCAATGTCTCCCCAAAGTTCACTTTAATCTTGCGTTTTCTTTTGTTTGGAAATCTCCCTCCCCTATATCTAACATGTAGCTGTCATAAATGTCCAGATGCTGCTCGCCAAATGGAGTCCCCTCGTAAAAGACGCCATTCGTTAACCTTTGGGAGACTTGCCTTATGAACAGTGACCAAAAGCTGATGTAATGCAAGATTAAAACAAATAAGAACCGAGACAAAACTACTAAGGACTATCCTCCCCCTACTGATACCAAAGCCTGCTTCTCAGCAGAATATTTCAGCTTTAGCTATTTTAACTACATTCTATCTTGGCCATTTCCGCACCATGCTCCCAGTATCTGAGCTCCAGGGTTAATCAAACTAAAACATACTCATCTTCCTTATCATACACTTATTAAACGTCTGATCTTGTTGGTGTGTTTGTGTGTGTGTAAATGTGTGTGTATATGTGCGTGTATATGTGGTTGTCTTTACATCTTGGCAAGAACACGACGCGGTAACGATTACATTTTTATATATTCTGATTGACATTTTTCCCATCGAAGTCGGGATCACCTTATCTGAACATTTTATGCTTTATTTCTCGACATTCTCCACTCATTACTGATTAAAAGTCCAAAAACGTCGAAAGATTTTGAAATTAAAACCACTAGCTTCAACTGATGAGTTCAAATGGCTCCGCAAGCAGAGATTGAAGATTTCATCCTGTATATGACTCGTTTTCGCGATTAAAGCTTTAAAAATGCCAACTTTAACAAGATTTTTACATATTCTGATTCACATTTTTCCCTTCTCGGCAGAGACCACTTTCACTGAACATTTTATGCTTTATTTCCCGACAATGCTGATTTGATATTGCAACACGCAGGGCAAGTGCAATTGGAATTTGTTTAAATATCACTGCTGAGGGAGGAAATGGGAGTGCTGGAATCTGACGTTCGGGAACGGCTTCAGTTGGAGGACCAGGCCTCCCGTGGGGGCTAGGCTAGGGAACGGTCCGTTGGGGGAGCAGACCCAATAATGAGAGACTGAGCGACATAGAAATATGGAGATAGATAAAAAGAGAAAGAGTGAACGAGAGAGAGATAGATGCGGGATAGAGAAAAATAGAGAGATGTTAGAGAATAGTGAGAAAAAGATAGACAGAAAGAATAGAGAGAGAGAGAGAATGGGGAGAGAAGAGATATAGAGAGAGGGAGAGTAGCGGTGTAGTGGGGGAGATTGAGAGAGAATGGGAGAAAGAGAGATCGTCTTCTTCTTCGAGTCCATTGCAATCTCAGATGTTGTTCTGCCAGTATCTGGCGCAGGTCACAGCTGGTTGGGTCGGTTCAGCCAGGTCCTGGGGGCTGCACTGGGGGGGCATCGTCACACTCCAGTAGGTGGGACATTGTCTGTACTGCTCCACAGCTGCATGTGTCTTCTGCCTGGTAGTTCCATGCTTTCACAAGTGCTTTGCACCTCCCCTGCACCACTGTAATCTGTTGAGGGTCTTCCAGGTTGGCCATGGGAGGTCGTGCCCGCTGGCGAGGCATTCAGTCGGAGTGATTCCTCTCTCCATCCAGTCGTGGGCTCGTGTGTTGAGCTGGTTCCATTCATCTTTCCAGATGTTGGTCCTTGCTGTTTCTTTGGTTGTCTGGAGAGGTGGGACTGTCTGCAAGAAACTGGCTCTGGATTCCAGTCGGGGTGGAGGTGCTGTGTGTCCGTGCAGGGGGTGCCTGGTATCGATCTCCTGTGCTCTCCGCTTGTCTTGGGCGACGATGGATCGTCTGATATGGGGGGGGGGGGCAATACCAGCTAGGGCGTAGAGGCACGGGACTGGCGTTGTCTTTATGCATCCCGTGATAATGCGGCAGGTGTCGTTGAGGGCTGTGTCAACCAGTTTGGTGTGGTGGGAGCGGCTCCAGCTTGTGCACGCGTATTCAGCTTGGAGAAGCACAGGGCTAGGGCAGTTGCACGGATGGTTGGTGGATCAGCGCCCCACTTTAAGTTTACAAGTTTGCGCAGGATGTTGTTGCGAGTGTTGACCTGATAGTGAGGAAGGTTGAATTAAAGAGAGAGAGGGAATGGGGCAGAGAGAGAGAGAGAATGGGGCAGAGAGAGAGAGAGAGAGAGAGAGAGAGAGAGAGAGAGAGAGAGAAGAGATTCGTATGGATTGGGAGGGGGAGTGAGGGAAAAGATAAAGAGAAAGCGACAAAGACAGGGAAGGAGAGAAGAAGTAAATGGAGAGAACGAGAAAGTGGAAAACAGAGGGACAGAAGGGAGAGAGAGAGAGAGAAACCGGTGAACGAGGTGAGAGAAACCGGTGAGAGAGAGAAATTGGTGAATGAGGGGAGAACGAGCGTAAGAGAGAGAGACGCGGTCGGGAAGAGAACGAGAGAGACGGAGAGAGAAAGAGATAGAGAACAGGGTTGAGATAGTTAGAGAGAGAAATAGAAACAGAGAGAAAGAGCGAGAATAGAGAAAGAGAGAAACGAGGAAGCGAGAGAGAAAACATGAGATAGAGATAGAGAAAGTGAGAATGAGAGAGAGAGAAATGAGAGAGAGACGAAAAAAGAGAGAAAATGATAGAAACATAGAAACATAGACAATAGATGCAGGAGGAGGCCATTCGGCCCTTCGAGCCTGCACCGCCATTCAATATGATCATGGCTGATCATCCAACTCAGTATCCCGTACCTGCCTTCTCTCCATACCCCCTGATCCCTTTAGCCACAAGGGCCACATCTAATTCCCTCTTAAATATAGCCAATGACCTGGCCTCCACTACCCTCTGTGGCAGAGAGTTCCAGAGACTCACCACTCTCTGTGTGAAAAATGTTTTCTCATCTCGGTCCTAAAATACTTCCCCCTTATCAACTCTCTCCCTCTCCCCCGTCTAACTCTCTCAGTCTCTCTCTCTCTCAGTCTAACTCTCACCACCTCTCTCCCCCAGTCTAACTCTTCCCCATCTCTCACTATCTCTCTCTCTCTCTCCCTCAGTCTAACTCTCTCAGTTTCTCTCTCTCTCTAACTCTCTCTCAAACTCCCTCTCTCTCTCTCCCAGTCCAACTCTCTCCGTCTCTCTCTCCCAGTCTAACTCTCTCCGTCTTTCTCTCTCTCTCTCTCTCTGCCGAATATGGCCCTGTCTCATGGTGCGAGTCCACCCACGAGTGACCCCAAGTGATAGAAAAAAAACAGACACATGGTTATGTACGATATTACAAGTTTATGTTCAATTGTTTAACCGAGTTCCCACGGGTATGTAATTTCTGCTATGTTACTAGTTCCTCTTGAGCCAACCGTGAATGAAGGCTTTTTGTTCAATGGGCTGATTATTCCCCGCGGACATAAATTGGCCCTGTTTTAAAGGCGGTCAGAAAATAGATGAGAGTAAGCAACAAGTGAAATGACAACTAACCGCTGACTGACATTTGCAGAGGATCGGCGATTGGCGCGACTATTGCAACATGAAAGATTAAACATCTATCTGAAATGAGATTTATAGAAATCATTCAGCATTATGACAGATGTTCGATTTGACAACAGAAACTCCTACTTTTTTGTGGCTCGGCCAATAAGTTGAAATGCGCTGAAGCATGTTTCCCCTTTACCGCCGATAGCCGGCCTCGCGAAACTATTCCGGACAATTCATCTAAATTGCTGCTGAGAAGGAATGTGGCCTTTAAGTTAACTCGACTTACAAGATATGCATCAGCTTTTTTATGTTAATAAAAGTACGAATTATTGACAACGCAAGCGTTTTAAATATACAAAGCTCCGGGAAAGTTCACGGTAGTGATATTAAAAAAACACGATACGGCCAACATGAAACATAACAGAAACCTAAATGAACAGAGACTTGTGGTGCAATGGTAAAGTGACTAAATCAGTCTCATTTTGGTATCTATAACATGCAATGTTCGGAATGCAGGCTAGACTTGAATTGCCAGCGGCACCTTCCATTGAGCTTTGTGAGAATGAGTTTTACATGGGATTGCAATAAGCGTGCAACGATAAGATCTGCGTATGTTCAGTGGGATCCACGTGGAAAAGCGTTGTGATCCAGCAGCCGCCGACCATACTCTAGTGACACTCAACACATTGGTGTTCCCGTGCAGCTTTACACCAGAATAAAACAACTGGAGTAACTCAGCGGGACAGGCAGCATCTCTGGAGAGAAGGAATGGGTGACGTTTCGGGTCGAGACCCTTCTTCAGTGTTTTGTCTGGTGTAGAGCTGCACGGGAACACCAATGTGTTGAGTGTCACTAGAATATGGACGACGGCAGCCTGTCCCGCTGAGTGACTCCAGCATTTTGCATCTATCTTCGGTTTATACCAGCATCCACAGCTGCTTCCTACAGCCTGACACCAGGTTGGCCCGAGGATGGTGCCCTATCTATTGTGTATCAGATTAGATACCCGACGTTCATACTATATTGTGCGGGAAGGGAACTGCAGATGCTGGTTTACACCGAAGATAGACACAAAAAGCTGGAGTAACTCAGCGGCTCCGGCAGCATCTCTGGTGAAAAGAAATAGGTGAGGTTTCGGGTCGGTTGTTCAGTCACTATACCATATTATCCCTTTCATGTGTGTATGCACTTGAGGCTGGTTCGCATTGTCGCAGAAACTGCGGTTAACTGCACCCTTATTTATTTATTTGGAGCTGAGCTTGGGGAGTTATAAAACCAAACTTTAGTTCACTATAACCATTGAGTGGAGAATTTCGATTCAAATTTAAAAGACCAAATCTCTCCCCGAGCACAACAGCCAGGCAGTATCTCATGACTGCCTCCCATTGGGATCGGGATACCTTCCAGGCTGGGCATCATCATTTTACCGTGGCTCAGCCGTGAGTTTTTGATGCTGGTCGAGATGGAACCACTCGTTGTAAGGCCGCACCCTGGAACCGAACGAAACTCCGGGCGAGTTGGACAGGTGTGTTTCTCGGTCACTGGGAGAACGTGCAAACTCCATACGGACAGCACCAGTTGTCAGGATTGAACTCGGGTCTCTGGCGCTGTGAGGCAGCAACTCTACTGCTGCGCTGCCAATGTGACATTCCAAGTTTTAGAATGAAGTTAGCCGCTTACAAATCCCACTCTCTGCCCAGCGTGGAGAATCATGAATTGCCAGACACAAGGCACTGTAGATGTTGGTTCCTTTTTTAAAAATCACGAAATCAAAGTTATCTATTCAAGAATAATGTAGTGTGGTTCGTTGGTTTTGTCCATGCTCAACTTAAAATTGTCCATAATCTATAACTTAAAGTTTTTTTAAAGCATTTAGTGGAACACTACCCCTTTCACAACTCAACACACCTAACACAACTCCAGTCCCGTCACGACCCCCTGGGAAACTGAAGGGAGCGACAATCAACTGCCACGGATACAAATAATGTGATACACAAGAAAGGGCAGATGCTGGTTGACAAAAGGTGAACACATGAGGCTGGAGAAATTTGGAAATGTCATCCCGCCACCCATTCCTTCTCTCCAGAGATGCTGCCTGCTCGCTGAGTTAAAGAGTTCCCACGGTAGACTCACGAATAACTAAGGGCAACTACATTATTACAACGAGTTTAAATGTTTCCATTTTTAACTTGAACAGTACATTTGACGTGGAAAAGATCAAACATGTTTGATTTTTTCACGAGTTAACAAGTTTCCCGAGTACCTGCCGTTAGCGCAACGAGTCGCTAAGTTGCTCATGCGAGTTCCGACGTTCCCGCTACGTTAATTGCATGTAATTACCGCGAGTGAAAAGTTGGGGCACTCGTGGGACAACTCGCACCGTGAGACAACTCTCCCCCCCCGTCTCTCTCTCTGTCTCCCCCAGTCGGACGTGTTCCAGAACGACCTCAACCCGGACACGGTGGGTCCGGAGCCGGCGCTGGACGCTGACCAGTAGCTCTCCGGCTGCGACGCTGGCCCCATCCTCGTCTCCCTGAAAGAGAGGATCAGCTGGGAGGACAAACGCACCAACATCAGCGTTTTGGAGGAAGACAACATGACCAGCATCACCACCGCAATAATGCAGCACCGACTTCGATGGACTGGCCATTATCCGCATGTTTAACACACGTCTCCCTAAACAAATCCTGTACTCTCAACTGAAGGAAGGTCGGCGATTACCTGGCGGGCTAAAGAAAAGTTTCAAAGACAACACCAAGAACAGTCTGAAGAAATTCCACATCACATCAAGCAACTGGGAATGCATTGCACTAGACATGCACTCCTGGAGGAAGTCCGTGCCGGAATGAGCTGCACTTCCCGAAATGGAACCGTGCCGTGTCACAGAGACAAAGCGACAGCACCGTAAGGAGAGAGAGAAGGGGGCTCGACAACTACCAACCGCCGCCAGTCTCCACTGCCCACGTTGCACCAAGGTGTGTGGATCGTGGATCGGCCTTTACAGAAGTCTGCAGACCCACAAGTGGACGACCCTATGGAGAGGACAGTCATACAGTTGAAACAACTTGACCACCTTGATCACACAAGAGAGACAATTTAAACTGTTATGCCAAGCCAATTTATGTATATAATGTAAATAAATGAGTTGGATGAAATCAATGTTGATTGGTTAAGTTTAATTTCGTGATACAGCGCGGAGACAGGCCATTCCGCCCACCGGATCCGCACCGAGGAAGGAACGGCAGATGCTGGTTTACACCGAAGATAAACGCAAAAGATGGAGTAACCCAGCGGGGCAGGCAGCATATCTGGAGAAAAGGTGACATTTTGGGTCGAAACCCTTCTTCAGACTGAGAGGCAGGTGAAAGGGAAACGAGAGGTATAGGAAGGTACAAAATGAATCAGAGGCTGAAACGAAGGCCCTGGAAAGGTGGAGCCCATAATGGTCTATTGGTGGTCATGGAAGAGATACATACACACAGGGAAACTAGCAGAACAATAAAGTGGGTGAGGAATAGAGAGAGGGAAAGCAAGGGTTACTTGAGTTAGAGAAGTCAATGTTCATACCGCTGGGGTGTAAGCTGCCCAAGCGAAATATGAGGTGCTGTTCTTCCAATTTAGTTTGTAACTATGAAACACCAGTATGTAGTTAGCTATCCAGTATGTTGCTCAGTCTCGCTATATCTCTAGCTCTTCAAGTAATGGTCTTAATCTAGTTAGCTACCAAGCTATCCAGTACACAGCCATCTAGCTAGCTACCTAGTTATACAGGATGTAGCCATCAAGCTGGCTCAATTGTGATCATGTTTTGTCTTTCTGCTAACTGGTTAGCACGCGACTAAAGCGTTTCACTGTACCTCGGTACACGTGAGAATAAATTAATGGGGAAAGAATTATAAGAGATTGTTACGTGGATTGGTGAAAAACACACCAGTTGTTGTAGCTTCAGTTGTTGTTGTTGCCCATATTGTATTGCTCTTTTTCAGGTGCTCTCCCCTAAATCTACCCTAAATTTACAGATGCCTTCCCTACTACACCATTTAATGGTGCCCTCCCCTAATTCACAATTTACAGATGCCCACCATTTAAAGGTGCCCTCCCTTATATTCCCCTCCCATTTATGCCATACCCAAAATCCACATTCACAGGTGCCCTTCCCTAAACCTCCCCTATTTCTAGGCACCCTCCCCTAAATGTAGCCATCTAGCTAGCATTATGCGTCCTGTAATTTTGTTGCTTTTCGTGTCCTGAATTTACGTCGCTTTTGGCGTTTCGAATTTTCGGCGCTTTTTGTGTACTGAAATTTCGGCATTTTTGATGCCCTGAAGGTACGTCACTTTTCGTGTGCCGAACTTTTGTCACTTCGTGCGTCATGAACTTTTGCCGTTTTTCATATCCTGAATTTCATTGCTTTTGGCGTTTTGAATTTTTGTCGCCTTTCAGGTTCTGCATTTTCTGGCACTTTTCATGTGCTGAATTTTCGTCGTTTTTCGCATGCTGAATTTTCATCGCTTTTCACGTCCTGAAGGTTTGTCGCTTTTCATGTGCTGAATTTTCGTCGCTTTTCTTGTGCTGAAATTTTGTTGCTTTTCACGACCTGAAATTTAGTTGCATTTCACATCCTGAATCGCTTTTCGCATCCTGAAGGTTCGTCACTCTTCGCATCCTGAAGGTTCGTTGCTTTATGTGTGCTGAATTTTTGTCGCTTTTCTCATGCTGAATTTTCGTCGCTTTTCCTGTGCTAAAATTTTGTCGCTTATCGCGTCCTGTAATTTCGACACTTTATGCATCCTGAAATTTTGTCGCTTTTCGTGTGCTGCATTTTTGTCGCTTTTCACGTCATGAAGGTTCGTCGCTTTTCGCATGCTGAATTTTCATTGCTTTTCGCATGCGTAAATGTTGTCGCTTTTCACGTCTTGAAGGTTTGTCACTTTTCGCGCGCTGAAATTTCGTCGTGTTTCACGTCCTGAAATTTTGTTACTTTATGCGTCGAGGTTTCATCGCTTTTCCCGTACTGAAGTTTCGTCGCTTTTCGCATGCTGAATTTTCGTCGCTTTTCGCATGCCGAATTTTCGTCACTTTTTGCATGCTGAACTTTTGTCGCTTTCGTGTGCTGAATTTTCGTCACTTTTCAAGTCCTGAAATGTTGTCACTTTTCATGTGCTGAATTTTCTTCGCTTCTCGCACGCTAAATTTTCGTCGCCCTTTGTGTGCTGAATTTTTGTCGCTTTTCGCGTCCTGAAGGTTCGTTGCTTTTCGCATGATGAATTTTTGTTGCTTTTCTCACGCTGAATTTTCGTCACTTTTTGCATGCTGAATTTTTGTCGCTTTTTCGAGTGCTGAATTTTCGTCACTTTTCACGTTCTCAAAGTGTTGTCACTTTTTCGTGTGCTTAAATTTAATGACTTTTCATTGTCATGAAATTTTGTCACTTTTTGCATGCTGAATTTTGTCACTTTTCACATGCTGAATTTTTTGGCGCTTTTCATAATGTCTGAAGGGTCGTCACTTTACGCAGTGCTGAATTTTCGTTGATTTTCGCATCCTGAAGGTTCGTCACTTTCACGTGCTGAATTTTCATCGCTTTACACATCCTGAAATTTTGTTGCATTATGCACCCTGGAAGCCATGAATGTTGTCGTCTCCTTGTGCCCTGATTTACATCACTTTTCGTGGTGCTTCATTTTCGTCGATTTTCGCGTGCTTCATTTTCATCACTTTTTGCATCCTGAAGGTTTGTGGCTTTTTGCATGCTGAATTTTTGTCACTTTTCACGTGCCGAATTTAGTCGCTTATCATGTCCTGAAGGGTCGTCACTTATGCGCGTGCTTATTTTTCGTCGCTTAATGAGTCCTGAAGGTTTGTCGTTTTGCGCATGCTTATTTTTGTCGTATTTCATGTCCTGGAAATTTAGTGGATTTTCATGTCCTGAAATCTTAGTGGATTTTCATGTCCTGAAATTTTGTTCCTTTATGCGTCTTAGGGTTTGTCGCTTTTTGCATACTGAATTTACGTTGCTTTTTTGTGTGCTGATTTTTTTGTAGCTTTTGCGTCCTATATGTTTGTTGCTTTTCACATGCTGGAATTTCCGGTGCTTTTTGCATGCTGAAAATTTTCGTTCGCTTTTTGCATGCTAAATTTTTTGTCACTTTCACCTGCTCACTTTCCGTCACTTTTAGCATGCTGAATTTTCGTCGCTTTTTGGGTGTGCTCCGAATTTCGGCGCTTTGTCTGTGCTGAAAATTTCATCGCTTTTCACGTCCCGAAAATTTTCGCTTTTCGTGTTCTGAAATTTCGTCACTTTTTGCCTGCTGAATTTTCGTCGTTTTGTTTCGTGTGCTGAAATTTCGCTTTTTGTGTGCTGAATTTTCGGTTTTTTCATGGCTTTTAGCATGCTGAATTTTCGTCGTTTTTGTGTTGCTGAATTTCGGCGCTTTTTGTGTGCTGAAATTTTCGATGTTTTTCACGTCCTGAAATTTTGACGCTTTTCGCATGCTGCATTTTTCGTCACTTTTCACGTGCTGACTTCTCGTCGGCTTTTCATGTCCTGAAGGGTCGCCACTTTTCGCGTTGCCGTAAAATTTTGTCGCTTTTTTCATGTCCTGAATTTTTTTCGCATTTTGCATCTTCAATTTACGTCACTTAAGGCATTTTGAATTTTTTGTCTCCTTTAGCCTCTGAAGGTTTGTCACTTTTTGCATGCTGAATTTTCGTCGCATTTCATGTCCTGAAATTTTGTCGCTTTTCGTGTGCTGAATTTTCGTCACTTTTCATGTCCTGAAGGTTCGTCACTTTTCGCATGCCAAATTTTGTTGTCACTTTTCGCAGCTGAATCTTCATCGCTTATCACGTGCTGAATTTTCATAGATTTTCATGTGCTGAAAATAGGTCGCATTTCGTATCCTGAAATGTAGTTGCTTTTTGTGTCCTGAGTTTTTGTCTCATTTCATGTCCTGAAATTTAGTCAATTTTCGCGTCCTGAAATTTTTTTGCTTTATGCGTCTTCAGATTTAATCGCTTTTCACTTCCTGAATTGACGTTGCTTTTCGCGTGCTGAATTTTTATTTTTGTCGCTATTCGCGTCTTGAAGGTTCGTCGCTTTTTGCATGCTGATTTTTCGCCGCTTTTCGCATGCTGAATTTACGTTGCTTTTGTGTACTTAAATTTCGTCTATTTTCTCGTCCTGAAATTTCGTTGCTTTACAACTTCCTGAAATATAGTCATTTTTGCATCCTGAATTTTACATTTCTTTTGGTGTTTTGAATTTTTGTCGCCTTTCGTGTGCTGCATTTTTGTTGCAATTAGTGTCTTGAAGGTTCATCATTTTTCGCATGCTGAATTTTCGTCAATTTGTTGCTTGATGAATTTTCATCACTTTTCGCTTTCTGAATTTCGTCACTTTTCACGTCCTGAAGGTTCGTTGCTTTTTGCATGCTAATTTGTCTCACTTTTTTGTATCTTAAGGTTCGTCACTACGCAGCTGAATCTTCATAGCTTTTTTGCATGCTGATTTTTCGGCACTTTTCGTGCAGAATGTCTGTCTCTTTTTCTGTGCTGAATTTTGTCTCACTTTTCACGTTCTGAAATTTTGTCACTATTCATGGTGTTCAATTTTACGTCGCTTTTCACATGCTGAATTTTCGGTCGTTTTTGTGTGTTTGAAATTACGGCGCTTTTTGTGTGCGGAATTATCATAATTTTTCACCGTCCGAAATTTCGTCGCTTTTTCGCATGCTGAATTTTCTTCACTTTTCACGTGCTGAATTTTCACGCTTTTCATGTCCTGATGGTCGGCGCTTATCGCATGGCTGAAATTTTCGTTGCTTTCCGCATCCTGAAGGTTCGTCATTTTCGTGTGTGAAATGTTATCGCTTTTCGCATCCTGAATTTACGTTTCTTTAGGCATATTTGGGACTTTTTGTCACCTTTCACTTCCTGATGTTTTGTTACTTTTCGCGTGCTGAATTTTTTGTCGCGTTTCGCTTCCTGAAAATTTCGTCGGATTATGCATCTGAAATTTGGCGCTTTTTGTCCCTGTCAATTTTCGTTTTGTGCTTCATTTCGTCGATTTTTTCGTTTTCATTTTCATCACTTTTCGTGTGTGAGGTTTGTCGTTTTTCTGGTCAGGACTGAATTTTTGTCTCGTTTCGTTTCGTGGTGAGT
The DNA here is from genome assembly GCA_035221665.1 of Okamejei kenojei. NCBI lineage: Eukaryota > Metazoa > Chordata > Chondrichthyes > Rajiformes > Rajidae > Okamejei > Okamejei kenojei. The sequence continues at coordinate 3,414,434 of CM069172.1, forward strand.
GCATTTTTGTCACATTTCTGTGTCCTGTAAATGAGGCGATTTTCGCATCCCATGAATTTTTGTTGCTTTATGCGTCTTGAGGTTTCGTCACTTTTAGTGTCCTGAATTTACGTTGGCTTTCGCGTTGCTGAATTCTCAATCACTTTTAGCGTTGCTGAAGTTCCATCACTTTTTGTGTGCTGAAATTTCAATGTCCTGAAATTTGTTGCTTTTCACATCTGAATTTATGTCGTTTAGCTTTTTGAAATGTTTGTCGCCTTTCGCCTCTTGAGGTTAATTCCACTTTTCGTGTACATCAATTTGCGTGTGCTTCATTTTCGTCGATTTTCGCGGTCTTCTTTTCATCACTTTTTCGCGTCCTGAAGGTTTTGTCGTGTTCGCATGATGCATTTTTGTCACTTACGCCGTGCTGAAATTTTTCGTAGCTTATCTGAGTCATATTTACGTCGCATTGGGCATGCTGAAATGTTGTCACCTTTTGCAGTCCTGAATTTTTGTCACATTTTCAGCGTTCCTAAATTTAGTTGCATTTCTTGTCCTGATTTTTGTCGCATATCACGTGCTGAATTTCCGGTGCTTTTAGCATCCTGAATTTTTGTCACTTTCTGCATCCTGAAATTTCAATCACTCTTCGCTGATGATTTGTCACTTTTCATGTGCTGATTTTTGTCGCTTTTCCGTTGATGCTAAATTTGATCACTTTTTTGTGTCCTGAAATGGTTGGTAGCTTTTAGCCTGCTGAATTTTGTTCGCTTTTCGTGTGCTGAAATTAGTCACTTTTCATGTCCTGAATTTAGTATTTTTTGCATGCTGAATTCTTGTCGCTTTTCATGTGCTGTTTTTTTTGGGTTTCATGTGCTGATAATTTCGATGCTATTAAGCATCCTGAACGTTTGGACTTTGTGCATACTGAATTTAAATATTCTTGGTGTTTGAATTTTTGTTGCTTCGCGTCCTGGAATTTTCGTCGCTTTTTAGCAGCTGAATTTTCATCGTATTTTCACTTGCTGAATTTTCTTCACTTTTCATGTCCTGAAGGTTTCGTCGCTTGCTACATGCCATAGTTTCCGTCACATTTCACGTCCCTGAAAGTTCGTCACTTTTCGCAGCTGAATGTTCATCGCTCTCCATGTGCTGATTTTTGGATGATTCTCGTGCATGAAATTCTTGTCGCTTTTTGTGGGCTGAAATTCATCGCTATCACGTTTCTGGAAATGTTGTTGTCATATTCGCTTCCTCAATTTTGTTCGCTTTTTGCATGCTGATGAATTTTCGTCGCTCTTCACATGTGATATAGAGGAGGCGACACCGAACGGTGTAGCTTCAAAAATCTAGCGCGGGCTTGTTTTTTCAGAGGCCCCAAGGAGCCGTTGGAAGAGGAGGTGGGGGAGGAGCGGAACACCTCAACGGTAAGCTTCAAAATCTAGCGTGGGGCTTGTTTTTTCAGAGGCCCAAAGGAGCCGTTGGAAGAGGAGGAGGGGGAGGAGCGACACCCAACCGGTGTAAGCTTCAAATCAAGTGCGGGGCTTGTTTTTTTCAGAGGCCCACAGGAGCCATTGGAAGAGGAGGAGGAGGGGGAGGAGCGACACCCGACCGGTAAGCTTTAAAATCAAGGGCTTGTTTTTACCCAAATCCATAACATTCCATTTGGAAGTGTTTTTTTTTTAGAGGAAGCCGCTGATTGGTGGAAGTGGACCAGGGTAACAGCTGATTGGCAGTCAGATCCAGCCGTTTGTTGTGTACTTTGTTTTGTGTTGATATTGTCACCTGTTGTAAGGGGGTGCAGTATGAAGGCTCAGGGCAGTGTACTGTTCTGGATGTCAGAGTGTGGGAGGTCGGGAATCTGATAGCCCTCCAGAGCCCCCCCCCCCACCCCCCCCAACATCTGCGCCAGGTGTGTTGAGATGGGGTCCTAAAGGACTGTGTTAGAACCTGGAGCAGCAGCTCGATGACCTCCGTCTCCTCAGGGCAGAGTTTGGAGGTAATAGTGATAGAGGAGCTCAGGTGGAGGTAGTCACTCCAGACCACGGAGGAGGACAAGTGGGTCACGGTTAGAAGGGAAGGGAGAGGCAGAGGGATAGAGGTACCCCTGTGACCGTAAACCTGGAAAAATAGGTACTCGGGTTTGAGTACGATTGGGGGGACAGCCTAGCTGCGGGACACCAAACTGCGAGGCCGGGCCTCCGGACGAGACCGGACTGATGCTCAGAAGGTAGCAAAAAGAGGAGGGCAATTGTGAATAGGTGACTCTATAGTTAGGGGGTCGGATAGGCGATTCTGTAGACGCAGTCGGGAGACCGGATGGTAGTTTGCCTCCCTGGTCCCAGGGTCTGCATGTGTCAGAACGTGTACAAAAGATTCTGATAAGGGAGGGAGAGGAGCTTGATTGTGTGGTACACATAGGTACCAATGACATTAGGCAGAAAAAAGTGATGAGGACCTGATTAGGGAGAATTTCGGGAGTTGGGGGGGTAGTTAAGGAGAAGGACCAAAAGGGGTAACGATTTCAGGATTACTGCCTGTGCTGCGTGACAGTGGGAGTAGGAATGAAATGAGGTGGAGGATAATCGCCCATGCGTGGCTAGGGGAATGGTGCATTGGGCAGGATTCAAGTTTCATGATCACTGGGACCTCTTTTGGGGAAGGCACATGATCTGTACACAAAGGACGGGTTGCACTTGAGCCCGAGGGGGACCAATATCCTGGCTGGGAGATTTGCAAGGTTATGGGGAGTCTATTTTTAAACTAGTAGGTGGGGGGAGGACTCTGGTAGAGGGGGCTAGGGTCTGGGTGTGGGGCAAGAGGCAGAGAAGGGAAGCACTCGGACCCAAAATGTAGGCGAGAAAGATTGTAGATGGTTCATATGCAACCAATAATATAGTTACCTCACTCCCATTTATCCCGCCAGTCAACATCAATCATAAGCCTTCCTCAGTAGGAAAATGTAGCTCGGTGCTTGAAGGTGTGTGTAATACCCAGTGCTATCATTAAAAGATGTTGCACACTTAAGAGCTTGTGAAGTTTTCATTTACATGGTGTCGAAGTGGGATACGAACCCAGCCTACAGGTTGGAGTACGAGTCGACCGGACAAGGTTGTGGTTACCACGCCACACGATATATGTCGGGCAGCCAAGCGCGAAGGACCCAGGCCAAAGCAGGGGCGGGCTGTTGCAGCAGGGCTGTCGCTGCTGGCGCGCGCGCAAAAGACTGTTGCACGTGGAGCAGCAGAAACTCGGTACGGATATATTTGGCCTTTCCAGGGCCATAGAATTGGCATCTGGAGCGTGGGCAAAGCGTTGCATCGACCCTGGGGGTGTCCGCTGTGGGCTGCTCAAGAAGTTAAAAGTCAAACGGAGGGACGGGGACCTCAAAACTTTATTGTCCCTTGACGATAACGCCATCCTGGAGCACCAGTTTCGTCGCCGGACCAGGAAAGAAAGGCTGTGTTTCAGATGGCGCGGCGGAGCGCTTGTTGGCCACTGCTTTAATCACCGATGCAAGTGCTGCAAGCCGGATCGGCAGCGGTTGTGCTCGGCCAAAAAACCGGTAGTGCTGGTGGGAATAAAGTTAACGCCCACAGTGCAATTCTATTGCGTGGGCACTAACCGTCTGGCCACCGTGGTTGGAGGTGGCCGACTCACCTCGTTCGTATCTGGTCGACTGTGAGGGCTCCATCTACGAAGAAGCCGACAACACCTGCTTGCGGTTATGAGCCACTGCCGGCAGCCCCCTGGGCCTTTGCCCTCCACTCTCCTTTCAGCAGCAGCTGCCGCCGGTGGTGTTCCCTGCATGCTCGGTCCCCGTCGCGGGCGCCTGGATTCCCTCTGCGCGGTTCCAATGTTGCCGATCGCGGTGCTCCCGTCTACTGTTTCTACCACAAGCGCCATTGCCCTTCCTGGTTCCGGCTGCCTTGCGTCTCCTGGCTTTTTGCTCTTTCGGGGGGAGGGGTGGAGGAGACATTCGTAACGCGCTGGTAGGATCAGTAAGCGCTGTTCGCTACGGCGATTTGTTTACTTTGTGTTTAATTCGGTTGTCGTGGACAACAATTGTTTTTTTGATTTTAAGGGAAGAGTGATGGTTTATATGCAAAATAATATAGTTACCTCACTCATTAACCCGGTAAGACTCCTAAATCGTTCAGTCGGAAAAAGAAGCTCTTGTGATGCAGGTGTGTGTATACGTGTAAATGTCGTGCTTGCGATTACGTTTGTCCAGATACATTACAGATGAATCGAAAATAGCCTAGAAAAAGGTGAAGGGGGTTTTTAAAAAGTGTATATTTTAATAATGCTAGATTGTCATTAATTTGTACGAAATAGCTTTGATTGAATGGAACATTATGTTAGAGGAATAGTGAACATGTTTGGGAGTTTATATCAATTCCCAAAAAAAACATTAAAACTATTATATTTATAACTCCAATTCTTTCCTCTTTTTCTTATAATCAATAATACTCTATACAATATATAAATTTTAACTCATTTTTAATAACTTATTAAATTATTCCCATTCTCTATTTCTTATAAATATCCCAAAACTTTTATAACACTTCCTCATTTTCTTATAATTTTTCCACATACCTTCTACTCTCAAACTACTACCTCCTTACTTAATATTTTAACCAAAC
>CM069172.1:3419561-3432061 GCA_035221665.1 Okamejei kenojei
GAGAGAGAGAGAGAAGGGAAGAGAGATAGTGAGAGAGAGGGGAGAGAGATAGAGGAGAGAGGGAGAGAGAGAGAGAGGGAGAGAGATAGAGAGAGAGTGGGGGGGAGATAGAGAGCGGAGAGAGGGGGATATAGAGGATAGGGAGAGAGAGAGGGGGACATGAAATAGAGAAGAGAGAGAGAGAGAGAGTGAGAGAGAGAGAGAAGAGAGATGAGAGAGAGAGAGAGAGGATGTAGAGAGAGAGAAGAGGAGGAGGAGAGAGAGGAGAGAGAGAGGGGGGGGGACGAGCGGGAGAGAGATTGAGAGAGGAGAGATAGAGAGAGAGGGGTAGATAGATATAGACAGGGGTGTGGAGCGGATGATTTTTTGGACAGTGAGGGGAGAGAGTAGAGTGGAGAGAGTATAGAGGGGGGAGAGAGAGTGAGAGGGGGAGAAGAGAGAGAGGGGTCAGGAGATTTGAGACGAGAAAGGGGGGAGAGATAGAGAGATGGACGCGAGATAAACAGAGAGATAGAGGGGATATAGAGAGAGAGGGGGAAAAGAAGAGAGTAGGGGGGGAGATTAGCGAGAAGAGGGGAGATAGAGTACGGGGAGGAGATAGAAGATAGATATAGGGGAGTGAGGAAGAGATAGTAGAGAGAGTTGGGAGAGAGAGATTAGAGAGAGAGGGTGGAGAGATAGAGGAAGATGGAGAGAGATAGAGCAGGTAGGGTGAGAGAGGGAGGAGATCAGGAGAGAGATGAGAGAGGGTGGGGATGCTAGAGAGATAGGGGAGATATACTATAAGAGAGGGGTGAGGAGATAGAGAGTAGAGGGGGAGAGAGATAGAGGGGGAGAGAGAGAGTATAGAGAGGCGAGGGGGAGAGAGATGAGGGGAGAGAATAAAGATATATAAGAGAGAGAGAGAGGGGAGAGGGGGAGAGGGGGAGAGGGGGAGAGGGGGAGAGATGTATGAGAGAGAGGTGGAAGGAGAGATAGAGAGAGGGGGGAGAGAGTTAGAGAGGAGAGAGGGGAGAGAGAGAGGAGAGAGAGGGAGAGAGATAGAGAGAGAAGTGGGGGGAGATAGAGAGAGAGGGAGGGAAAGATAGGGAGGCGATTTGAGAGAGAGGTGGGGACGAGATGAGTAGAGAGGGGGAGACAGATAGAGAGAGATATAAAGAGAGGAGAGGGAGATAGAGAGAGGAAAGAGTGCTAGTGAGAGAGTTGGGGAGAGAGATAGAGTGAGTGAGGGGGAGAGAGATAGAGAGAGGTGAGGGTGAGACTTGAGAGAGAGAGGGGGGAGATGGAGAGGAGAGATAGGGATAGAGTGGAGAGAGAGTGAGAAGAGAGAGGAGAGAGGGGAAGGAGAGAGATGAGACTGGGAGGACTATAGAGGAGGAAAGGGGGAGAGATAGAAGGAGAGTGATAGGACAGCAGGGGAAATAGAGAGATGGGTGAGAGGGAGAGAAAGGCGGGATAGAGATAGAGAAGGGAGAGAGATGGAGGGGGAGAGGACGGGGTGTGAGAGTAGAGAGAGAGAGGGGGAGAGATAGACATGGAGAGAGAGAGAGAAAGAGAGAGGGAGATAGATAGATTAGAGAGAGAGAGAGAGAGAGAGAGAGAGAGAGAGAGTGAGGGGAGAGAGAAAGCAAGACAGGGGGAGAAGAAAGATCAGGGATAGATAGATAGATAGATAGATAGATAGATAAGATAGATTGATAGATAGAAGGATAGATAGATTGATAGATAGATAGATAGATAGATAGATAGATGGATGGATGGATGGATGGGATGGATGGTGGATGGATGGCATGGATAGATGGATAGATGGATAGATTGGATAGATGGGATAGATGGTTAGATAGATAGATAGATAGATAGATAGATAGATAGATAGATAGATAGGATAGATAGATAGATAGATTAGATAGATTGATAGATAGATCGATTAGATAGAGATAAAGAGGAGAGGGAAGGATAGATCGAGAGAGAGAGTGCAAGAGAGGGAGAGAGAGAGGGAAGAGAGAAAGTAGAAGAGGACAGAGAGAGGAAGTGAGAGAGGTGAGGGAGAGAGATTGAGGAGGAGAGAGAGAGAGGGGGTGAGCGATAGAGGGAGATTGAGAGATAGAGAGAGAGGTGGTAGATAGTAGACAGGGGGTGGAGGAGAGAGATTGATGAGTGAGGGGAGAGGGATAGAGGGGGAGAGAGATGGGAAGAGAGATAGAGAGAGAAGAAAGGGGAGAGAGAATAGAGAGATGGACGGAGATAAACAAGAGAGAGAGGGGGGTTATAGAGAGAGAGGGGGGAAGAGAGCGGGGGATGAGGAGATAGATTAGAAGAGAAGAAGGAGGATTAGAGATAGTGAGAGAAGATAGAGCAGGAGATAGAGCTAGAGGGGAGATAGAGATAGAGTTCGAAGAAGGGGAGAAGAGAGAGAGGGCAGAGGTATAGAGGGTGAGTGAGACTAGATAGAGAGAGCGGTGAGAGCGGATAGAGAGAGAAGGGGGGGAGAGATAGAGAGAGAGATGGAGCGATAGAGAAGGTAGGGGAGGAGAGAGGGGAGAGAGGGAGAAAGGGGGAGAGAGATAGAGAGTGGGAGGGGGAGATAGAGAGAGGGTTGAGAGCTATAGAGAGAGAGAGGGAGTGATGAGAAGAGAGGGAGAGAGAGAGAGAGAGAGAGGATGAGGGGGAGGATAGAGAGAGAGTGGGGGAGATAGAGAGAGGGGGGATATAGTTAGGGAGAGAGAGGGGGGACAGAAATAGAGAGCGAGAGAGAGAGAGAGTGAGAGAGAGAGAGAGGGAGAGTGAGGAGAGAGAGAGAGAGAGAGGAGAGAGAGAGAGAGAGATATGAGGGGAGAGAGAAGAAAGGACAGGGGGAGAAAGAGAATTTGATAGATAGATAGATGTATGAGGGGGAGAGATGTATGGAGAGAGAGGGGAATAGAGAGGTAGAGAGTGAGAGGGGGAGAGGGGAGGAGTGATAGTGAGAGAGGAGAGTAGAGAGAGAGGGGGGGGGAGAGATGAGAGAGAGAGTGGGGAGATTAGAGAGAGAGGGGGAAGATAGGGAGTGAGAGAGGGGGACAGAGAGAGATAGAGTGGGGGAGAGAATAGAGTGAGAGATAGAGAGAGGGAGGAGAGGGAGATTAGAGTGAGGGAAGGGTGATAGTGAGAGAGATGGGGAGAGATGGAGTGAGAGAGAGGGGGAAGTGAGAGATAGAGAGAGTGAGGAGTGTGACAGAGAGCAGGCGGGAGAGATAGAAGGGGAAGAGTGAGAGAGAGATAGAGGGTGAGCATCGAGAGAGAGAGACGGAGAGAGACAGAGAGAGGGAGGGGAGATAGAGAGGGGAGGGGAGATATAGAGAGCGGTGTGGGAGAGATTGATGATAGATAGAGAGAAGAGAGAGAGAGAGATGGAGTTGAGAGAGAAGAGAGAGAGAGAGAGAGAAGAGAGAGAGAGAGCGACAGAGAGAGACAGAGAGAGTGAGGGCGGAGGAGAGAGTTAGCGAGAGGGAGAGAGCGATGAGAGAGCCGTAGAGAGAGAGGGAAAGGGGAGAGGGAGGTAGAGAAAGAGGGAGAGATAGATAGAGAGGGGGGGAGAGATAGCGGAGAGGTAGGGGAGAGCGAGAGAGGAGAGATGAGAGAAGAGATTGAGAGAGAGAGAGAGTGGGGAGATAGCTAGAGAGAGAGGGGGAGTTAGATAGAAGAGGAGGGAGAGAGAGAGGGCGGGAGAGAGAGTAAGAGAGGGTGGTGAGATAGAGAGAGAGGGGTGAGAGAGATAGATGAGAGAGAGAGTGAGAGAGAGATAGATACAGTGAGAGAGTGAGAGAGGGAGAGGAGTTAGAGAGAGAGTGGGAAGATAGATTAGAGAGTGATGAGAACGAGAGATCGACAGCGAGAGGGTGAGTGCAGTTAGGGAGAGGCAGGGAGGAAAATCCTTGGCCGCATGTTCACCATCAGATCCCCAGCCACGGTTACCTTAGTGGCTATTCACTTTGGGTCTTCCGCATCCCCCCACCATGTAACCTGCTCTTCCCACCACACACCTGCCCCCATTTGCCCCCACCCCCTGCCACACAATGCTCCGTCCCTCAGTTCACTCACCTGCTTCCTCGGCCACAACCCATTCCCCTTGCCACGTGTTCACCATCCCGGACCTCCCCCTCTCTCCGACACTGAACGGTCTGTCCTCAGCAGAGGACTCACCTTTGTCCCCCCTCCGTCCAACCTCAATGAGTTCCGCGCCCTCCACGACTTGGAGCTTTCTTACCGTCGCCTCTGCCTCACAGGTTCTTCCATGGAAGAGGTCCTCGCCCCTCCCACTGATGATCCCTTTTCCTGTCTCCCACGTACCCTCCACCCTGGACCCCCCCCCCTCGTATAGCCTTTTCGGGCTCTAGAACTATTTATCCAGAACTGCTGTGGGGACTCAACCCGCCTCGACGTCTCCACTCCCCTGTCTCACTCCAATCTCTTCTGCCCCGAACGTACTGCCATCGGACTCACTCCGTAACAACCAGACTGGGTTATCAACCCGCCGAAAGGGAGGTGCCGTGGTTCGTTGGCGCGTCGATCTCTACCAAAGCGGAAGGCCGCGTGCAACTCTCGGAACACCTCCACTACTTTCCCTGACATGACCGGCAACAGACAAGCACCGGGCCACCTTCTCGAGAGCACCATAACCCGACCTTCATCAGCCTCCGGACTCCTACCCCCCAAGCTCCAACTCATCGTTTCCCAGCCCCCGCACGGCCCGTTTTTACCTTCTCCCCCAAAATCACAAACCCGGGACTGCCCTGGCAGACCCATTGTCTCTATGCCTGTTCGTGCCCCTCCGAACTCACATTTCTACATTACCGTGACTACATCCTATCCCCCTTGTTAAATCCCTCCCCTCTATGTTCAAGACCCTCTTAACCATCTCCGTCAGTCAGCGCATTCCATGATCTAGGCCCCCATCCTCTCATCTTCTTCATGGACGTCCAGTTTCCCACCCCCCCCCCCCCCCCCCACTCTACACCTCCCATCCTCTCTTGGATGGTCCCAAAGCCTCCGGTTCTTCCTCGACCAGTGGAGCAACCCATTACCTGTCCAATGACACCTTCCTCCGCCTAGCGGAGTTTGGTCCTTACCTCGATTCTTATCTTTTGACTCTCACACTTTCGCCAACACAAGTCGTTAGCTATGGGATCACGCATGGGCCCCAGTCGTTGCCCTCTTTGTCGGGTACGTCGACCAAATCCTTGTTCTCGGCGTACCAGGGCCCATCCCCGACCTCTACTCTGTTACACGTGATTGCTTTGGTTGTCACCTCCTGCACCCACACACAAACTGATGACTTCATTCATTTCCCACCAACTTCATCGGCACTCAAGTACACTTGGACCATTTCCGAAGTTCCCTACCATACTTGACCTCACCATCTCTTTTGCAGGTGATACACTCCTGATCGACATGCACTACAAACCCACTGACTCCCACAGCACCTGGTTTACTCTTCTTCCAACCCTGCTTACCTGTAAGGGACTCCATCCACAATTCCCAAATCCTTCCGTTTACGCCGCATCTGATCCTGGATGTGGTGTTCCACACCAGGTCATCATAAATTGTCCTCACTCTTCGGATAACGGGGTTTTCCCCTCCGCCACTATAGATGAGGCTCGCACCAGGGTCTCCTCCATACCCCGCAAACACTGCCCTCTTCCCATTCCCCACTAGCAAACAGGCAGAGTACCCCTGGTCCGCACCTTTCAACCCAAAGCCGGCAAATACAACATATAGTCCTCCCCACAGTTTGCACCTCCAACGTGACCCCTCCACCTGCAACATTCTTCCCTTTCTCCCCCCCCCCCTGTCTGCCTTCACAAAAATCGCTCCCCCCGCAACTCATTGCCCAATTCTTCCCTTCCACCGGGCATTCCCTTGGCCACCGCAAGAAATGCTAACACTTGGTCCCTTTCAAACTCCCTCCTACTCCTTTCAGGTCCGAGCAGTCCTTCATTAGGTTCCATAGGTCCGAAGAGGTTCGCTGCACCTCCTCCAACCTCATCTACTGCATCTGCTGCTCCAGATGCCAGCTGATCTATATCGGTGAAACCAAGCGGAGGCTTGGCGAACATTTTGAAAAGTTTCACCAATTTAAGTCTCTATGACGTCAAGTCCGTTCCACCATATAAAAGCGAAATCGTTTATATGACGGATAAAAAGGGAGCAATTTATATTGTATGAAAGTGTTCAATACATTTTCTTCAAGTCTTATCAAATTTAACCAAGGGTTCAAATTGCACTCCAATTGTTTATAAATTTAATCATGTATATTTGTTTCAGAATACCACTGGAGTGTGGTCGGAGGGTGGAGTCTTTCCATTTAAATACAATAGATCTTTAGTGATTAATGTGGTAAAAGCAATCAACCGATGAGCGGAGCGGGACAAATGAATAGAATCTATATTGGTAGCCCCAAGCATTGCAGTAATAGGATGAGGTTGTAAATCAATAACTAAGACTACAGAAATAGTATCAAAAATGTATTTCCAATATTTTTCTGAAAATGGGCTGGACAAAACATATTGGTCTAGTGAGGCCACTTCAGAGTTGCATTCTGTCACAGTTAGGGTTTATTATGACCATTAAAAGCGAGCCAACTTATCTTTTGACATATGAGCTCTGTGAACCACCAATTTGTTTCAAAGCGTGTCTTGCACACATTGAAGAGGTATTGACTAATTAAAGAATCTTCTCCCATTTCTCTGTCGATGAAGAAGTTTGAGTACTCTTTCTCAGTCATTTAATTGTATTAAATGTGTCTATTTGTAATTTCAAAATCAACTCATAAAATAGTCATTATTAAGTACTTTCTGATACGGGTTCACTGTAAAACATAATCCAACATTTCGGTTTGATGTGGGGTAGCGGAAAAAAGTGATAGAGATAGCCTTCAAAAAGTGTCTAATTTGTAAATATCTAAAAAAGTTGTGAATGAGGTAAGTTATATTTATTGGAGAGATGTTGGAAAGACATAAAACAAATCCCTGCAAGAACAAAAAAATATTTCAAATGGAAAGCTATTAAACACTTCCTCTTCCATAACAAAAATATGTTGTCGAAGATGGTTGAAAGAAAACAGTGGATAAAATAGGCTTTTAGGCTTCAAGAAATTAACCCATTACATCCCACATGATTTTTACAAGCAATATGGATACGGTTATTAATTTTCTTTCATGGAATGTGAATGGCTTGAATCATCCCATTAAATTGATTTTTTTTTAAAGTTCTTCAAAGACTAAATGCTCACATTATCTTTGCTCAGGAAACCCATGTAAGGCAAGTTGACAATTTACGATTTTTAAGTTTTGGAGAGGACAGCAGTTTAATTCAAACTCACAGGCTAAAGGTATCTCTATTTTTATTGACCCCTCAATTCCGTTTGTTCACAATGAAACAATTTCTGATCCTAATTGCAGATTTCTGGTTATTACTGCTGCTCTTTACATGCAAAATGTTGCTATGGTGAATGTCTACCCACCAAATATTGAGCACCCTGAGTTATTTAAACAGTTAATTGCATCCGTTCCTAATTAAAATGAACACTTTTTAACAATGGGTGTTGATGTGTGAACCCCTCAATTGCCAGGTCTACATCTGAGCATGTGCTTCCAAATAAATCAGATAATTTGACTAATTATTTTTTACTTGACTCTGGAATGTTAGGAGATTTCTGCACCCAAATGACAAAGAATGTTCATTTTTCTCTCATGTATATCATAGTTATTCTAGGATTGACTACCAGGTTACTAAAGTGAGAAAATGGGATGGTACAGTAACTGTAGACTATGATGAAATTAATAAATCCTTTCAAGAATTTTATACATTTCTATACCAATCAGAATTTCCTACTGATTCCAATACAATGCATGAGTTTTTAAAGAAACTGCAATTACCAAATTTACCATATAATGTGTCCTGTTGTTAGATGAACCCAATCACGGAAGAAGAAATACAGAAAGCATCTTTGCAAACAAAATTCTGGTAATGCTTCCTTCGGTTTTGATGGGTTTACAGTGAATGTTCTAAGTATTTTTCAAATTTATTGCCTCCATGGCTACGTAAGGACTATAAGAAGCCCTTTTAATGGGACTAGATTACGCATTTTTTTTTGGAAGCTTCTATTTGTTTTATTCTTCAAATTGATAAAAGGAACACCTATTGGAGTGTCATCATATAGTCCTTTCAATGTAAAATGTAGATTTCATTATTCCTCCATACTATTAGCTATGACGTTTGCATAAAGTTTTACGCTAATTTATTCTGGGGGTTCAGACGGTTGTATAAAAAAATCGTTACTCATACTTTAAACGTTAGGAGATTAATAATATTGTTACCCAAGGAAGTGTCATTCATTCGAGCCGAGAATGCATTTGATAAGAGTTAAAATGGGATTATTTATTCAATGCAATGAAAGATTTAAGATTGGTCCAAAATTGTCTTACTTGGTTCGAGCTGATGTATTATATACCCTCAGGCTTCTTGTATTGACTAATAATCTGATATCCCCATTTTCAGGCACTTTCGCTGGGGTACTTGACAGGCCTTGTCCTTAAATTCTTTACTATTTGATATTGCTTTGGAACCTTTAGCCACCGCTATTAGGGAATCCCCTAATATGTCCGCGGAATCCCCTAACATGTTCCCTTTTGGTATTGTCCGCGGCAATAAGACACATAAGCAATCTCCTTACGCAGATGATCTGTTATTATTTATTTATAACCCTGAGAAATCTATTCCGGCAATAGTGGCATTACTTAATCAATTTAGTAGTTTTTCTTGTTATAAACTAAATCTTAGTAAGAGTGACCTTTTTCCATTATATAATCTTGTTTTGAATTATGGTCAGATTCCATTTAGACTGTCTACAGAAAGTTTTGCTTATTTAGGTATTAAGATCACCAAGAAACACAAGGATTTATTTAAAGCTAAGTTTTTTTTTTTTTCATTTTTGCATGATGAAGTGACAATTCAACGAAACGGAAAAAGGTTTTCAATATTAATGCTGAACTGGTCTACCTCCGACCTGTTACACATGGGTAAAGTGTATCACGTTCACATCCACGCCCTGCCTTGTTAATATCTTGCTGTTATTATTCTTGAAAGAAACAGCAGTTGAACCGTATTTACTAACCATATCATGAACACCCCACCCTTATTCATACCTGGAAGAATTTCAATGTTGCGCAACGCACACCTATTATTTCAGCAGGTACGCGGGGAAACTGATTGAAACAACAGGATGTCACTGAGGCCATTTTGAAGAGCCACTGATACCATTGTACGAAATTATTCAAACTGAAATCTGTAACATCCAGGTTGAGGAACAGCTTATTCCCTGCAGCCATGAGGCTATTAAAGATTACATCCTAAAATAAGCTCTGAACTACATAGACCATTATCGTTGTTATTGCACTAATATTGTGTGTTTTTATGTGTATGTGTGCGCACACACATACACACACACACACATGCGTGCGCACACACACACACACATGCGTGCGCACACACACACATGCGTGCGCAATACAACACATCGCCTGTGCGCACACACACTTATATATTATTATATTACACAGACAACATACACAGGACACACAAACACACACACCACACACACACACACACACACACACACAACTCACATACACACACACACACACAAACACACACACACACACTCACACACACACATGTACACACATACACACACGCACGCGCGCGCGCACACCACATATATACATACACAAACACACAGACACACACACACACACACACACACACACACACACAGGACAGACACACCACGCGCACACACACACATATACACACACACAAAAACACACACACTCTTATATTATATATACAACACACAGACACGCACTACACACACACACGCACACACACACCCCACAACACACATATGCATACATACACACAGATATATTTTCTATTTACACACTCACACACAACACACACACACACAACACACACCACAGCTACACATACACACACACACACAATCACACACACAGGCACACATGCACACACACATACACACACACAAACAGATATACACTCACACTCTCACACAACACACACCACTCACACATACACCACACAGATATATATATATATTTGTATACACACACACACAGACACACACGCACACACACACACACCGACACACCCACACAGATATATATACACACACACAGACTCACACACACACACACAGACACACACACGTGCACACACACAGACACAGACAGACACACACACAAACACACACACACACGTGCATGCGCGCGCACACACACATATTATATTTACACACACAGGACATACAAACAAACCATATTACACACATGGACACACTCACACACAGAACACACACACAGACGCACACACGCGCACACGCACAGACACACACACACATACACACACGCGCGCATGCGCGCACACACATATATACACACAGACACTCAGACACACATACACACACACACACCAATGACACACACACACACACACACACACTCGCAGATATATTATATACACACACACAAACACGCACATTTATCTTATATATATATATACACACACACAGGACACGCACATGCACACACACATGAACATATGCATACATACTCACCAGATATATATACACACACAAACAGGACACACACACAGATAAACATATACACACTGACACACACAATCACACACACAGGCACACATACACACACACATACACAAACACAAAAACAGGTATACACCCACACACATGGGTGTGCACACACACACACACATGCGTGGCACACACACACACGCGTGCGCACACACACATATATATATATATACACAGACACATACACAGACACACAAACACACACACACCACACACACACACACACACACACACACACACACACACACACATACACACATACACTCACGCACGCGCGCGCGCACACACATATATACATACACAAAACACAGACATGACACACACACACACACACACACACACACACAGACACACACACACACAGACACACACACGCGCACACAATACACACACATATACAACACACAAAACACACACACATATATATATACACACAACACAGGACACGCACATACACACACACGCACACTCACACACATGCACACACACATATGATACATTACACCAGATATATATTTACACACCACACTCACAACACACACACACACAAGCACAACACACTGCTACACATACACACACACACACAATCACCACACACAGGCACACATTGCACACACACATACACACACACAAACAGATATACACACTCACACACACATCTTACACACCACACACTATACACACACAGTATTATATTATACGTATACACACACACACAGACACACACGCACACACGCACACACACACACAGACACACCCACAATGATATATATTACACACACACAGACTCACACACACACACACAGACGCACACACACGTGCACACACACAGACACAGACAGGACACACACAAACACACACACCGTGCATGCGCGCGCACACACACACATATATATATACACACACACAGACCATACACACACACACATATACACACACAGACACACACACAGACACACACACACAGACGCACACACGCACACACACACAGACACACACACACATACACACACGCGCGCATGCGCGCACACACATATATACACACAGACACACAGACACACATACACACACACACACAAAGACACACACACACACACACACACGCAGATATATATATACACACACACAAACACGCACACATATATATATATATACACACACACACAGACACGCACACATGCACACACACATGCACATATGCATACATACACACAGATATATATACACACACAAACACATACACACACACAGATAAACATATACACACCGACACACACAATCACACACCGCACACAGGCACACTACACACCACATACACAAACACAAACAGGTATACACACACACAGATATTACACACACACAACACCACACAAAAGATATATATATATACGTATCACACACCGACACACACGCACACACACACATTCATACAAGATATATATACAGGGTGGGGGGGGGGGGGTACACACAGACACACCACACTCAGACACACCTGTGCACCCACACACACAAAGCCACACACACACACGCACAAACACACAAAAACGGCGCGCGTGCGCGCACACACACACATATATATGCACACACAGACATACTCTCACACACACCACATATACACACACACACACACAACACACACAGAGAGACACACACACGCACACACACAGAGGCACACACATGCACACTCACTACATTGCATACATACACAGCAGAGTATATATTATATATATATATTCATACCCACAAACACTCACACAGACGCACATACACACACCACACAAAGAAACAC
>CM069172.1:3437061-3497061 GCA_035221665.1 Okamejei kenojei
GCTCGGGCAGACCAAAGGGCGTCTTTTAACCGAGTTGATGACCCTCCAGCAGCACTCGATGTCAGTCTCTGAATGTGTCCCTGGGAAACAGTCCGTAAATCACAGAGTCCTCTGTGACGGAGCTGTTCGGGATAAAGCGTACCAGGGACCCTTGCATTTTTCTCCAGACTCTTTTAGCAAACCCACACTCTGTGAAGAGGTGAGCAACCGTCTCCTCGCCATAGCAGCCGTCCCGAGGGCAGCGTGCGCTGGTAGTGAGGTTCCGACGGTGCAGGAAGGATCTGACTGGGAGGGCTTCCCCCTCACCGCCAGCCAAGCCAGGTCTTGGTGCTTGTTGGTGAGTTCTGGCGATGAGGCATTTTGCCAGACTAGCTGGGCAGTCTGCTCAGGGAACCACGCCACCGGGTCCATAGAGTCCTTTCCCTGCAGTGCCTGCAGGACATTCTGTGCTAACCACTGCCCGATGGACATGTGGTCAAAGGTGTTGGTCCGGAAGAACCCTTCCACCGACGACAGATGGGGCGGCAATGTCCAGCTGACTGGCACATTGCGTGGCACCTGCGCCAGGCCCATCCTTCTCAACACCGGGGACAGGTAGAACCTCAGCAGGTAGTGACACTTGGTGCCCGCCCACGTGCCTTGGCTCTACACTCCGCCTGATGCAGCCACACACGAAGGTGGCCATCAGAATGAGGGCGGCGTTGGGCACCGCTTTTACCCCCGTTGTCTGCCGACTTGTACATTGTAGCCCGTCGCACCCTGTCCATCGTCGACCCCCAGATGAAGTGGAAGATGGCCCGGGTGATCCCTGTGGCGTATGAGGAGGGACAGGCCACACTTGTGCCAAGTACAGCAGCCCCGAGAGCACCTCACACCTGATGACCAAATTCTTTCCCGTTATGGAGAGGGAGCGTTGCCTCCACAGCTCCAGCTTCCTCCCCACCCTGGCTATCCGCTCCAGCCAATTTTTGTTACATGCCTCAGCCCCCCGAACCAGATCCCCAGCACCTTCAAGAAGTCAGGCTTGATGGTGAAGGGGACGGAAGATCTGTCAGGCCTGTTGCCAAAGAGCATGGCCTCGCTCTTCCTGCGGTTCACCCTGGCTCCCGTGGCCGACTCAAACTGGTCGCAGATACTAATCAGTCTGCGAACCGACCCTGGATCCGAGCAGAAGACAGCGACATCGTCCATGTACAGGGAGGTCTTTACTTGAATGCCCCCACTGCCTGGCAATGGTCACTCCTCTTATGCCAGCATCCTTCCTGATGGATTCAGCAAAAGTTTCAATACAGCAGACAAACAAGACAGGAGAGAGAGGGCAACCCTGCCTAACTCCAGACCTTACAGGGAAACTGTCTGATTCCCACCCATTGATTTGGACTGCACTACGGATGTTGGTGTAGAGCAGTTTGATCCAATTTCTGATTCCCTCCCCAAAACCCATTTTGGAGAGCACGACCCTCATTGGTACGTGTGCGAAATCCTGTCGAAGGCCTTCTCCTGGTCCAAGCTGACTAGGAGGCATCCACCCGTCTGTCCTGCACGTAGGCGATGGTATCTCTCAGCAGCGCTAGGCTGTCTGAAATTTTCCTACCAGGTACAGCACAGGTTTGGTCAGGGTGGATCACCTGTCCCAGAGCAGACTTGACCCGGTTGGCGATGGCCTTGGACAGGATCTTGTAGTCCACATTCAAGGAGTGTTATGGGTCTCCAATTCTTTATGTCCTTCATCTCCCCCTTCTGCTTGTAGATTAGGGTGATGTTGCCCTTCCTCATGGAGTCTGACATGCTACCAGCCAGAAGCATGTTGTTGTACACTTCTAACAGGTCCGGGGGCCCATCCAGTCCACAGAGCCCAAATACAACTCAGCCGGTAAGCCATCGCTTTCCGAGAGTTTTATTCGAGTCAAAGGAACGGATGGAGCCAGTCAGCTCCTCTAGGGTCAGTGGTTGGTCCAGACTCTCCCGCTTGCTGTCCTCCAAGACCTCCGTGATTGAGGACAGGAAGTTCTGGGAGGAGGTACTGTCTGTGGTCTTTTGGTCATACAAATCTGTGTAAAAGGATTTGCAGATCCTCAGCACGTCTGTCTGTGAGGATGCTACCGTACCGTCCTCCTCCCTAAGGCTGTTCATCACAGAGCTCCCCCTGTGAACCTTATGGAAGAAGAAACGTGAGCACGTCTCATCCTGCTCCACATGGCGGACCCTAGATCGGAAAATGATCTTGGAGGATTCAGAGGTGAAGAGCTGAGCTTGCCGGTCCTTCAACTCTCTAAGTTCCTCCCTCACATCCACCCCGCTCGAGTGCAGAAGGAGCAGTTGCTGCAAATCTGTCTGGAGTTGGCACAATTCCCTCTGACTCTGTCTTGCTCTCTGAACCCCTTTAATTATGAAGAACCTCTTAATGTTCTCCTTGGTTGCTTCCCACCAGAGTGTGGGGGAGTCAAAGAGGGGCCTCACCGTTCTCCAACATGCATAGTCCCTCTTTAGCTCCTCGACACTCTATGGGGTCAACAGTTTCGTGTTTAACTTCCACGTCCCTCTGCCTGCCTTCCGGTCCTCCCGTAGGTGACAGGAAGCCTGAAGTAGGCAGTGGTCGGAGAAGAACACTGGCGTGAGGTCAGTGTGTCTCACCGTGACGGCCTTCGTCGTGAAGACGAAGTCTATCCGGGATCGGGCTAAACCGTCCGATCTCGACCAAGTGAACTGCGGCTGGGACCCGCCTGCAGGGTCGCTGAAGGCATCACGCAGCTTTGCGTCTTTTACCATCTCCATCAGGAACTTGGACGTGCTGTCCAGTCTGCTGTCGGCACTGCCGGATCGTCCAGCCGCATCAATGATGCAGTTGAAGTCACCGGCCAGAACGAGCTGCCGGGACGTGGCCAGCAGCACTGGAGCTGCTGGAGAACGGCCAGCCGCTCGCTCTGCGTGGGTGAGGCATACACATTTATCAGCCGGAGCGGAGAGCCACGGTACATAACATCCACCACGAGGAGACGCCCTCCAACCACTTACTTGACCTCAGTGATGGTGAAGTTCCCTCCCCGCAGCAAAATCCCCAGGCCGGAAGCATGACAGTCATTTCCCCCCGACCACACAGACAGTCCGTGGGGCCACCATCGCGACCACCTCCGATAGCAGCGGAGGTGTGGCAGCCCGCAGTCCTGAAGAAAAGTCACATCTGCCTTGACCTTGGCCAGGTACTGTAAGGCATTAACACATCGCGCAGTGCTCTTTATACTGCGCACGTTTAAAGATGCCAGTTTGAGCTCCATTGTCTTTAGAGTCACTGACTATTTCCATGTCCCATCATCCCCACCGCTTCGGTGAATTGCCTCAGCTTTCCTGGGCTCAGTAATCCAGCGGTGAGGTGAGTATCAGGTGGCGTAACCAAAGTTGTCGTTGCGGGGGGCCTTCTCGTTCCACCCCCTTTTGGGCATGCCGCTTCCTTTGTCTTCTGTAGCTGGGGCCCAATGGCCTCTGTGCTGCTCCCGGTCGCCCGGAGCTGGGGCCCAATGGCCTCTGCGCTGCTCCCGGTCGCCCGGAGCTGGGGCCCATGGGCCGCTGCGATGCTCCCGGTCGCCCGTAGCTGGGGCCCATCGGCCACTGCAATGCTCCCGGTCGCCCGGAGCTGGGGCCCATCGGCCGTTGCAATGCTCCCAGTCCCCTGGAGCTGGGGTCCACTTGCCGTTGTGATGATTCCTGTCTCCGGGGGCTGGAGCCCCTCAACCACTGCGCTGCTCCCGATGTCCTGGGGCTGGAGCCCCTCGGCCACTTCTCTGCTCTCGGTCTCCTTTTCCTCCCCCGTTTTCTTCCTCTGCCTCCCTCGTTGGGACTTCCCGGTCGCCTCATCCTCCGACGAGGAGGAGAGGTTGCTGCCTTCTGTAAGAGAAAGACACCGTTTTTGTGATTTTCTTTTGGACTTACCACTCTTTTCCGGCCTTGGCTCTTTGGGCTGACCCCTCTTCTTATACTTCACCATTGTCCATTTCTCCTGCTGTTCCCCCTCCTCCATCGACTCTCCCTCCTGGGCAGGATGCTGGGCGTCTCCTTCTGGCACTTGGGGCCTCAAGGTGGTCGGGCTGTCCTTGTCCGTGTTCCCTCTTTCTGCTGGGGTCTTGGCAGTGGTGGGGGGTGCCTCACCCCCCTTTGGGGTGCTAGCAGCAGCTCCTCTTGTTGCCTGTGCGTAGGTGCAGGCTCTTTTAGGGCAAGCCTGTAAAGGTGGCCTGCCTCCCCGCACAGGTTGCAGTTCTTGCTGGCCTGACAGTCCTTTGTCTCATGGCCCTCCATCTTGCAGTTTTTGCAGACAACTGCAGTGCATTGGGCCATCACATGCCCAGGCTTGTTGCATTTCCTGCACAGCCTGGGTTGCCCTACATAGCTCAAGTACCCTCGGTTTCCTCCAATCGCGAAAACCGAGGGGGGGTGGACGATTTCTCCATCCTTGTCCACCCTCAGCTTTACCTTGACTTGCCGCTTGCTGGTCCAAATCCCGTGCATGTCCTTCACATCCACACAGTCTCCTGTTCCCTCCACGTAGCGAGCAAGGAAGGTGAGGACATCCACTACGGGCACATGTGGGTTAAACTGTTGACTCTCTCTGAAGGTTCTTCTCTTCTGGTGATTGTGTTGATGGGCATGGAGGAGGTGGGCGGTGTCATTATTTGAATGTAGTTGCGCAATACGCCTGCTCCTGTTGTCCGTGGTGGCAGATATTTTCTTTAGCGCTGAACCCTCGGCAAGGGGACATTTAGAGATGGAAATGTCTTTGTGTACTTCGATTTGTTTTCCCGGTTCAGTTCAATGCCTCAGCATATTTTTCGCCGCATTTTGCATGTTCGTGATTTGCGCCAATTGGTTTTATATGGTGCTAGAGTAGATATCCTATGCGGGATTTAAGGCATTTAGAGTTAACAACGGATTATTCTGCATGGATAGATCGGTAAACAGCAGACCACTTGTTTTAGTACTATTACACATTGTACACGGCCTCATCAGAGAGGAGAGAGGATCGGTGAGATCAGCGTGTTGTTTATTAAGGGAAACTACAGATATGGCTGTGTAGCTTAATCTGCTTGGTTCTCCATCAGCAAGCAATATTGAATGTGACGGGATTAATTATGCTTGCTCGCTGACTCTAAGGACAATTAATGGCCACATGCGCGTTTGTAGAATTCCCTAGATGTTGGCTTCCTGGGTTGAACGTCAAGTATAATAATCATCCAATTCAACACTGAGAATAGGGCGAGTGAAACGGATACCACATCTCCGCAAAGATAATGCACGCTCCACCGAGAGGGTTGATATATGCAATTTACTACACCGCTCTTGCAGTGATCGCAATTCCGGGTGAAGTATTACAGATTTGATGAAATATTGTAATATACTAATTATGTGTTATTTATATTCGTGTGTGGCTGTCTGGGTCCATGTGCACGCGAAGCTGATGCACACATGATCTTCATTGTACCTGTACATCACTATACTAGTGCATAAGATAGTAAACTCGATTAAACCTGACTTGCCATTATATGCACGGGTTGGATTTAGATACATGTGATACATTTAGGACAATGAATGGTTCTGGTAGTGGCCTCTTAATAATGTAATAAAACACGAAGAGTGCAACGCAGATTTGACAGAGGATAGAAAGATTATATTATTTATGTAAATCAGGCTAACACTCAGCATCTCAGACGGCAATAGATCGAGTAGATTCATAGAGTTTCGTGCCGGAGTGGGTGAGTCGAGGACCAGGTGACACAGGTTTAATGCGAAGGAGAAACGATTTAATAGAAATCTGAGGGGAACATTTTCACACACAAAGGGTGGCGGGTACAAGGAACAAGCTGCCAGAGGAGCGAGTGAGGCTGGGACTATCCCAACGTCTTAGAAACAGTTATACAGGTATATAGACAGGATTGGAGGGATATGGAGTAAACACAGGCAGGTGGGACTAGTGTCGGTGGGATATGTTGACCCGTGTGGGCAAGTTGGGCCGAAGGACATGTTTCCAAACTGCAGCACTCTATGACTGTATGGATCTACGAGACAGTGTCAATGGCAAGATCCGCTGGGTTAACGGGTATTTTGATTCCTCCCATTTCCTCCAAACACAAGGCGTAGCTATGGGGACACGCATGGGCCCCAGCTACGCTTGCCTCTTTGTCGGGTACGTCGAACAATCCTTGTTCTCGGCGTACCAGGGCCCCATCCCCGACCTCTACCTCCGTTACATCGACGACTGCTTTGGTGTCACCTCCTGCACCCACACACAACTGACTGACTTCATTCATTTCACCACCAACTTCCATCCGGCACTCAAATACACTTGGACCATTTCCGACACTTCCCTACCATTCCTTGACCTCACCATCTCTATTGCAGGTGATACGCTCCTGACCGACATCCACTACAAACCTACTGACTCCCACAGCTACCTGGACTACTCTTCCTCCCACCCTACTTCCTGTAAGGACTCCATCCCCTATTCCCAATTTCTCCGTCTACTCCGCATCTGCTCCCAGGATGAGGTGTTCCACACCAAGTCATCACAAATGGCCTCATTCTTCAGAGAACGGGGATTCCCCTCCCCCACTATTGATGAGGCTCGCACCAGGGTCTCTCCTCCATACCCCGCAACACTGCCCTCACTCCCCATTCCCCCACTCGCAAACAGGGCAGAGTCCCCCTGGTCCTCACCTTTCACCCCACCAGCCGGCAAATACAACAGATATAAATAGTCCTCCGCCAGTTTCGCCACCTCCAACGTGACCCCTCCACCCGCCACATCTTCCCATCTCCCCCCCCTGTCTGCCTTCCGCAAAGACCGCTCCCTCCGCAACTCCCTTGTCCATTCTTCCCTCCCCTTCCACTCTACCCCTTCCCCGGGCACTTTCCCTTGCAACCGCAAGAAATGCAACACTTGTCCCTTCACCTCCCCCCTCCACTCCTTTCAGGGACCCAAGCAGTCCTTCCAGGTCCGACAGAGGTTCACCTGCACCTCCTCCAACCTCATCTACTGCATCCGCTGCTCCAAATGCCAGATGACCTATATCGGTGAGACCAAGCGGAGGTTTGGCGATCGCTTCGCCGAACACCTCCGCTCGGTCCGCAATAACCAACCCGACCTCCCGGTGGCTCAGCACTTCAACTCCCCCTCCCATTCCACATCCGACCTCTCGGTCCTGGGCCTCCTCCACGGCCAGAGTGAGCAACACCGCAAGCTGGAGGAACAGCACCTCATATTCCGCTTGGGGAGTCTGCATCCTTTGGGCTTGAATATTGAATTTTCTCAATTCTGTTAACCCTTGCTGTCTCCTCCCCTTCCCACCTCTCCCTCAGCCCTCGGGCCCTGGCATTCCCTCTATACTCTATCTCCCTCCCCCATCCCAGTCGCACCAGCTTCTCATTTTCACACCACAAACAGCTTACAATGGCTTGTCCCCTTTATCACCGATACTTTTTTGCATATCTTTCACTCATTGTTCCTTATCTCTCCACATCACCGTCTATATCTCTCGTTTCCCTGATCCCTGACCAGTCTGAAGAAGGGTCTCGACCCGAAACGTCGCCTATCTCCTTCGCTCCTTAGATGCTGCTGCACCCGCTGAGTTTCTCCAGCTTTTTGTGTACTGGCGAGGAACTGACATTAGGACATCCATTGCCGTTATGTCAGGAGCAAAATGTCTTGTTTGTTTCTTCACTGATGTTGCCTGACCTGAAGCAGCTTTGACATTTTATATAATTGGTTAAATGTCAGCACGCCTGGTGTGAGTAACCTCAGTATTCAAGGGCGCAGAACATTAACTAGTCTGTATATTTAGCATTGGGAGAGAGAGAAATTAACATTTTCTCTGGCGGCAGAGTCTAGACCGAAGCAAAAGTCTTGTCACATAAACGCTCGGTATATTAATAGAATATTGACTGGCCTTGAGGGGGATACGACATATATTGCCTGAAGTAGATTCATATTGCCCGAGTCGAAGACGAGGGCAATATGGATCTAGTGAGGGCAATATATGTCGTATCTCCCGAAAGAGGACAGTCAATATTGTTATTATTACCCATTATCAGACATCTAGAGGAAAATCTGAACATCTC
This sequence comes from Okamejei kenojei, assembly GCA_035221665.1. Lineage (NCBI taxonomy): Eukaryota > Metazoa > Chordata > Chondrichthyes > Rajiformes > Rajidae > Okamejei > Okamejei kenojei. Next base: position 3,445,165 of record CM069172.1, read on the forward strand.
ATATGATATGAATGTATCTATACATTTTGCAATATGCATTGCAACATTGTAAATAAGGGTACTAAAACCATTGCAACATTGTAAATAAGGGTACTAAAACAATGTAACATTTATGTTTCATTTATGTAATTTATGTAATTCATTTATGTGACAATGTGAAGGTCGAACTTTTAAATCGCGAACCTCTTCTCGCAAAGGCTGCCATTTTGTTTGTTTTGAGAATAAATTTTAAATTTCGCACGCAGCGTCACGTTGCCGTCACGCAGCGTCACGTTGCCAAGTTCCCGGATGTGAGACCAGGGGAATATAAGACTATATTCCCCGCTGTTTTAACAGGTAAAGTCCATAGGCGTTCGCTAGAAAGGGGAATATAAGAAAATATTCCCCTGTTACCCCTGCTGGCAGTAAAAACGAAGGGAATACAATTTCGTAAAAGCATACCTCAGATGGGTGATATGGGTAATAATTAAAGTTATCTCCTCCGTCGCCACACACCTTCTTTAAATCTGTTGTGATTACTTCAATTGAAAATATCAATGATCGTAATCATGTTATTGTGATATAAAGGAATATGCAAATATGTTAAACTTCAACGACGGAAGTTAATTCTGCAATAACACGATGGGTATTTTAATGGAATGAAGAAATGTAAAGGGCGGAACGGCGGCGAAATTGCAATTCGGAGAGAATATGAAAGCTGTGTTATTATTGGACAAACGGAGCTGTGAATGAAAATAGACACAAAATGCTGGAGTAACTCAGCGGGACAGGCAGCATCGCCGGAGCGGCACTTCAGTGATATTCCCCACTCCAGTTTCACAACAGCGTTATATCAAATTAACATTATTGATCAGATAATGCGTTGCAGGGGAGGGAGGGAGGGATGGGTGCAGAGAGAGAGAGAGAGAGAGAGAGAGAGAGAGCGAGAGAGAGAGTTAGTTAGTTAGTTAGTTAGTTAGTTAGTTAGTTAGTTAGTTAGTTAGTTAGTTAGTTAGTTAGTTAGTTAGTTAGTTAGTTAGTTAGTTAGTTAGTTAGTTAGTTAGTTAGTTAGTTAGTTAGTTAGTTAGTTAGTTAGTTAGCTGGCACAGCGCCAGAGAACCGATGGCACGGAGTTTGGGCGATCTATTCGTGGGTTTTCTCCTGGATCGGTTTCCTCCTACACTCCAAAGATGTTCAGAATTAACACGTTAATTAACTTGGTAAAATTGTAAATTTATTCCCACTGTGTGTAGTTTTTGTGTTTACTGTGCGGGGATCGCTGGTCTGTACAGACTCGATGGACTGAAGGGCCTCTTTTCGCGCTGTATCTTTAAACTAAGCTAAACTAAACTAAAGTAGGGCGTAAAGCGGATGAAGGAATCAGAAAAAATATCTGGACTGTTTTATGAATCTACAACTGAATGATATGGATAGTCTGCTGGATATACTGTGAAGGGGGGACATATATTCAAATAATCAGTCAAAATCATCGAGGTCCTGACGCGGAAAGTTGACGAGCGGAGAATTTACACCAGCCATGCTTGCCACCGATTTACTGCATTTGGCCCATATCCTCGAAAACGGTACTTGAACGTCTGACCGAATGTCTTTTAAAAGTAGTAATTTAATTGCTCCTATAGCTTCTTCTGACAGCTACTTGCAGTTCCAGACTGAGTTGTAAAACTAAGTTGCCTCTCAACTCTTTCTTATAGCTCTCTGTTCTCAGCTTATGCCTATGCCCTCATGTTCTTAATCCTCTACACTGCGTAAACAAGACTGGGGCTAGAGCTTAAGCGAGAAAACGCGGAGCTTCGGGCTGCACGGTTGTACAGCGGTGGAGTTGCTGCCTTACAGCGCTTGCAGCAGCGGACAACCGGATTCCATCTGCGGGTGCATGGCTCGAAGGGCCGAATGGCCTCTAATCCTCCACCTTTTGTCCATTGTCTATCGTCTAGTAAATCCACCCGAACCCGCTTCCCCCCCCCCCCCCCCCCCCACCCCGATGGAGATGACAAACATGTGGAGGCTTAAATTGAAGCTGAGAGCGACAATATTTGATGCAGACGGATGCGGCAAATATTTTGACATGGATAATGCTGGGCACCTGGACCACATTTTCAGTGGTGGTGATGGATCCAAGTTTGGCAGTGGCGTCTAAGAGCGCATCGACCGGCACATGGATATGCAGGGAATTGAACGCAATGGATCATGTGCATCCAAATATGATTATTTTAACTTGGCATAAGGTTCGGAACAAATATTCTGGGCTTCTCCTGCATTTTAGTGTTGTATTGTTTTTTCATTGTAATTCTGGCTATTTCTGGACTTCCGCTGCGGATATGTTTTGATACTAACGCCTCGTGTTTCTCTTGCAGTTAATTTAGTGGCGATTGTGATCCTGTCCCGAGGAAACTGCGGCCTGTCCAAATGCATCAGCCGGTATCTCCTGTCTATGGCGGTGACGGACCTTTTGGTCATTCTCACTGCAGTGATGTTAAATCGGATACCCGCTATTTATTTTCCGGGCAGCTTCCTCGCCATAACTCCCATATGTAGTTTCAGCACTGCGTTGATTTATGCAGCGAGAGACAGTTTCGGTGTTGCTGACAGTCACCTTCACATTTGATCGATTTGTTGCCATATGTTGCCAGAAGCTGAAAGCAAGATATTGCACCCACAGAACCGCGGGTAATGTCATCTCAACCGTCTGTGCGTTGGGCTGTCTGATCAATGTTCCCTGGTATTTCGTGCACGAACCCATCTCTATCATTGACAATGTCCCTTGGTATTGCAAAGTGAGGGATATCAGATATTCTAGCCTTTTGTGGAGAATATTTGATTGGGGCGATCGCATTTTAACCCCTTGCCTCCCCTTCATTCTGGTCCTCGTCTTCAATGCACTGACCGTCCGGTACATACTGGTGGCCAGTCGAGCACGGAAGAGACTCAGTTCTTGCTCCACTGGTGAGAAACAGATCGACCCGGAGATTGAAAACCGCAGGAAGTCCATTATCCTCCTTTTTGCCATCTCGGGGTGTTTCGTCTTGCTGTGGATGCCGTATGTTATCCGTTTTTTTGTAGACAGGTTTCAAGTTGGTTATAAAATAGTAAGATTAAACAAGAACTTACCAGTTCGAAGTTTGATCGTTATTTTATGAGGAGTTACGATGAGGGATTACGTGAAGACCCGCCTCACGCTGGCAACGGCATACTTCAAAGCAGCGGCATGAAAAACACAGAACACCAAAAGCCGGAGTAACATAGTAAGGCTCACAAAAGACTCAGAACTACCATTTGATCATTTATTTTATGAGGGTGGGAGCGGAGGGCACGTATCCCTCATCGTAACTCCTCATAAAATAACGATCAAACTTCGAACTGGTAAGTTTCTTGTTTAATCTTACTATTTTAACTTCGGAGTCACGCGAGTGACTACGTGAAGATTTTAAAGCTTTCTGTGTTTTTTATGTCGTAGAAATCAATCCGTACGACAGTCCGGCTAAGGTAAACACATACATGAGAAACCTGACTAATGTTAGATTCATTTCACAATTAACTTTTTAATGGTTTTTTTAAAAAAAAAATAAGACCATATAATAACCCTCCTTATATCTGAGGGAAAATGATTACAAGTGATAAAAGATAGGAAGTGACTACACTTGATTATAGCAATTAATAGTAAACAAAGCAGGTGATATAGTGCTCCCAACACCGCGTGTCAAAGTTGTCATAGTGTGAACAGGTTTATTGTTAGAACTTTGAAAAAGTTTCTTCTCTTACTCCACCCTGCGACTTTTAAAATATGCTCGAGAGGCACGTCCCGCCCCCTTTGCCGCGGACGTAAGCTGCCGCCCTGGTGGAGTGAGATTTGAACACATCAGTGTCTACTCCCGCTAAAAAAAACCTGTTTCAAAACCATTTTGAGATAGTTTGAAACTGAAGCTTTTGTGTGTGGTTTTTTGTGCGTAACCATTAACGCTTTTTCATTTCCTCAAAGGGTGTCAGTAACTTTAATATATTTGTTCTAATGTTTAACCACACACAAAGTAGGATCAATATGATAGCTTGAAAGGTTACCTTTGTTCAGATCTCCCTGGTCTACTTTGTTTGATCAACTCGTAAACATAGAACACAACATTATCTGTAGTCACATGCATACAGTCTAAACGCAACATTTGTAAAGTTTGCAACTCTTGAGCTGAGACCAGTGACATTAACATGAATAAATTTCAATGTCAATCTTTCCAATGTCAACCCTTCAATTGGAGTCCATTGTCTAAGTAGCGTAAGTACAATGCTCACATCCCAAATCTCTGTGTATCTTGGTTTGGGTGGATTAATATTAAAGATTCCTTTCATGAATCTAGATATTAATGGATGCGACCCAATTGATCTCTGATCAGTCATCAGCCCTAAATAGGACGACAAAGCACTGCGTGCAGTGTTAATGGCACTGTAACTTAAATGTTGCCGAAAATGCAAATTGGCAAGGAATTCCAAAACATTTACAATATTTACAGTATCATAAGAAAATATTTGACTGTGTGCAAAAGTCTTCCCATTTTCTAATATGTGTCATATATTGCTTTTGTGTGCTATTGCGCCATGATGCAACCATAACTTTCATAGTTTGGTCCGACAATCCCAGCTCCTGTAGTGGTCTGGTCAAAACCTGCAGATTAACAAATTCATATATGCATACAATGGGTAAATCTCTTTAGTTACCGGATTAATCAAGATATACTACAGTTAGGAATCGACATATATGGTTCTTTTAATCATATTCAGCATTACTGGGAACCAAGGTTGAGTTGGCCAATTTGGAACTACCAACAATCCAGAAGCAGAATCTTGTTCTATTCTTCTAGGCATCTCTGAATCAAAGCAAATGGTGGAAAAAAGCATAAAAGAACATCTTTCCCAGTGTAATGAAAAAGCATCTACTGCTACTGCATCTGGATCGTGTTCCCAAGACACATGAGTTAGGCAACTGATGATTAAGCCTAGATGCAAACAAATCTATTTCTGGCAACCCAAACTTGGTTTACAATATTCTTAAATATTGCTGGCTTATGCATCCATTCCGTATTATCTTTAAAATCCTGGACCTTTCATCTGCTACACATTGTCCTTACCCGGAATGTAGCTTGCTGAAATCCATATTTGGCGGACCAATACACCATTGCCATATCTCATTGGCCAGACAATCACATGATACTGACCTAACTCCCCCATGTGATTAATGTATGCAACCGCCGTTTTATTGTCTAACTGATTAACACATGTAGACCTTGTTTAGCACAACAAATATGCTTTAACTCCATAAAAAGCACCCAATAACTCCAAATAGTTAATACCATAAACTGAAAAAAAAAACGCTTCTTCTTGAGCTTTCCATCTACCTCCACAACTGGAGGACGAATCTGTAGCCCCCCATCCGAGAGCACTAGCATCCGTTTGTAAAACCATTTCAGGTTGTTTAATCATGATATTCTTAGCAGCTTGTGGGACATTTTCAACCCACCTTTGTAATTCCAACACGGCTTCTTTTGTTAATTGCATAGGCCTGTCAAAGTGACCTGCCTTCTCTTTAAGATCCCTTATTTTGTCCCTTTGAAGATTTGATAATGTAATGGACCAAATTCCACTGCCGGAAATGCTGCTACCAGTTTCCCAATTGTTTTCGCCACTTCTCGGATGGAGGGATAAGGTTTGTGAATGAGGTAATTACAAGTCATCAAGATGTTATTGGCCTTCTCTGTTGGCAAAGTAACTAACATAGTCACTGAGTTAATTACAAACCCCAAAAGTTAATTGATTGTGCTAGCTGCAGCTGGGACTTAATTGGATGAATCAAAACCATAGCTTTTCAAACAAAGCTTTAGTAACTGAAACTGAGTGCTCAGCTGACTCTTGAGTATCACTAATGATCAGAAATCATCCAGTAAGCCATAACAATGTGTTTCTGTGCTCTTTAATTGGGCTAAAACTGGTTTCAACAGTTTTGCAAAGAGTCTAGGATCCAAACTCAATCCATTTGGTAAAGCTTTAAACTGCCATAAATTGCCCCAGCAATTAAAATTTTAAATACCTCCTGAAGCATTGATGAATTGCTACAGAAATAATAGGCATCCTTCAAATCAATCTTAGTCATATAACACCCTGCTGAGAGAAGATATTTTGCAGTACTGAATGTCTTCATCTTAAAATGTTTGTATTCTACAAAACTTATTCAGATCTGTAAGGTCCAGAATAATTCTGCAACCCACCATCTTTTTTATCTCTTCGAAATATATTAGAGACAAATTGATGCTTATGTTCATAAGTCTTTTCAATTACGCCTTTTCCAGGATAATTTGTCAATTTCCACATTAATCTCCATTCTTTCCTCTGCAGAAAAACACTAAGCATAAGCAGGTCTATTCTGTATAGGAGATTAACCCCTTCTTTAAAAATAATAATGGCTCCTGAAACTGCTTGTAATACATATCGATCAGAAGTAATGTTAAGCAGGCATTATAAAAAATTTTTGCAATCTCCCTCCAACTGGAGGGTCATCCACAGTTTCTTTAAGTATATAAGTCTTTAATACCTCTCCGTATGAGCATGGTGGTCTCCTTCTTCCCGAATACAGGGAAGCACCTGCCTGCACAGCACGATAGTATTTTCGTGACCAACTTCTGCTTCTATAATGGAAATCGAAACCCCTTCGGCGTCGAAAAACCCCTTCTTTGTCCAAAAACAAAAGGTTTAACATTGCTAAAATATTTAGCTTCGTCATTTCAACTCTTTCAGCTGTTTCGGCAGATTTTCTCCAACCAAATACCCAGGAGCTTGAACTCCAACTATTCTTGACACAGGCTTGCAAATCTAGGGTGAAATAATGGGCCGAATCGCCGTTTTCCTCATGCAATTAATTTCATAGAATGAATTACATAATAAGCCCAAATATCCTTTTGAATCTTTTCCGTCTCCAGATTCTCCATTTGCCTGCCATAGGCCGTAATGGCGGCAGAAATTAATTTGAGCACCTTTTGAAACTTCACTTCTAGGGCTCTCATACTTGGAGTCATAGACGTCCATATCCTCGGATTCACCGTAGGTACTTCCAATGAGGCACAATTTCTTGGAGCTTTATATAATTCTGATGTTTCATTCATCACAGAATTGTGAAGTTGTTGAGATACCATATAATTTATGTTTGCAGCTAGGATTTCTTCCATAGCCTCACCACTTCCTTCAGGTATAGCAAACTCTTGTGCTATCCCAGGCACATTAGGCCTTTTCTTTTTTACTTTGTGGTGTGCTTTCAAAAAGCCATATAGCCACCAGCAGGGTCTGCCTTCTGCAGCCCTAAATCAATTGGGAATTATCATCCCATGAGACTTCTTCCAGCCCAAAATCCTGGGTCCGGAGTATCATATTCCCAACTTGGCCCACAGCCATATTCATTTCATATTTCAAACCCCTCAGGGATTTTTTGGGATTCATCTGGGTACTCTGACCCTTGTCTCATTATTGTTTGGAGAACTTTCTCCATATGCTCCATTTTTAGCCACATAGTTTTATTGTCTGGAGGTCTTTCAATATCAGAGTCATCAGAAACCACGGGCCTCTCAGATTTCTTTTTGCATTTTTTAGGAACATTTTCCTCCGTGGTTATTATTTCTGGAGAATCTGGAAAACTCACTATCGGGTACATCAGCGGCCAACGGTATCGGAACCGGGTCCGCACTAACTTCGCGTCCCGTATTTTTACTTTCACCCCGGGAACATCTTTTTACCCGCGAAAACTTCTTTCCCGATTTTTCCATTTTTCTTTAAAAATCAGTGCTCAATCAGCACGTTAACGTGGCTCTAAATTTTCTTTTTAGTTTCGTTTTGCTGGAGCCACCCAGCGTAACCTAAAAAACGCCCCGGTCTAACTTCACTTACCTGCGGGCCGTTCTGACCGCTGCCGAGGAGCTGCTCCTTACTGCAGCTCCTCCTCGCGCCGTCAGCGTTGACGTCATGCCGTTGCCAGCGTGAGGCGGGGTCTTCACGTAGTCACTCACGTGACTCCGAAGTAAAATTAATGGCTACAGTGACCCCAGGTTTATATTCATGGAAAGTGCTAATGTGTTTCAATTGTTGAGCTGCTGCACAAACACGTTCCTTTATGCAGCGACACAAAATAAATTCAGAGAGCAGGTGACGGCAATGGTGAAATATCCATTCAACCAGTTAATTAATTTGCATAAGTCATAAGTTCCATGAATGATTTTGAGTTAAATGTTCAAAAGTCTAGTATTGTATTTAACTGACAAATAAAGTCAATGGATTAAAAGTATCTTCATTTTATCCTGTACATAGATATTTAACGAACAATGTATACTATATGTATTAACGATCAATATATACTAAACGCGGTTTCGCTGGGTGCTACCGTTTCCTCCCACATGACAAAACTGCAGCCCCTTTAGGTTAATTAGCTTCTGAAAATTGCCCCCCGTGTGCTGGAGAGAACTGGTTTCCTGGTAATTTCTGGTCGGCACGGACGATGAGCCAATGAGCCTGTTCCGATGCTGTGTCCCTCAAATAAACTAGACGAAATTAAACTAAACTTAAATAAGCTAAGCTAAACTAAGCTAAGCTAAATTAAGCAAATCTAAGCTAATATAAGCTGAACTAATGTAAACTGAAATAAAAAGGAAATGCATGGCGGATTGGGTGCAATTGGATTTGAGAAAACAGCATGGAATGAGGCTCTTCGGCCCACCGACTCCACGCCGTCGATCGATCATTCATTCAAACAAGTTGTCAGCGATTACACGTCTTCACTCACAACCCACGCACTTGGAACTATTTACAAAGGCCAATTAACATTCAAAACTGTATGACATCGAAATGTGGGAGGAAAGCGGAACACGATAGGGTGTTGAGTATATACAATGAGATACCAAAGAAGGTGGTGGAAGAAGGTAGTACAACATAATTGAACTGGACAGATATTGGAATGGAAAGGTTTAGAGCAATCTCGATCAACGTTTTCTTCAGTTACGCGCTTCACCTCATTTTCCAAGATACGGTCCAGTATTGGGCGCTCTATATATTGGCGAATGAAGCTCCCAGCATTACATTTGACTAGTTCTATCCGGTCCATGTCGTTTATAGCATCAGGAACTCAATCACTATTCGGGATAATGAAATCTTCCACTAATTCTAAGTTGTTGCGTTGCTTTATCTGCAATCTTCCTATTTATCGGTTCCTATTATCCCCATTATTTTACCTTGTCAATGCGGAAGCGAATACACTCTCAGTTCATCGATCATTTCCTCCTGTTTCAACTTTTATGCCCATAAATGCTCACTGGACGAATCTCTAACCATGGCCTATTTAATATCTCAGTGAGATTGGCCATCTTGTATGTGTATTTGACAAGTAAACGTGACTTGACTAATGGCAGATATAAAGACTATGAAACGAGCCATTTCTTTGATGGTAGATGTACTATAGTCCATCCAATAACTAACGTATTTGCGAGAACAGAGATTCGGGCATGTTGCGAAATGAGTTAAAACAATGCTGTTAATATTTAATATCGGGAAAACAAGTATTTTAGAGGTGTGAATCAGGGAAAGGAAGCATATGTAGGAGGAAATGTTGTACTTTACTCATCCCCTATATCCGACTTTACTCAGATAAGCGCGGCCACAAAATAAAACAACTGATAGATTAGTGGTGAGTCCATTGGATACGTCGGTTTAATGAAGGCATTTGCGGTATACATGGGGAAACAGTGTGAGCATGCTCAAGCTGCCTCCACATCTTACAGTAACTGTAGGATGCTTACACCCCCATGACACGATGGTTACTTGTGGAGTTGAAATAAACCATCATGAACCAATGTCTCCCCAAAGTTCACTTTAATCTTGCGTTTTCTTTTGTTTGGAAATCTCCCTCCCCTATATCTAACATGTAGCTGTCATAAATGTCCAGATGCTGCTCGCCAAATGGAGTCCCCTCGTAAAAGACGCCATTCGTTAACCTTTGGGAGACTTGCCTTATGAACAGTGACCAAAAGCTGATGTAATGCAAGATTAAAAACAAATAAGAACCGAGACAAAACTACTAAGGACTATCCTCCCCCTACTGATACCAAAGCCTGCTTCTCAGCAGAATATTTCAGCTTTAGCTATTTTAACTACATTCTATCTTGGCCATTTCCGCACCATGCTCCCAGTATCTGAGCTCCAGGGTTAATCAAACTAAAACATACTCATCTTCCTTATCATACACTTATTAAACGTCTGATCTTGTTGGTGTGTGTTGTGTGTGTGTAAATGTGTGTGTATATGTGCGTGTATATGTGGTTGTCTTTACATCTTGGCAAGAACACGACGCGGTAACGATTATATTTTTATATATTCTGACATTTTTCCCATCGAAGTCGGGATCACCTTATCTGAACATTTTATGCTTTATTTCTCGACTTATTCTCCACTCATTACTGATTAAAAGTCCAAAAATGTCGAAAGATTTTGAAATTAAAACCACTAGCTTCAACTGATGAGTTCAAATGGCTCCGCAAGCAGAGATTGAAGATTTCATCCTGGAAATTACTCGTTTTCGCGATTAAAGCTTTAAAAATGCCAACTTTAACAAGATTTTTACATATTCTGATTCACATTTTTCCCTTCTCGGCAGAGACCACTTTCACTGAACCTTTTATGCTTTATTTCCCGACAATGCTGATTTGATATTGCAACACGCAGGGCAAGTGCAATTGGAATTTGTTTAAATATCACTGCTGAGGGAGGAAATGGGAGTGCTGGAATCTGACGTTCGGGAACGGCTTCAGTTGGAGGACCAGGCCTCCCGTGGGGGCTACGGGTAGGGAACGGTCCGTTGGGGGAGCAGACCCAATCATGAGAGACTGAGCGACATAGAAATATGGAGATAGATAAAAAGAGAAAGAGTGAACGAGAGAGAGATAGATGCGGGATAGAGAAAAATAGAGAGATGTTAGAGAATAGTGAGAAAAAGATAGACAGAAAGAATAGAGAGAGAGAGAGAATGGGGAGAGAAGAGATATAGAGAGAGGGAGAGTAGCGGTGTAGTGGGGGAGATTGAGAGAGAATGGGAGAAAGAGAGATCGTCTTCTTCTTCGAGTCCATTGCAATCTCAGATGTCGTTCTGCCAGTATCTGGCGCTGGTCACAGCTGGTCGGGTCGGTTCAGCCAGGTCCTGGGGGCTGCACTGGGGGGGGCGTCGTCACACTCCAGTAGGTGGGACATTGTCTGTACTGCTCCACAGCTGCATGTGTCTTCTGCCTGGTAGTTCCATGCTTTCACAAGTGCTTTGCACCTCCCCTGCACCACTGTAATCTGTTGAGGGTCTTCCAGGTTGGCCATGGGAGGTCGTGCCCGCTGGCGAGGCATTCAGTCGGAGTGATTCCTCTCTCCGTCCAGTCGTGGGCTCGTGTGTTGAGCTGGTTCCATTCATCTTTCCAGATGTTGGTCCTCGCTGTTTCTTTGGTTGTCTGGAGAGGTGGGACTGTCTGCAAGAAACTGGCTCTGGATTCCAGTCGGGGTGGAGGTGCTGTGTGTCCGTGCAGGGGGTGCCTGGTATCGATCTCCTGTGCTCTCCGCTTGTCTTGGGCGACGATGGATCGTCTGATATGGGGGAGGGGGGGCAATACCAGCTAGGGCGTAGAGGCACGGGACTGGCGTTGTCTTTATGCATCCCGTGATAATGCGGCAGCTGTCGTTGAAGGCTGTGTCAACCAGTTTGGTGTGGTGGGAGCGGCTCCAGCTTGTGCACGCATATTCAGCTTGGAGAAGCACAGGGCTAGGGCAGTTGCGCGGATGGTTGGTGGATCAGTGCCCCACTTTAAGTTTACAAGTTTGCGCAGGATGTTGTTGCGAGTGTTGACCTGATAGTGAGGAAGGTTGAATTAAAGAGAGAGAGGGAATGGGGCAGAGAGAGAGAATGGGGCAGAGAGAGAGAGAGAATGGGGCAGAGAGAGAGAGAGAGAGAGAGAGAGAGAGAGAGAGAGAGAGAGAGAGAGAGAGAGAAAGATTCGTATGGATTGGGAGGGGGAGTGAGGGAAAAGATAAAGAGAAAGCGACAAAGACAGGGAAGGAGAGAAGAAGTAAATGGAGAGAACGAGAAAGTGGAAAACAGAGGGACAGAAGGGAGAGAGAGAGAGAGAGAAACCGGTGAACGAGGTGAGAGAAACCGGTGAGAGAGAGAAATCGGTGAATGAGGGGAGAACGAGCGTAAGAGAGAGAGACGCGGTCGAGAGAGACGGAGAGAGAAAGAGATAGAGAACAGGGTTGAGATAGTTAGAGAGAGAAATAGAAACAGAGAGAAAGAGCGAGAATAGAGAAAGAGAGAAACGAGGAAGCGAGAGAGAAAACATGAGATAGAGATAGAGAAAGTGAGAATGAGAGAGAGAGAAATGAGAGAGAGACGAAAAAAGAGAGAAAATGATAGAAACATAGAAACATAGACAATAGATGCAGGAGGAGGCCATTCGGCCCTTCGAGCCTGCACCGCCATTCAATATGATCATGGCTGATCATCCAACTCAGTATCCTGTACCTGCCTTCTCTCCATACCCCCTGATCCCTTTAGCCACAAGGGCCACATCTAACTCCCTCTTAAATATAGCCAATGACCTGGCCTCCACTACCCTCTGCGGCAGAGAGTTCCAGAGACTCACCACTCTCTGTGTGAAAAATGCTTTCTCATCTCGGTCCTAAAATACTTCCCCCTTATCAACTCTCTCCCTCTCCCCCGTCTAACTCTCTCAGTCTCTCTCTCTCTCAAACTCTCACCACCTCTCTCCCCCAGTCTAACTCTTCCCCATCTCTCACTATCTCTCTCTCTCTCTCTCTCCCTCAGTCTAACTCTCTCAGTTTCTCTCTCTCTCTAACTCTCTCTCAAACTCCCTCTCTCTCTCTCCCAGTCCAACTCTCTCCGTCTCTCTCTCCCAGTCTAACTCTCTCCGTCTTTCTCTCTCTCTCTCTCTGCCGAATATGGCCCTGTCTCATGGTGCGAGTCCACCCACGAGTGACCCCAAGTGATAGAAAAAAAACAGACACATGGTTATGTACGATATTACAAGTTTATGTTCAATTGTTTAACCGAGTTCCCACGGGTATGTCATTTCTGCGATGTTACTAGTTCCTCTTGAGCCAACCGTGAATGAAGGCTTTTTGTTCAATGGGCTGATTATTCCCCGCGGACATAAATTGGCCCTGTTTTAAAGGCGGTCAGAAAATAGATGAGAATAAGCAACAAGTGAAATGACAACTAACCGCTGACTGACATTTGCAGAGGATCGGCGATTGGCGTGACTGTTGCAACATGAAAGATTAAACATCTATCTGAAATGAGATTTATAGAAATCATTCAGCATTATGACAGATGTTCGTTTTGACAACAGAAACTGCTACTTTTTTTGTGGCTCAGCCAATAAGTTGCAATGCGCTGAAGCATGTTTCCCCTTTACCGCCGATAGCCAGCCTCGCGAAACTATTCCGGACAATTCATCTAAATTGCTGCTGAGAAGGAATGCGGCCTTTAAGTTAACTCGACTTACAAGATATGCATCAGCTTTTTTATGTTAATAAAAATACGAATTATTGACAACGCAAGTGTTTTAAATATACAAAGCTCCGGGAAAGTTCACGGTAGTGATATTAAAAAAACACCATACGGCCAACATGAAACATAACAGAAACCTAAATGAACAGAGACTTGTGGTGCAATGGTAAAGTGACTAATTCAGTCTCATTCTGGTATCTATAACATGCAATGTTCGGAAGGCAGGCTAGACTTGAATTGTCAGCGGCACCTTCCATTGAGCTTTGTGAGAATGAGTTTTACATGGGATTGCAATAAGCGTGCAACGATAAGATCTGCATATGTTCAGTGGGATCCACGTGGAAAAGCTTTGTGATCCAGCAGCCGCCTACCATACTCTAGTGACACTCAACACATTGGTGTTCCGTGCAGCTTTACACCAGAATAAAACAACTGGAGTAACTCAGCGGGACAGGCAGCATCTCTGGAGAGAAGGAGTGGGTGACGTTTCGGGTCGAGACCCTTCTTCAGTGTTTTGTTCTGGTGTAGAGCTGCACGGGAACACCAATGTGTTGAGTGTCACTAGAATGTGGATGACGGCAGCCTGTCCCGCTGAGTGACTCCAGCATTTTGCGTCTATCTTGGGTTTATACCAGCATCCACAGCTGCTTCCTACAGCCTGACACCAGGTTGGCCCGAGGATGGTGCCCTATCTATTGTGTATCAGATTAGATACCCGACGTCCATACTATATTGTGCGGGAAGGGAACTGCAGATGCTGGTTTACACCGAAGATAGACACAAAAAGCTGGAGTAACTCAGCGGCTCCGGCAGCATCTCTGGTGAAAAGAAATAGGTGAGTTTTCGGGTCGGTTGTTCAGTCACTATACCATATTATCCCTTTCATGTGTGTATGCACTTGAGGCTGGTTCGCATCGTCGCAGAAACTGCGGTTAACTGCACCCTTATTTATTTATTTGGAGCTGAGCTTGGGGAGTTATAAAACCAAACTTTAGTTCACTATAACCATTGAGTGGAGAATTTCGATTCAAATTTAAAAGACCAAATCTCTCCCCGAGCACAACAGCCAGGCAGTATCTCATGACTGCCTCCCATTGGGATCGGGATACCTTCCAGGCTGGGCATCATCATTACCGTGGCTCAGCCGTCAGTTTTTGATGCTGGTCGAGATCCACTCGTTGCAAGGCCGCACCCTGGAACCGAACGAAACTCCGGGCGAGTTGGACAGGTGTGTTTCTCGGTCACTGGGAGAACGTGCAAACTCCGTACGGACAGCACTAGTTGTCAGGATTGAACTCGGGTCTCTGGCGCTGTGAGGCAGCAACTCTACTGCTGCGCTGCCAATGTGACATTCCACGTTTTAGAATGAAGTTAGCCGCTTACAAATCCCATTCTCTGCCCAGCGTGGAGAATCATGAATTGCCAGACACAAGGCACTGTAGATGTTGGTTCCTTTTTTAAAAATCACGAAATCAAAGTTATCTATTCAAGAATAATGTAGTGTGGTTCGTTGGTTTTGCCATGCTCAACTTAAAATTGTCCATAATCTATAACTTAAAGTTTTTTAAAGCATTTAGTGGAACACTACCCCTTTCACAATTCAACACACCTAACACAACTCCAGTCCCGTCACGACCCCCTGGGAAACTGAAGGGAGCGACAAGCAACTGCCACGGATACAAATAATGTGATACACAAGAAAGGGCAGATGCTGGTTGACAAAAGGTGAACACATGAGGCTGGAGAAATTTGGAAATGTCATCCCGCCACCCATTCCTTCTCTCCAGAGATGCTGCCTGCTCGCTGAGTTAAAGAGTTCCCACGGTAGACTCACGAATAACTAAGGTAAACGCACGGGCAACTACGTTATTACAACGAGTTTAAATGTTTCCATTTTTAACTTGAACAGTACATTTGACGTGGAAAAGATCAAACATGTTTGATTTTTTCACGAGTTAACAAGTTTCCCGAGTACCTGCCGTTAGCGCCACGAGTCGCTAAGTTGCTCATGCGAGTTCCGACGTTCCCGCTACGTTAATTGCATGTAATTACCGCGAGTGAAAAGTTGGGGCCCTCGTGGGTCAACTCGCACCGTGAGACAACTCTCCCCCCCGTCTCTCTCTCTGTCTCTAAACTCTCCTGTCTCTAACTCGCCCCCGTCTCTCTCTCTCTGTCTCCCCCAGTCGGACGTGTTCCAGAACGACCTCAACCCGGACACGGTGGGTCCGGAGCCGGCGCTGGACGCTGACCAGTGGCTCTCCGGCTGCGACGCTGGCCCCATCCTCGTCTCCCTGAAAGAGAGGATCAGCTGGGAGGACAAACGCACCAACATCAGCGTTTTGGAGGAAGACAACATGACCAGCATCACCACCGCAATAATGCAGCACCGACTTCGATGGACTGGCCATATCATCCGCATGTTTAACACACGTCTCCCTAAACAAATCCTGTACTCTCAACTGAAGGAAGGTCGGCGATTACCTGGCGGGCCAAAGAAAAGTTTCAAAGACAACACCAAGAACAGTCTGAAGAAATTCCACATCACATCAAGCAACTGGGAATGCATTGCACTAGACATGCACTCCTGGAGGGAGTCCGTGCAGGAATGAGCTGCACTTCCCGAAATGGAACCGTGCCGTGTCACAGAGACAAAGCAACAGCACAGTAAGGAGAGAGAGAAGGGGGCTCGACAACTACCAACCGCCGCCAGTCTCCACTGCCCACATTGCACCAAGGTGTGTGGATCGTGGATCGGCCTTTACAGAAGTCTGCAGACCCACAAGTGGACGACCCTATGGAGAGGACAGTCATACTTGTTTCAACTTGACCGCCGATGATCACACAAGAGAGACAATTTAAACTGTTATGCCAAGCCAATTTATGTATATAATGTAAATAAATGAGTTGGATGAAATCAATGTTGATTGGTTAAGTTTAATTTCGAGATACAGCGCGGAGACAGGCCATTCCGCCCACCGAATCCGCACCGAGGAAGGAACGGCAGATGCTGGTTTACACCGAAGATAGACGCAAAAGATGGAGTAACCCAGCGGGGCAGGCAACGTATCTGGAGAAAAGGTGACATTTTGGGTCGAAGCCCTTCTTCAGACTGAGAGGCAGGTGAAAGGGAAACGAGAGGTATAGGAAGGTACAAAATAAATCAGAGGCTGAAACGAAGGCCCTGGAAAGGTGGAGCCCATAATGGTCTATTGGCGGTCATGGAAGAGATATATACACACAGGGAAACTAGCAGAACAATAAAGTGGGTGAGGAATAGAGAGAGGGAAAACAAGGGTTACTTGAGTTAGAGAAGTCAATGTTCATACCGCTGGGGTGTAAGCTGCCCAAGCGAAATATGAGGTGCTGTTCTTCCAATTTAGTTTGTAACTATGAAACACCAGTATGTAGTTAGCTGAGTATGTTGCTCAGTCTCGCTATATCTCTAGCTCTTCAAGTAATGGTCTTAATCTAGTTAGCTACCAAGCTATCCAGTACACAGCCATCTAGCTAGCTACCTAGTTATACAGGATGTAGCCATCAAGCTGGCTCAATTGTGATCATGTTTTGTCTTTCCGCTAACTGGTTAGCACGCGACTAAAGCGTTTCACTGTACCTCGGTACACGTGAGAATAAATTAATGGGGAAAGAATTATAAGAGATTGTTACGTGGATTGGTGAAACAACACACCAGTTGTTGTAGCTTCAGTTGTTGTTGTTGCCCATATTGTATTGCTCTTTTTCAGGTGCTCTCCCCTAAATCTACCCTAAATTTACAGATGCCTTCCCTACTACACCATTTAATGGTGCCCTCCCCTAATTCACAATTTACAGATGCCCACCATTTAAAGGTGCCCTCCCCTATATTCCCCTCCCATTTATGCCATACCCAAAATCCACATTCACAGGTGCCCTTCCCTAAACCTCCCCTATTTCTAGGCACCCTCCCCTAAATGTAGCCATCTAGCTAGCATTATGCGTCCTGTAATTTTGTTGCTTTTCGTGTCCTGAATTTACGTCGCTTTTGGCGTTTCAAATTTCCGGCGCTTTTTGTGTACTGAAATTTCGGCATTTTTGATGCCCTGAAGGTACGTCACTTTTCGTGTGCCGAACTTTTGTCACTTCATGCGTCATGAACTTTTGCCGTTTTTCATATCCTGAATTTCATTGCTTTTGGCGTTTTGAATTTTTGTCGCCTTTCAGGTTCTGCATTTTCTGGCACTTTTCATGTGCTGAATTTTCGTCATTTTTCGCATGCTGAATTTTCATCGCTTTTCACGTCCTGAAGGTTTGTCGCTTTTCATGTGCTGAATTTTCGTCGCTTTTCTTGTGCTGAAATTTTGTTGCTTTTCACGACCTGAAATTTAGTTGCATTTTACATCCTGAATCACTTTTCGCATCCTGAAGGTTCGTCACTCTTCGCATCCTGAAGGTTCGTTGCTTTATGTGTGCTGAATTTTTGTCGCTTTTCTCATGCTGAATTTTCGTTGCTTTTTCCTGTGCTGAAATTTTGTCACTTATCGCGTCCTGTAATTTCGACACTTTATGCATCCTGAAATTTTGCCGCTTTTCGTGTGCTGCATTTTTGTGGCTTTTCATGTCATGAAGGTTCGTCGCTTTTCGCATGCTGAATTTTCATTGCTTTTCGCATGCGTAAATGTTGTCGCGTCTTGAAGGTTTGTCACTTTTCGCGTGCTGAAATTTCGTCGTGTTTCACGTCCTGAAATGTTGTTACTTAATGCGTCGAGGTTTCGTCGCTTTTCCCGTACTGAAGTTTCGTCGCTTTTCGCATGCTGAATTTTCGTCGCTTTTCGCATGCCGAATTTTCGTCACTTTTTGCATGCTGAACTTTTGTCGCTTTCCTGTGCTGAATTTTCGTCAGTTTTCAAGTCCTGAAATGTTGTCACTTTTCATGTGCTGAATTTTCTTCGCTTCTCGCACGCTCGCCCTTTGTGTGCTGAATTTTCATCGCTTTTCGCGTCCTGAAGGTTCGTTGCTTTTCGCATGATGAATTTTTGTCGCTTTTCTCACGCTGAATTTTCGTCACTTTATGCATGCTGAATTTTTGTCACTTTTCGAGTGCTGAATTTTCGTCACTTTTCACGTTCTCAAGTGTTGTCACTTTTCGTGTGCTTAAATTTAATCACTTTTCATGTCATGAAATTTTGTCACTTTTTGCATGCTGAATTTTCGTCACTTTTCACATGCTGAATTTTTGGCGCTTTTCATGTCCTGAAGGGTCGTCACTTTACGCGTGCTGAATTTTCGTTGATTTTCGCATCCTGAAGGTTCGTCACTTTTCACGTGCTGAATTTTCATCGCTTTACACATCCTGAAATTTTGTTGCATTATGCACCCTGAAATGTTGTCGCTCTTCGTGCCCTGAATTTACATCACTTTTCGTGTGCTTCATTTTCGTCGATTTTCGCGTGCTTCATTTTCATCACTTTTTGCATCCTGAAGGTTTGTGGCTTTTTGCATGCTGAATTTTTGTCACTTTTCACGTGCCGAATTTTAGTCGCTTATCATGTCCTGAAGGGTCGTCACTTATCGCGTGCTTATTTTCGTCGCTTAATGAGTCCTGAAGGTTTGTCGTTTTGCGCATGCTGTATTTTTGTCGTATTTCATGTCCTGAAATTTAGTGGATTTTCATGTCCTGAAATTTAGTGGATTTTCATGTCCTGAAATTTTGTTCCTTTATGCGTCTTAGGGTTTGTCGCTTTTTGCATACTGAATTTACGTTGCTTTTTGTGTGCTGATTTTTTGTAGCTTTTCGCGTCCTATATGTTTGTTGCTTTTCACATGCTGAATTTCCGGTGCTTTTTGCATGCTGAATTTTCGTCGCTTTTTGCATGCTAAATTTTTGTCACTTATCACCTGCTCACTTTCCGTCACTTTTAGCATGCTGAATTTTCGTCGCTTTTTGTGTGCTCGAATTTCGGCGCTTTGTCTGTGCTGAAATTTCGTCGCTTTTCACGTCCCGAAATTTCGGCGCTTTTCGTGTTCTGAAATTTCGTCACTTTTTGCCTGCTGAATTTTCGTCGTTTTTGTGTGCTGAAATTTCGGCGCTTTTTGTGTGCTGAAATTTCGATGTTTTTCACGTCCTGAAATTTTGACGCTTTTAGCATGCTGAATTTTCGTCATTTTTGTGTGCTGAAATTTCGGCGCTTTTTGTGTGCTGAAATTTCGATGTTTTTCACGTCCTGAAATTTTGACGCTTTTCACATGCTGAATTTTCGTCACTTTTCACGTGCTGACTTCTCGTCGCTTTTCATGTCCTGAAGGGTCGCCACTTTTCGCGTGCCGAAATTTTGTCGCTTTTCATGTCCTGAATTTTTTTTCGCATTTTGCATCTTCAATTTACGTCACTTAAGGCATTTTGAATTTTTGTCTCCTTTTAGCCTCCTGAAGGTTTGTCACTTTTTGCATGCTGAATTTTCGTCGCATTTCATGTCCTGAAATTTTGTCGCTTTTCGTGTGCTGAATTTTCGTCACTTTTCATGTCCTGAAGGTTCGTCACTTTTCGCATGCCAAATTTTTGTCACTTTTCGCAGCTGAATCTTCATCGCTTATCACGTGCTGAATTTTCATAGATTTTCATGTGCTGAAAATAGGTCGCATTTCGTATCCTGAAATGTAGTTGCTTTTTGCGTCCTGAGTTTTTGTCTCATTTCATGTCCTGAAATTTAGTCAATTTTCGCGTCCTGAAATTTTTTTGCTTTATGCGTCTTCAGATTTAATCGCTTTTCACTTCCTGAATTGACGTTGCTTTTCGCGTGCTGAATTTTTGTCGCTATTCGCGTCTTGAAGGTTCGTCGCTTTTTGCATGCTGAATTTTCGCCGCTTTTCGCATGCTGAATTTACGTTGCTTTTTGTGTACTTAAATTTCGTCTATTTTCTCGTCCTGAAATTTCGTTGCTTTACACTTCCTGAAATATCTTCCTTTTTGCATCCTGAATTTACATTTCTTTTGGTGTTTTGAATTTTTGTCGCCTTTCGTGTGCTGCATTTTTGTTGCTATTCGTGTCTTGAAGGTTCATCATTTTTCGCATGCAGAATTTTCGTCAATTTTTGCATGATGAATTTTCATCACTTTTCGCTTTCTGAATTTTCGTCACTTTTCACGTCCTGAAGGTTCGTTGCTTTTTGCATGCCAAATTTTCCTCACTTTTTGTATCCTTAAGGTTCGTCACTTACCGCAGCTGAATCTTCATAGCTTTTTGCATGCTGAATTTTCGGCACTTTTCACGTGCAGAATTTCTGTCTCTTTTTCTGTGCTGAATTTTCGTCACTTTTCACGTTCTGAAATTTTGTCACTATTCATGTGTTCAATTTTCGTCGCTTTTCACATGCTGAATTTTCGTCGTTTTTGTGTGTTGAAATTACGGCGCTTTTTGTGTGCTGAATTTTCATAATTTTTCACGTCATGAAATTTCGTCGCTTTTCGCATGCTGAATTTTCTTCACTTTTCACGTGCTGAATTTTCATCGCTTTTCATGTCCTGAAGGTCGTCACTTTTCACATGCTGAATTTTCGTTGCTTTCCGCATCCTGAAGGTTCGTCACTTTTCGTGTGCCGAAATGTTATCGCTTTTCGCATCCTGAATTTACGTTGCTTTAGGCATTTTGACTTTTTGTCACCTTTCACTTCCTGAAGTTTTGTTACTTTTCGCGTGCTGAATTTTTGTCGCTTTTCACATCCTGAAATTTCGTCGGATTATGCGTCCTGAAATTTGGTCGCTTTTTGTCCCCTGTCAATTTTCGTGTGCTTCATTTTCGTCGATTTTATCGTTCTTCATTTTCATCACTTTTCGTGTGCTGAAGGTTTGTCGTTTTTTGCAGGCTGAATTTTTGTCACGTTTCGTTTTCGTGGTGCATTTTTGTCACATTTCTTGTCCTGTAATTGAGTCGATTTTCGCATCCTGAAATTTTGTTGCTTTATGCGTCTTGAGGTTTCGTCACTTTTAGTGTCCTGAATTTACGTGGCTTTTCGCGTGCTGAATTCTCATCACTTTTCGCGTGCTGAAGGTTCCATCACTTTTTGTGTGCTGAAATTTCATGTCCTGAAATTTAGTTGCTTTTCACATCCTGAATTTATGTCGCTTTAGGCATTTTGAAATGTTGTCGCCTTTCGCCTCTTGAAGGTTCATCACTTTTCGTGTACATCAATTTTCGTGTGCTTCATTTTCGTCGATTTTCGCGTTCTTCATTTTCATCACTTTTCGCGTCCTGAAGGTTTGTCGTTTTTCGCATGCTGAATTTTTGTCACTTTTCGCGTGTTGAATTTTCGTAGCTTATCATGTGCTCAAATTTAGTCGCATTTGGCATGCTGAAATGTTGTCACCTTTTGCGTCCTGAATTTTTGTCACATTTCATGTCCTAAAATTTAGTTGCATTTCATGTCCTGAATTTTTGTCGCATTTCACGTGCTGAATTTCCGTTGCTTTTAGCATCCTGAATTTTTGTCACTTTCTGCATCCTGAAATTTCATCACTCTTCGCATGCTGATTTTTGTCACTTTTCATGTGCTGAATTTTTGTCGCTTTTCGTGTGCTAAAATTTATCACTTTTTGTGTCCTGAAATGTTGTAGCTTTTCGCCTGCTGAATTTTCGTCGCTTTTCGTGTGCTGAAATTTAGTCACTTTTCATGTCCTGAAATTTAGTCATTTTTTGCATGCTGAATTCTTGTCGCTTTTCATGTGCTGAATTTTTGTCGCTTTTCATGTGCTGAAATTTCGATGCTTTAAGCATCCTGAAAGATTGGCACTTTTTGCATACTGAATTTATATATCTTTTGGTGTTTTGAATTTTTGTTGTCTTCCGCGTCCTGAATTTTCGTCGCTTTTAGCATGCTGAATTTTCATCGATTTTCACTTGCTGAATTTTCATCACTTTTCATGTCCTGAAGGTTCGTCGCTTTCTACATGCCATATTTTCCGTCACATTTCACGTCCTGAAGGTTCGTCACTTTTCGCAGCTGAATGTTCATCGCTCTCCATGTGCTGATTTTTTGGAACGTTTCACGTGCAGAATTTCTGTCGCTTTTTGTGTGCTGAAATTCCATCGCTTTTCACGTTCTGAAATGTTGTCATTATTCGCTTCCTCAATTTTCGTCGCTTTTTGCATGCTGAATTTTCGTCGCTCTTCACATGCTGATATGAGGAGCGACACCCGACCGGTAAGCTTCAAAATCTAGCGCGGGGCTTGTTTTTTCAGAGGCCCACAGGAGCCGTTGGAAGAGGAGGAGGG
Organism: Okamejei kenojei; assembly: GCA_035221665.1. Lineage (NCBI taxonomy): Eukaryota > Metazoa > Chordata > Chondrichthyes > Rajiformes > Rajidae > Okamejei > Okamejei kenojei. The sequence continues at coordinate 3,467,983 of CM069172.1, forward strand.
GGAGGAGCGATTTCAAAATCTAGCGTGGGGCTTGTTTTTCAGATCCCACAGGAGCCATTTGTTTTTTTTTTTTTTTTTTGGAAGTGTATTTGTGATTGTGTTTTGATATTGTATTTGTATCCTGTGTAAGGGGGCAGTATGAAGGCCAGGGCAGTGTACTGTTCTGGATGTCAGATGTGGGAGGTCAGGGAATCTGATAGCCCTCCAGACGTCCACATCTGCGCCAGGTGTGTTGAGATGGGGCTCCTAAAGGACTGTGTTAGGAACCTGGAGCAGCAGCTCGATGACCTCCGTCTCCTCAGGGAGAGTGAGGAGGTAATAGAGAGGAGCTACAGGGAGGTAGTCACTCCCAGACCACAGGAGGCAGACAAGTGGGTCACGGTTAGGAAGGGCAAGGGGCAGAGGCAGGGGCTAGAGAGTACCCCTGTGACCGTAAACCTGGAAAATAGGTACTCGGGTTTGAGTACGATTGGAGGGGACAGCCTAGCTGGGGACACCAACAGCGGCCGGGCCTCCGGCACAGAGACCGGCCCTGATGCTCAGAAGGGTAGCAAAAAGAGGAGGGCAATTGTAATAGGGGACTCTATAGTTAGGGGGTCGGATAGGCGATTCTGTAGACGCAGTCGGGAGACCCGGATGGTAGTTTGCCTCCCTGGTCCCAGGGTCTCGCATGTGTCAGAACGTGTACAAAAGATTCTGATAAGGGAGGGAGAGGAGCTTGATGTTGTGGTACACATAGGTACCAATGACATAGGCAGAAAAAGTGATGAGGACCTGAAGGGAGAATTTAGGGAGTTGGGGGGTAAGTTAAGGAGAAGGACCAAAAGGGTAACGATTTCAGGATTACTGCCTGTGCCGCGTGACAGTGGGAGTAGGAATGAAATGAGGTGGAGGATAAATGCGTGGCTGAGGGACTGGTGCAGTGGGCAGGGATTCAAGTTTCTTGATCACTGGGACCTCTTTTGGGGAAGGCATGATCTGTACACAAAGGATGGGTTGCACTTGAGCCCGAGGGGGACCAATATCCTGGCTGGGAGATTTGCAAAGGCTACTGGGGAGACTTTAAACTAGAAAGGCTGGGGGGAGGGACTCTGGTAGAGGGGGCTAGGGGTCAGGGTGTGGGGCAAGAGGCAGAGAAGGGAAGCACTCGGACCCAAAATGTAGGCGAGAAAGATGAAAAAGATAATAGACAGAGAATAAGGGGATGGTGGGTTTCTAAAATGTGTTATTTTAATGCTTTGTTAAGGTGGACGAACTTAGAGCCTGGATTGACACCTGGAAATATGAATGTTGTGGCAATCAGTGAAACATGGTTGCAGGAGGCTGTGATTGGAAACTAAATATTCCAGGATTTCGTTGCTTCAGGTGTGATAGAAATTGGAGGGACCAGATGGGGAGGTGTTGCATTGCTTGTCAGAGAAGATATTACAGCAGTGCTTTGGCAGGATAGATTGGAGGGCTTGTCTAGGGAGGCTATTTGGGTGGAACTGAGAAGTGGGAACGGTGTAGCAACACTTTTAGGGGTGTATTATAGACCGCCAAATGGGGAGCGTGAATTGGAAGAGCAAATATGTAAGGAGATAGCAGATATTAGTAGTAAGCACAAGGTAGTGATTGTGGGAGATTTCAATTTTCCAAAAATAGACTGGGAAACACATTCTGTAAATGGGCTGGATGGTTTGGAGTTTGTAAAATGTGTGCAGGATAGTTTTTTGCAGCAGTACATAGAGGTATCGACCAGAGAAGGGGCAGTGCTGGACCTCCTGTTAGGAAATGAGGCAGGTCAGGTGACGGAGGTATGCGTTGGTGAGCACTTCGGGACCAGTGATCACAATACCATTAGTTTCAATATAATTATGGAGAGAGTCAGAACTGGACCTAGGGTAGAGATTTTTGATTGGAGAAAGGCTAACTTTGAGGGAATGCGTAAGGATTTTAAAGGAGTGAATTGGGACACTTTGTTTCATGGGAAGGATGTAGAAGAGAAATGGAGGACATTTAAAGGGGAAATTGTAAGACTACAGAATCTTTATGTCCCTGTTAGGTTGAAAGGAAATAGTAAAAATTGGAAAGAGCCATGGTTTTCAAGGGAAAATTGGACACTTGTTTCGAAAAAAGAGAGATATCTACAATATTTATAGGAGGCATGGAGTAAATGAGGTGTTAGAGGAGTATAAAGAATGTAAAAAGAATCTTAAGAAAGAAATTAGGAAGGCTAAAAGAAGATATGAGGTTGCTTTGGCAAGAAAGGTGAAAGTAAACCCAAAGGGTTTCTACAGCTATATTAATAGCAAAAGGATAATACGAGGGATAAAATTGGACCATTAGAGAACCAGAATGGACAGCTATCTGCAGAGCCAAAAGAGATGGGGGAGATATTGAACAATTTCTTTTCTTCGGTATTCACCAAGGAGAAGGATATTGAACTCGGTGAGTTAAGGGGAAAGAGTAGAGTAGCTATGGAAACTATGAGATTCAAAGAGGAGGAAGTACTGACACTTTTGAAAAATATAAAAGTGGATAAGTCTGCAGGTCCTGACAGGATATTCCCTAGGACATTGAGGGAAGTTAGTGTAGAAATAGCAGGAGCTATGACAGAAATATTTCAAATGTCATTAGAAACGGGAATAGTGCCGGAGGATTGGCGTACTGCGCATGTTGTTCCATTGTTTAAAAAGGGTTCAAAGAATAAACCTAGCAATTATAGACCTATTAGTTTGACGTCAGTGGTGGGCAAATTAATGGAAAGGATGCTTAGAGATAATATATATAAGCATCTGGATAAACAGGGTCTGATCAGGAACAGTCAACATGGATTTGTGCCTGGAAGATCATGTTTGACAAACCTTCTTGAATTTTTGGAAGCGGTAACTAGGGAAATTGATGAGGGTAAAGCAGTGGATGTTGTCTACATGGATTTCAGTAAGGCCTTTGACAAGGTTCCCCATGGAAGGTTGGTTAAGAAGGTTCAATCTTTGGGTGTTAATGGCGGAGTAGCAAGATGGATTCAACAGTGGCTGAATGGGAGATGTCAGAGAGTAATGGTGGATGGCTGATGGTCAGGTTGGAAGCCGGTGACCAGTGGGGTGCCTCAGGGATCTGTGTTGGGTCCACTGTTGTTTGTCATGTACATCAATGATCTGGATGATGGGGTGGAAAATTGGATAAGTAAGTATGCAGATGATACTATGATAGGTGGTGTTGTGGATAATGAAGTAGATTTTCAAAGTCTACAGAGAGATTTGGGCCATTTGGAAAAGTGGGCTGAAAGATGGCAGATGGAGTTTAATGCTGATAAGTGTGAAGTGCTACATCTTGGCAGGACAAATCAAAATAGGATGCACATGGTAAATGGTAGGGAATTGAGGAATGCTGTGGAACAGAGGGATCTAGGAATAACTGTGCAAAGTTCCCTGAAGGTGGAATCGCATGTAGATAGGGTGGTAAAGAAAGCCTTTGGTGTGCTGGCCTTTATAAATCAGAGCATTGAATATAGGAGTAAGGAAGTAATGTTGAAATTGTACAAGGCATTGGTAAGACCAATTCTGGAGTATGGTGTACAATTTTGGTCGCCTAGTTATAGGAAGGATGTCAACAAAATAGAGAGAGTACAGAGGAGATTTACTAGAATGTTGCCAGGGTTCCAGCAACTATGTTACAGAGAAAGGTTGAACAAGTTAGGTCTTTATTCTTTAGAGCGCAGAAGGTTAAGGGGGGACTTGATTGAGGTCTTCAAAATGATGAAAGGGATAGATAGAGTTGACGTGGATACGTTTTTCCCATTGAGGGTAGGGAAGTTTCAAACAAGAGGGCATGACATGAGAATTAAGGGACAGAGGTTTCGGGGTAACGTGAGGGGGAACTTCTTTACTCAGAGGGTGGTGGCTGTGTGGAATCAGCTTCCAGCAGAAGTGGTGGAGGCAGGATCGATTTTAACATTTAAGAGTAAAGTGGATAGGTATATGGACGTGAAGGGAATGGAGGTGTATGGTCTGAGTGCAGGTAGATGGGACTAGGGGAAAACAAATGGTCGGCACGGTCTGGAAGGGCCGAGAGGGCCTGTTTCCCTGCTGTAATTGTTATATGGTTATATGGTTATATGATATTTCGACGCTTTTCACGTGCTGAAATTTCGTCACTCTTCACATGCTGAATTTTCGTCAATTTTCACGTGCTGAATTTTCGTTGCGTTTCATGTTCTGCAAGGTCGTCACTTATTGCGTGTTGAATTTTCATTGCTTTTCGCATCCTGAAGGTTCGTCACTTTTCTTGTGCCAAAATGTTGTCGCTTTTCATGTCCTAAAAGTTCGTCACTTTTCGCGTGCTGAATTTTCATCGCTTTTCACGTTCTGAAATGTTGTCACTTTTCGCGTGCAGAAATTTCGTCGATTTTCATGTCCTGAAGGATTGTCACTCTTTGCGTGATGAATTTTCGTCGCTTTTCGTGTTCTGAACGTTCTTCACTTTTCGTGTGCCGAAATTTTGTCGCTTTTCATGTCCTGAAATCTTGTTGCTTTTCACATTCCTGAATTTGCATCTAGGCATTTTGAATTTTCATCGCCTTTCGCCGCATGAATTTTCGTCGCTTTTTGAGTGCTGAATTTTCGTCGATTTTTGCATGATGAATTTTTGTCACTTTTCGTTTGCTGAATTTTCATCACTTTTCACATCCTGAAGGTTCGTTGCCTTTAGCATGCCAAATTTCCTACACTTTTCGTGTCCTGAAGGTTCGTCATTTTTCGCAGCTGAATTTTCATCACTTTTTCCTTGCTGAATTTTTGGCACTTTTCACGTGCAGAATCTCTGTCGCTTTTAGGGTGCTGAATTTTCGTAACTTTTTGCGTCCTGAAGGTTCATCACTTTCTGTGTGCCGAAATTTTGTCACTTTTCATGTCCTGAAATTTTGTCACTTTTCTCATGCTGAATTTTCGTTGCTTAATGCGTCCTGTAATTTTGTCGCTTTTCATGTCCTGAATATTCGTCACTTTTCGCGTGCTGAATTTTCATCGTTTTTTGCATGCTGAAATTTCGTCGCCTTAGGTGTGCTAAATTTTCGGCGCTTTTCATGTGCTGAATTTTAGTCACTTTTAGCGTGCTGATATTTTGTCACTTTTTGCGTCCTGAATTTATGTTGTTTTTGGCATTTTGAATTTTTGTCACCTCTTGCCTACAGAATTTTCATCACTTTTTATGTGCTGAATATTCGTTGCTTTTCTCTTGCTGAATTTTCATAGCATATCGCCTGAAGGTTTGTCGCTGATCGCATGGTGAATTTGCATTGCTTTTCACACCCTAAAGGTTCCTCGCTTTAAGCAAGCTGAATTTTTGTCATTTTTCGCATGCTGAATTTTCGTCGCTTTTCCTGTGCCGAAATTTTGTAGCTTTTCGCCCACTGAAATTTCGTCGCATAATTCGTCCTGTAATTTTGTCGCTTTTCACGTTCTGAATTTACGTTGCTTTCGTCTTTTTGAATTTTCCTTGCCTTTCGCCTCCTGAATTTTCATCACTTTTTGAATGCTGAATTTTTGTCACTTTTCGCATGCTGAATTTTCATCGCATTTTGCATGCTGAAATTTCGTCGCCTTTTGTGTGCTGAATTTTCGGCGCTTTTCATGTGCTGAATTTTCGTCACTTTTAGCGTGCTGACATTTTATCACTTATTGCGTCCTGAATTTATGTCACTTTTAGCGTTTTGAATTTTCATAGCTTTTCGCATCCTGAAGGTTTGGCACTGATCACATGCTGAATTTGCGTTGCTTTTCGTGTCCTGATGGTTCTTCGCTTTAAGCATGCTGAATTTTTCTCGCTTTTCATTGCTGAATTTTTGTCGCTTTTCATGTGCTGAAATTTCATCGCTTTTCACCCACTGAAATTTCGTCGCTTAATGAGTCCTGTATTTTGTCGCTTTTAGCGTCCTGAATTTATGTTGCTTTTGATGTTTTTAATTTTCGTCGACTTTCGCGTACTGAATTTTTGTCACTTTTCGTGTGCTGTTATTTCATCACTTTTCCTGTGCTGAAATTTCATCATTTATCGCGTCCTGAAATTTCGTTATGTTTTGATTCCGGCATTTTTGTTACTGTTTGTGTGCTGAATTTTCGGCGCTTTTCGCATTCTGAAGTTTCTTTACTTTTCGTGTGCCGAAATGTTATCACTTTTCATGTCCTGAAATCTTGTCGCTTTTCGCATCCTGAATTTACTTCTAGGCATTTTGAATTTTCATCGCCTTTCGCCGCCTGCATTTTCGTCGCTTTTTGAGTGCTGAATTTTCATCACTTTTCACATCCTGAAGGTTCGTCACTTTTCGCATGCCAAATTTCGGTCACTTTTCGCGTCCTGAAGGTTCGTCACTTTTCCAGCTGAATTTTTGGCACTTTTAATGTGCAGAATTTGTCGCTTTTCGTGTCCTGAATTTTCGTCGCTTTTCACGTTCTGAAATTCTGTCACTTTTCGCGTGCTCAATTTTTGTTGCTTTTTGCATGCTGAATTTTCATCGCTTTTTATGCGCTGAATTTTCAGCACTTTTTGTGTGCTGAAATTTCGTCGCATTTCACGTTCTGAAATTTCGTCGCTTTTCATGTCCTGAAGGGCACCACTTTTCGCGTGCTGAATTTTCACCACTTTTCGTGTCCTGAAGTTCGTCACTTTCCGTGTGCCGAAATTTTGTCACTTTTCATGTCCTGAAATTTTGTCGCTTTAGGAGTGCTGAATTTTTGTCACTTTTCGCTTGCTGAATTTTCGTCGCTTCTGAAATTTCGCTGCTTAATGCATCCTGTAATTTTGTCGCTTCTCATGTCCTGAATTTTCATCACTTTTCGCGTGCTGAATTTTCTCATTTTTTGCATGCTGAAATTTCATCGCCTTATGTGTGCTGAATTTTCAGCGCTTTTCGTGTGCTGAAGTTTCGTCACTTTTAGTGTGCTGAAATTTTGTCACTTTTTGCGTCCTGAATTTATGTCGCTTTTGGCATTTTTAATTTTTGTTGCCTTTCACGTCCTGTATTTTCGTCACTTGTCATCTGCTGAATTTTCTTCGCTTTTCATGTGCTGAATTTTCGTTGCTTTTCACTTGCTGAATCTTCGTCGCTTTTTGTGTGCTGAAATTTCGACGCTTTTCCTGTGCTGAAATTTCTTCGCTTTTCGTGCGCTGAAATTTCGTCGCTTTTCGCATTCTGAATTTTCATTCCATTTCGCGTCCTGAATTTATGTCGCTGTTCGCATTTTGAGTTTTCGACACCTTTTGCATCCTGAATTTTCATCACTTTTCATCAGCTGCATTTTTGTCACTTTTCGCGTGCTGAATTTTCTTCGCTTTCCATGTGCTGAATTTTCGGCGCTTTCCGTGTGCTGAAATTTCATTGCTTTTCGCATCCTGAAATTTCATCGCATTTTGTGTCCTAAAATGTCGTCGCTTTTTGCGTGCTGAATTTTCATCGCTTTTTGTATCCTCAAATTTAGTCGCTTTTGGTGCTGTGGAATTTTCGTCTGCTTTCGCGTCCTGAATTTTTTCATGTGCTGAAATTTTGTCACTTTTTGTGTCCTGAATTTATGTCTCTTTTGGCATTTTGAATTTTTGTCGCCTCTTGCATCCAGAATTTTCGTCACTTTTCATGTGCTGAATTTTCGTTGCTTTTCTCGTGCTGAATTTTTGGAGCTTTTCGCGTCCTGGTTTGTCGCTGATCGCATGGTGAATTTGCGTTGCTTTTTGTGCCCTGTAGGTTCCTCGCTTTAAGCATGCTGAATTTTTGTTGCTTTCTCGCATGCTGAATTTTTGTTGCTTTCCATGTGCTGAAATTTCGTTGTTTTCCATGTGCTGAACTTTCCTCGCTTTTCGCCCACTGAAATTCCGTCGCTTAATGCGTCCTGTAATTTTTTTGCTTTTAGCATCCTGGATTTATGTCGCTTTTGCCGTTTTTAATTTTCGGCGCTATTCGTTTCCAGAATTTTCATCACTTTTCACGTGCTGAAATTTCATCACTTTTCCTGTGCTGAAATTTCATCGCGTATCACGTGCTGAAATGTAGTCGCTTTTTGCGTCCTGAAATTTTGTCTCATTTTGCGTCCTGAAATTTTGTCGTTTTTTTGTTTCCTGCATTTTTGTTACTTTTTGTATGTTGACTTTTCGTCGCTTGTCACGTGCTGAATTTTCGTCGCCTTTTATGTGCTAAAATTTCATCGCTTTATGCATCCTGAATTGTCGCCGCTTTTTGCGTCTTGATATTTTCCCCATTTCAAATGCTGAATTTTCATCGCTTTTTGCGTCCAGAATTTTTCTCCTTTTTAGCATCCCGTATTTTCATACCTTTTCGAATCCTGAATTTTCGTACCTTTCAGCATCTTGAGATTTCCTCACTTTCTGCGTTTGTCGTATTTCACGTCCTGAATTTTCGTAACTTTTTGCGTCCTGAATTTTCATCACTTTTTGTGTGCTGAATTTTTGTCACTTTTCGCGTGCTGAATTTTCGTCGCTTTTCACGTCCTGAATTTTCGTCACTTTAATCTTCCTGTAATTTCATAGATTTTTGTGTCATGAATGTACGTCGCTTTTGGTGTTTTTATATTTCTTCACCTTTCACGTCCTGAATTTTCATCACTTGTGTGCTGAATTTTCTCCTCTTTTCGCATGCTGAATTTTCATCGCTTTTCGCTTCGTTGCTTTCTGTGTGCTGAAAGTTCGCCGCTTTTCCTGTGCTGAAATTTTGTCGATTTTCATGTGCTGAAATTTCGTCACTTTTCAGTTATGACAGTTTATGTTGCTTTTGGCCATTTTAATTTTCATCGCCTTTCACGTCCTGAATTTTCGTCACTTTCTGCGTGCTGAAATTTCATCACTTTTTCTGTGCTGGAATGCATGCTGAAATTTCATCGCTTTTTGCGTCGCTAAATTTTGTCGCATTTTTCATCCTGAAATGTCATCATTTTTTGTTTCCTGCATTTTTGTTAATTTTTGTGTGCTGAATTTTCGTCGCTTGTCACGTGCTGAATTTTCGTCACCTTTCATGTGCTAAAATTTTGTTGCTTTTCATGTCATTAAATTTTGTCGCTTTATGCATCCTGAAACTTCGTCGCTTTTCTCGCCCTGAATTTACATCGCTTTTGCCGTTTGGAATTTTCGCCACTTTTTGCGTCCTGACATTTCCCCCCATTTCAAATGCTGAATTTTAATCACTTTTTGCATCCAAAATTTTTCTCCATTTTAGCATCCTTAATTTTGGTACCTTTTCGAATCTTGAATTTTCGTACCTTTCTGCATCCTGAAGTTTCGTCACTTTCTGCGTCCTAAATGTTTGTTGCATTTCACGTCCTGAATTTTCGTACCTTTTCGCGTCCTGAATTTTCATCACTTTTCGTGAGCTGAATTTTTGTCACTTTTCCTGTGCAGAATTTTCATCACTTTTCGCGTCCTGAAGGTTAGTTATTTTACGTGTTTCGAAATTTCACCACTTCTCATGTGCTGAGTTTTCATTGCTTTCCACATTCTAAAGGTTCCACGATTTTTGCGTGCTGAATTTTCATAGCTTTTTCCATCCTGAAAGTCAGTCGCTTTTCTCGTCCTGAGTTTATGTTGCTTTTGGTGCTTTGGAATTTTCGTCTCCTTTCGCGTCCTGAATTTTTGTCACATTTCGCGTGCTGAATTTTCGTAGCTTTTCACGTGCTGAATTTTCGTGGCTTTCCGTGTGCTGACATTTCATTGCTTTTTGCCTCCTGAAATTTCATTGCATTTTGCATCCTAAAATTTTGTCGCTTAGCGCATGCTGAATCTTTGACGCATTTCACATCCTGAACTTTCTTCGCTTGTTGCATGCTGAATTTTCATCACTTTCCGCGTGGTGAATTTTCATCGCTTTCCCTGTGCTGAAATTTTGTTGCACCCTGAAATTTCGGCGCTTTTTGCATCCTGAATTTATGTCGCTCTTTGCGTTTCTTACTTTCATTGCCTTTCGCGTCCTGAATTTTCGTCGCTTTTCGCGTGCTGAAATTTCATCACTTTTCCTGTGCTGAAATGCCATCGCATATCGCGTGCTGAAAATTAGTTGTTTTTCACTGGCTGAATTTACGTTATCTTTCACCTGCTGAAATTTCGTCGCTTTTCATGTCCTGAAATTTCATTGCTTTTCATGTCCTGAAATTTCGTCGCTTTATGCGTCCTGATAAATTCATCGCTTTTCGCGTCCTGAATTTACGTCGCCTTTCGTGTGCTTAATTTTTGTCGCTTGACATGTACTGAATTTTTATCGCTTTAAACATAATGAATTTTTGTTGCATTTCCCGTGCTTCATTTTCATCGCTTTTCGCGCCCTGAAGGTTCGGTCATTTTCTTGTGCCGAAATGTCGTTGGTTTTTATGTCCTGAAATTTAGTTGCATTTCGCATTCTGAATTTTTGTCATATTTTTGCTGAATTGCTTTGTGTGCTGAAATTTAATCGCTTTTCTTCTCCTGAAATTTCATCGCATTTTCCTTCCTAAAACGTCATTGCTTTTTGCGTGCTGAATTTTCATCGCTTTTTCCATTCTGAAATTCAGTCGTTTTTCTCGTCCTGAATTTACATCGCTTTTGGTGCTTTGGAATTGTCGTCTCCTTTCGCGTCCTGAATTTTTGTCGCAATCGGTCCTGCATACTTTTGTCTTGACCGACAAGCCTCTCTTCTTTAGACTTTTCTATTAGGAGCTTTCTACCCATTGTCACACATTTATTTAACCTTTCTTTGTGTTGTTTAAGCCTTTTCTGTTCATCTATTTGTCTTCTTAAGTTACCTTTCTGGTTCTTCATCAAGAAGTAAGATCTATATTGTCTTTGAAATACAACACTGGCTTTGATTTGTGCTCTGTTTAGTTTTCTTGCTTCATAAGCAAGGTAGTGAGACTGCACTACAATTGTTGTATAATTCTGTTTGAGGAATTGTTTCCTATATCTTTTAAGCCTTTTGTATTGTTCCAGCCTTTTCTGTTGTGCCTCTATTTGTCTTCTTAAGTCTTTCTGATACCAACTCCTATGGAGTACTGACTGTACTTTTACAGTAGCTCTCTTTTGTTTAACCCACTACCTAACCACCATACTCTTGCAGGCAGCCTGAATGGTAATAGTGGCATCCCTCATTGACTGATATTGCACAAACTGGTAATGCCCCTTTTTTGCATGCTTTGTACCATCTCTGGATGGAAATGACTGCTTGTCGCATAGCTCTGTAGCGTACCCTTCATCGGTAACCATGGTATGCAGCCTACAGAGTGACTACAGCCACCTTTTGCATCAAGAAATCCTTTCTTGCAATGCACAACCTTATGAATGACTTAATATGGTGTGCTGCCTTGATTTTCTCAACCGATACTCTGGCTTTAATCCCATGGTAGAAGGCCTGAATACACACCAACTGCTTTTCTCAAACTATTATAATGTCTCCCTTGGACATTTCTTATGCAACATGCTCTGTATCTTTGCTGTACAGTAATGGCAGACCAGTGTAGTTTCTTGAAATACTCGCGCTGTTTATGCATCTGATAATACGTCTGTATGACCTTGGCAGATTTGTGCATGCACCGCAATTGCTTTCGAACAACCATTCCTCAGTCGGCTGCCTGAAGCAGCACAAAGCTGCTGCGTACCTTCATATAGGTTTTGCGATCACTTGCCCTGTAATGGTTTTGTACCGTTATAACTGCCAATCTCGTTGCCTTGTATTGACGGTATACTCTGTGCATTCTAAATGCTGCTTGTATTACCGTTGCTGCCTTCTGTTTGTTCCAGGTCTCTCTCCCTGAATGCAGCTTGAATAGCTAGTGTTGCCCTTTGGATGGCAATTTCCCTTTGCCTTTGATTTCTGTCACTTTGCATTTGCCCTTTGTCCTTTTGCACTTGACCCTTGTCCCTTTGCACCTGACCTTTGTCCCTGCACTTGACCCTGCTCCCTTTGCACTTGACCTTTGTCCTTTTGCACTTGACCTTTGTCCTTTTGCACTTGACCTTTGTCATTCTGCACTTGACCTTTGTCATTCTGCACTTGACCTTTGTCCTTTTGCACTTGACCTTTGTCCTTTTGCACTTGACCTTTGTCCTTTTGCACTTGACCTTTGTCATTCTGCACTTGACCTTGGTCCTTTTGCACTTGGCCTCTGTCATTCTGCACTTGACTGTCCTTTTGCACTTGACGTTTGTCCTTTTGCACTTGACCTTTGTCCTTTTGCACTTGACTTCTGTCCTTTTGCACTTGACCTTGGTCCCTTTGCCCCTGACCTTGGTCCCTTTGCCCCTGACCTTTGTCCTTTTGCACTTGACCTTGGTCCCTTTGCACTTGACCTTTGTCCATTTGCACCTGACTTTTGTCCTTTGAAGGACTCCCTACCCTCTTTAGTTCAGGCTCCTTGCCTCTGGATGCCCTTGGAGGTTTTGGCGAGAAATGAGCCATTAATAACTCCTTACACTCATCGTACATTTTATCCGTGGGCTTTGCTGGCCGCAGTAACGTACGTAAGGTGTGATAACCCTCTCTTCCTAAGCCGCATATGAACCATGCTCTCTTCTTCGCCTCTGCAGTGATATCATTGGAAATGAACGAAGCCTCGAGGACTTCAGTCCATTTCTCAAAATTGCACCCAGAATCTAACTGGGGAATAGCCATTTGAGTAGCCATGCTACCTGTTGCTATTCAGGTGCACTATTCAGGTGCTCCTGTACAAACAAAACACTGATTACCTCAAGATAAGAAAACACATATCTCCTGTACAGGCAAAACACTGACTTCTGCCCTGGACTTAATCCTTTTACATTCTAAGAGATTATCCAGCTCACTGTCTATTACTTAATCTTATAATAGCTTTATACTATTAGCCAACATTTCCTGTTAATAGGCTAGAACATTTTAAACATATTCCTTCTATGCACACATTTACTATTCATACCAGTGACCAATGCATTACTTCCAAACAGTCCAGCTTTTATTGTGACAATGCATTACATTCACAGAGGGCTTTAATCGTGAAGGATTTCACTGCTGCAGCTTGTGGCCTGTGGACTCTGGTGCATCCTCGACCTCTCGAGCTGCCCCCAGCGGTACTTTTGCTGTTGGCCTCACCGGACCTCCGCTGCTGCTTTAGCTGCCCCCCCCCCCCCCCCCTGGGCTTCACTGTTACTGTTAAACCCCGCTGGCCACTCCGGACCTCCGCTGCTGCTGCTGCTGGCTCAGCCGTTACTGTTGCCTCCGCCGGCTCGCTGCCAAGTCGACTCCTGCTGCTCCGCTGACTTGCCTGCCCGCTGTCTCCACAGCCCTCCATGCTGCGACTGGACCCGCTGCTCGCTCGGCTAAAGGCGAGTCGCTGCCTTTCCGCTGCTGATTCCACCCCCCGGGGCTCCAAGCGTCGGGACTGTGCCTCTCTCGTGGTCGGCTTTCCCCCGCGACCGGGCTGACTCTGCCCCTGACCGGGCTGACTCTGCTCCCCCGACCGGGCTGACTCTGCTCCCCCGACCGGGCTGACTCTGCTCCCCTGACCGGGCTGACTCTGCTCCCCTGACCGGGCTGACTCTGATCCTGACCGGGCTGACTCTGATCCTAACCGGGCTGACTCTGCGCCTGACCGGGCTGACTGTAAAGTAGATTCACAGATACCATTAGATCTTCACTACTGTATTAATCCCACATTATTGCCCTAGCTGTACGTGGTCTGTCACGATCACCAGAGAGAGAGCTAGGGGCGTGTGGGTTACAATTACACTAACTGGTGGGGGGGTGGTTAGCATGGACATCGTCACTATCAATTAAAGGTGTATACACATATCATCTACATCCTTCCTCTACAAAAACAAACAGTGAGTGACAGGGCGACCACGTCTCATGCGCCAGGGTAAATGCAAACAGTAAAGCACAGGGATACAGGATCCGGACGGCGGCCTCTGACGGACAGGAGAACACCTGGGCGATAAGGGCGGGGGGGGGGACGGCGAAGAGAAGGGCGGGATGCAGCCGGGAGACAGACAGGAGAAGGACGAGGGGGGTCGGGCAAGGCACTCCCATACGGAGCCGCCGGGGGTGTGAGAGGCTCGTTCACGAGCCGGAGATGCTGGCGGGACCGGCGGTACACCTTGCCGTCGTGGTTGACAAGGTACGAACGAGGGGAACCGGCAGAGCCGACGACCACGGCCAGCCTGGAACGGCCAGAAGAGGACCACATACGGACGACCTGACCGGGGAGAAGAGGGCAGAGGACACGGCAGGACCTGTCGTGGGAACGCTTCTGTATACCGTGTTGCTGGGAATGCGTTTCCGAACCAAGGCAGGTTTAAGGACAGAGGGAGACAGGAACTGTTGAGACACCGGGACCATGGGCAGCGTGACCCGGGACATGAGGCGCTGAGCTGGGGAGCCCAGGGCATGGTCGCGGGAGATGTTGCAGAGATTCAGCAGGGCCAGGTAGATGTCGGAGCGGGATAGGCAGCAATGTTCCAACAATCCTTTAGCACTGCGGACTGCACGCTCGGCCAGTCCATTGCTCTGAAGGTATTCCGGGCTGCTGGTGCAATGACGAAAGTTCCAACGCTCAGCAAAATCGCGGAACTCGGCACTGGTGAACTGGTGGCCATTGTCCGACTGCAGGCTGACCGGGGACCCGAAGGTGGCAAAGTGGCGGCGCAACTTCTCGATGACCGCAGAGGAAGAGAGGGAGTGGAGCTGGTCAACTTCAAACCAGCTGGATAAGAGTCGACAAGCACCAGGAAGTGCTTTCCGTGCCACTCGAAGATGTCGGTTGCTAGCGCAGACCATGGCAGGTCAGCAGCTGGCTGCTGCAGGAGCGGCTGCCGCTGTTGCTGTGGAGCGAGGCTGTTGCAGGTAGGGCACGCGGAGACCCTATCCCGGAAGTAGCGAGGCATGTCGGGCCAGAAGAACTGGCTCTGAGCGATGGAAAGGGTCGCCTCGGCCCCGGGATGGCCATGATGAGCGGTTTCGAAGTATTGTTCTCGTAGTGCTGCGGGCACCACCACCTTGTGCCCCTTCACAATCACACCATCACGCAGCACCAACTCGTCACGAACCAAGAAGTAAGGCACCGCTGCGGCCGGCAGGGAAGAACGGCGGTCTGGCCAACCCTGCTTGATGATCGCGGCCAGCTGCTGTAGCGAAGCGTCAGCCGGCGTGTGCTTGGCCAGGGACTTCAACTGACTGGAGGGCATGAAATTGACCATCACGTGTTCAGGACTATCAGATCGGACGTCTCGTACGGATGCTGGGTTGTGGATGAGAGAGGCGCCCGAGACAGCGTGTCAGCAACAAACATGTCCTTGCCCTTGCGATAAACCACTGTGAAAGTGAAGCGTTGTAGCTGGAGCATCATGCGCTGGAGCCAGGAGGAGGCCATGTGTATTGGCTTGTTGAGGATGGTGACCAGAGGCTGGTGGTCCATTTCGACAGTGAAGCAGGTGCCCAGGATATAGTCCTTGAATTTAGAGCAGGCAAAGACAACAGCCAGTAACTCCTTTTCAATCTGGGCATAGTGTTGTTCAGCGGTCGTCATTGTGCGGGATGTGTAGGACACAGGCAGTTGCACCCCATCATGGATCTGCAGGCAGGCGGCCCCGAGGCCAAACTTAGATGCATCACATGTGAGAACGATGGGGCGCTGGAGGTCGAAGAACTTCAGCGTTGGCATGCTGATCAGCTTGGATTTGAGGGTGTCAAATGCTTTCCGGTGTTGCGAGAACCAGGCCCAGGCAGTGTCCTTTTTCACCAGGTCCCTCAGAGGGGCGCTCAGTTCACTCAGGTCGGGGATGAACTTCCCCAGGTAGTTGACCATGCCCAGGAAGCGCTGTAGGCCAGGCACGTCAGCAGGTGCAGGCATCCCAGATCTTGCAGCCGTCTTCTGCGGGTCGGGCTTCAGCCCCGATGCAGTCTTTGATGCAGACATCACTCACCGCTGACATCACACACCAGTGTGTTCCGCTGTGACCTGCATGTCCCGACCCCTGAGATTTGACCCGTGACATCTTGGTCTTTGATCTACGGGATGATAAGCTGCGCCCTGAGCTGCTAAGTAAGCCTGATCTGACATTCAATGAGGCGTTGCATGCCTCTCGTTTAGCTGAGGCTGTCTCCTCAGCTGTACCTGACCCTGTGGTCCACGCAGCCAGTTTCGCTGGTTGCCAGTACAATGCTCCTCGGTGACAGAGGGCAAGCCCTCCGCCGGGCTCCAGACCGCGTCAATGCTGTCCGAATTGTAACTTTGTTTCGCACCGTGCTAATGTCTGCCTGGCGTTGGGGAAAACGTTGGCGTTGTAATTTCTGCAACAAGCCCAAACATTTCTTGGCGGCATGCCGTTCCCAACGTTCCCGTGGGAACCCTGCACAGCCACAGCAGAAACCGTCTCGCTACTTGACACGTGATGATACCGCGTCTGGTTCCCATCTCCAGCATGATGAACTCCCCCTGTCTGAATCTGGCTCTTCTCAGAGCGAACTGGGTGTGTTTTCCTCGCGAGGTGCACCTGCTCTGATAACAGACCCGACCATCCGAGTCACGGTGAATGGCATGGCCTTCTCTGCTAAGGTGGATACGGGGGCTGCTGCTAATGTTATGTCAACAAGCCTATTCAGGAAGATAAGAAATAATGAGCTTGTTTCCACAGACAGTGCTGTTTTGCGTGCCTATGGGGGTGGCGTACTTGTTCCTGTGGGGAAGGCCACTCTCCACTGCAAGGTGCTGAAGACCTCTCGGCCCCTCTCTTTCTTCCTGCTAGATGGTAAATGTGACCCCCTGCTCGGCGTGGAGGCCTGCCAGGACCTTGGATTGGTGAGCTTCCACAGCAATGTCCACCTGGTAGAGGCACCTCTGAACCCGCTGGCCAAATACCCTGACCATTTTGACTCAAAGCTGGGGAAGTTGTCCTGCAGCTACAAGATTGCCCTCAATCCCACTTCTGACACCATGTAAAGTAGATTCACGGATACCATTAGATCTTCACTACTTTATTAATCCCACATTATTGCCCTAGCTGTACGTGGTCTGTCACGATCACCAGAGAGAGAGCTAGGGGCATGTAGGTTACAATTATACTAATTGGTGGGGGAGTGGTTAGCATGGACATCGTTACTATCAATTAAAGGTGTAAACACATATCATCTACACTGACTCAGCTTTCTCCCTGACCGGACTGACTCTGCTCCTGACCGGGTTGACTCTGCCCCTGACCGGGCTGACTGTTCTCAGCTGAGCTGAAGACTCAGCTTCTGTCGGTGACTCTCTAGACCTGTCCGTGGCCTCCAGCGTACGAGGCCTCCACCCGACGTCTGTGGCTGCTACTGGGGCTGGCCGTGGGCTACACGGTCCTCTTTCGTCGGTGGCTCTCTGGACCTGTCCGTGGCCTACACGGTACGTGGCCCTCACCCAACGTTTGTGGCTGCTGCTTGGGCCTGGCTTTGGGCTGCACAGCCCTGGATATATTCCAGGTAAGCTGACACAGTGCTCGGTGACCCTTACTGCCCTGCTTGTCTTCCTAACTCTTCCCTGAGCTATTGCTTCCCATTCCTACCTTTTTTTTCTCTTTTGGCTTGGTGCTGTTCCACTTTGTTTCCAAATACTACTATTTTTAAACTTGTTTTTGTTTTTACTTGGCTGGCCTTGTTCTTATCTTTGTTCTTTTATCCGCGTCGCCAATTGTTGTGTTTTTGGATGCTTGGAACAGACTTCAATAAGGCTCGGACACGGGAGTAATCTTACAAGTTGCTTTATTCCAGAACGCCATCTTGAGTCTCTACATGCACATGTGTACTTCCACAAGATGTCACAAGACACTGATTACATATGGTAATTATCACATACCTAACACGCCTCCCCCTTTATCTTGGAGGCAGGTAACACCATTTCTATTCCATATACAACACTCCTCCCCCTTGAACCTGGAGGCAGGTAATACCATTTCTATTACATATACAACAGTGCCCCTTGATGGCTCTTTGCTGTTGATAAAAAATTGAGACATTGAGCGGTCAAATTTTAACAAAGGAAATCTGAGAATTTACCTCAAAGGTCATTCAGTGCAGGCCTGCACATCCAATCTCACAGCACTTGAAGCGGAGTGCAGGTCGCAAACCCAATCTCACAGCACTCCAAGCGGAGTGCAGGCCGCAAATCCAACCTCACTGCACTCCAAGCAGAGTGCAGGCCCCAAATCCAACCTCACAGTACTCCAAGCAGAGTGCAGGCCCCAAATCCAAACTCACAGTACTCCAAGCGGAGTGCAGGCCGCAAATCCAACCTCACAGTACTCCAAGCAGAGTGCAGGCCCCAAATCCAACCTCACAGTACTCCAAGCGGAGTGCAGGCCGCAAATCCAACCTCACTGCACTCCAAGCAATGTGCAGGGCGCAGGCAGCAAATCCAACCTCATAGCACTCCAGTCAGAGTGCGGGCCCCAAATCCAACCTCATAGCACTCCAAGTAATGTGCAGGCCCCAAATCCAACCTCACATCACTCCAAGCAGAGTGCCGGCAGCAAGTCCAACCTCACAGCACTCCAAGCAGAGTGCAGGTCGCAAGTCCAACCTCATAGTACTCCAGGCAGAGTGTGGGCAGCAAGTCCGATCTCCCAGCACTCCAAGCAGAGTGCAGGCCAGCAAATCCAATTTCACAGCACCTGAAGCAGAGTGCAGGCCAGCAAATCCAATTTCACAGCATTTCAAACAGAGTGCACACACATACACTCACACAATCACTCACACGCACACACACACACACACACACACACACACACACACACAACACACACACACACACACACACACACACACACACACACACACAGACACACACACACACACACACACACACACACACACCACACTCAGAAACACACACACACACACACACACACACACACACACACAACACACACACACACACTCACACACTCAGAGACACACACACACACACACACTCAGAGACACACACACACACACACACTCAGAACACACACACACACACACACACTCAGACACACACACACACACACACACACACACACTCAGACACACACACACACACACACACTCAGACACACGCACACACACACACACACACACACACACACACACACACACACACACACACACACTCAGAGACACACACACACACACACACTCAGAGACACACACACACACACACACACACACACTCAGAGACACACACACACACACACACACACACACACACACACACACACACACACACACACACACACACACACACACACACACACACACACACACACACACACACACACACACACACACACACACACACACACACACACACACACACACACACACACACACACACACACACTCAGAGACACACACACACACACACACACACACACTCTCTCATTCAGGAACAGCTTCTTCCTGATAGCCATCAGGCTATTAAACATAGCGAATAAGCTCAGAGCTACAAAATACTATTATTTGTACTATTTTTTTTTATTGAACACTCACACCCTCCACCTCACATACACACTCCACCTCACACACATCCTCCACTTCACACACTCACACCCTCCACATCACACATCACACACTCACACTCACTCACACCCTTCACCTCTCACACACACACACACTCCACCTCACACACTCACTCTCACACAGACACACTCACACCGACACTCAAACACACACAGGCAGATAGACAGAGAGAGGAGGAGTGTGACAGAGAGTGGCAGGGAGAGAGAGAGGAGGGGAGGGGTGAGTGTGTGTGTGAGTGACTGACGACAGACAGACAGACGGAGAGACAGATAGAGGGAGACACAGAGAGAGAAGGGGGGAGAGAGAGAGAGAGAGGGGGAGAAAGATAGAGAGACAGAGAGAAGAGAGAGGGGGGAAGGGAGGGAGAGAGGGGAAGAAAGAGAGAGAGAGAGGGGCAGAGGAAGAGAGAGACAGAGAGAGACGGAGAGGGAGACGGAGACGGAGAGGGAGGGAGAAGGAGAAGGAGGGAAGGAGGGGGAGAGAGAGAGAGACAAAGGAGGGAGAGAGGAGAAGGAAAAGGCAAAAGAGTGAGAGCAAGAGAAGGAGCATGAAATAAAGAGGTAGACAAAAATGCTGGAGAAACTCTGCGGTATGGAGCGAAGGAAATAGGCAACGTTTCGGGTCAAAATCCTACTTCAGACTTTTCCAGCATCTGCAGATCTTCCAGCATCTGCAGTTCCTTCTTAAACAAAGAGGTTTGGTTCAGAGACACAACAGGCCATTCGGCCCATTCAGTCTCCTGCCCCTCCCTGTCCTCCTGCTCTCCCTACCTCTGTCTTTCTCTCCTATTTAATGGTGAGAGAGGAATGAGGGGCGGGTAAAAAGTGGGAGTTGGAGCAGGAGGAGAGAGGGAGGGGGAGAGGAGAGAGAGAGAGAGAGAGAGAGAGGAGAGAGAGAGAGAGAGAGAGAGAGAGAGAGAGAGAGAGAGAGAGAGAGAGAGAGAGAGAGAGAGAGAGAGAGAGAGAGAGAGAGAGAGAGAGAGAGAGAGAGCGAGAGGCGAGAGAGAGAGAGAGAGAGGAAACAGTAACTTTGTTGGAGCGATAGGTGGATACAGGCATGAGAGTGAGAGAGAGAGAGAGAGAGAAGTGAGAGAGAGGTCAAGAGTAGGGGAATTGAGGACCATAGAACATGGGTTCGGGGCTTTCTGTGATATGAGAAATTAAAGAATTTATTTTCCTCTTTTTAGTAGAAAAAGTCTCTTTATTTCTTGCATAATTAGAGGGAAAAAAAAGTTTATTTCGGAAATATAGAAAGTGCTTATATTTAAAACATTTTTTAAAGATTTTCGTTAATTAGAGTAAAAAAGTTTATTTTTATAGAAAGAGCAAACAAATCTTAAAAACAGAAATATAGAAAGAATAAAAAAAAGTTTATTTTAATTAGAAAATTTATTTAGAAAAAAAAAAGAGTTCAATAAAAACTTAGATTTTAGAGAAAAAAAAAGTTTATTTAGCAAATATAGAAAAATATTAGTTTTGAAATAAAAAATGTTTAAAGTTTTTATTAGTAATTAGAGAGAATAACATTTATTTAGGAAAAATAGAAAGTTTATTTTTCAAATAAAAACATTAAAAAAGTTTATTTTTGTAGAAAAAAGTTTATTTTAGTAAGAGAGAAAATAAGTTTATTTTAGTAATTAGAGAGAGAAAAAGTTTATTTCGGAAATATAGAAAGAATTTATATATTTTTTAAATGTTTATTTTAGTTGAAAATAGTTTATTTCAGTAATTAGAGAGAAAATACGTTTATGTAGAAAATATAGAAATAGTTTTTTTTTCAAATAAAATTTTAAAATGTTAATTTTAGTAATTAGAGGGGAAATGTTTATCTCGGAAATATAGAAAGTGTCTATATTTCAAATTAAAACAATTTTAAGTTTATTTTAGTAATTAGAGGGAAAAAAGTGTATTTAGGAAATATAGAAAGAGTTTAATTTTCAAATATTTTTTTTTAAAGTTTATTTTAGTAATTGGAGAGAAAAAAGTTGATGTAGGAAATACAGAAAATAGTTTATTTTTCAAATGAAAATTTAAAAATGCTTTTTTAGAAAAGTTAATTTTAGTAATTGGAGAGAAAACAGTTAATTAGAGTAATGTTGCTGCTCCATCCATGCTCCAGGTGGAATCCGACCGTGAAGGCTGCTGGGAGTTGTAGTTCCATCGTCCTCTCACACACATGCGCACTGTGACCGCCGGCACCCAAGGGCTCTACACATGCGCACTGTGACCGCCGGCACCCAAGGGCTCTACACATGCGCACTGTGCCCGCCGGCACCCAAGGGTTCTACACATGCGCACTGTGACCGCCGGCACCCAAGGGCTCTACACATGCGCACTGAAGAAGGTGACCCGCCGGCACCCAAGGGTACCCCCTTCTACACATGGGAACGGGAATCAAATTCCGGCCGAGATGTTGGGAGGCAGCTGGTTTGCCACCATCGTCTGCTGAAGAAAGGAGACAACGAGTAGGACGTTTTATATTCAGATCCGGGAAGTGGATTATTGGTGATGTGACGTAGCGAATTAACCAACATACACGAGGAACCTGCAAGTTTTCCATAAATGACTTATTGATGGATTCGTGCCCGTTCGCAGGCAGTTCTCTTGCCGTCCACCTGATGTCCCCATCATTGAAAGCTGCAAATTGCACAACACCCGGTAATTATTGGATCAGAGCTTCATTGTTTGAGGAGCCAAGAACAGAACTTCCAACCAATCAAATGATTCAAAGGACCTTTATTGTCACATGTACCAATTAAGATGCAGTGATATGCGAATTACCACACAGCCATACGCAACAAATGCAACAAGACACGCAATTACATACAATGTAACATAAACATCCACCACAGCGGATTCCTCACGTTCCTCACTATGAAGCGAGGCAACAAATCTTCGTCTTAAATTCCCGCGGACGGGCCTCTCAAATCATCAGCAGTCCGGGCGATCGAAGCCCGCAGCCCACGATCGAAGACCCCGTCGGGGTGATCATAACTCCCGCGTCGGGGCAATTGAAACTCCCTCCGCGGCATGGAGCTCCATGATGTTAAAGTCCACAGGCCCCGTGGTTGGAGCTTCGATCGCCGGCAAATGGATCGCAAGCTCCGCGATATTAAAGTCCCGCAGACTCCCGCGGCTAGGAGCGCCGGATCAGTTTCGACGATAGGCCGCCAACTGCACGATGTTAGGCCACAGTGCAGTCGGAAATACCATACGGAAAAAAATGCATCTCCGTCGAAGTAAGAGATTGAAACTAAGTTTATCCAAGCCCCCCCCCATAACCCCACATCAAACAAACCAAAGAACACTAAAACATAATTTTTGACACATTAAAAATAACAAAAAAGAAGAAAGGACAGACAGACTGGTGCCTAGGTCAGTTCGCGAATAATATTGAAAGTAAGAACAGAATCTAACTTTATTGTATGCGTTTAGCAATGTGTACATGTATGCGCAGAAGGATTGGGTGGTTGGCTTTCTAAACTCCGGGAACGACGTATATTTCCCCATCTTCCACTGAATGTCGATTTCAGCACCAACAGTCCTCAGTCAGTGATCCCAGATGACACCTCCTCCAGGATGAGACCAGAGCCCAGCAAGTATTGGCTTTCAGTCCGCTACTGAACCCCATTTACACTCGCCGCCGTGCGGCCAAACATGGCACTTATTGTATCTACGTTTTCGCAGATGATGCAAATGGGATGGGTCAAATAATGTGCAACGTGGAGACGGAGTAGAGGACGAAGATAGTGAAATTAGTGACATGGCGTTAGGTCAATAACCCCCCTTTCAATGTCAGCAAGCTGAAGGAGGTAGTTATTGACTTCATGAAGCATGGTGGAGTACAGCCCACATCTGCACCAATGATGTGGAATTGAAAATGATCGAGAGCTCATGTTGCATGGTGTTACATTACCAACGATCTGTCGCGGGGTAATCTCATTGATGCGACTTCAAAGACGGCACATGACCGCCTCTACTTCAGGAGGAGTCTGAGGAAAAGTGGCTTATCATCAGTGACTCTGACAAGCTTCTCGGGATATACCGTGGAAAGCATTTTGTCAGGTTGCACCACAGATTGGAGTGGTAACAGGTCTGCCAAGACCGCGAGAATTTGCAGTAATAAATATAGCCCAATCCATCACACAGACCAGACGCCCCACCATTGACTCCATCTACACTTCACGCTGCCTCGGAAAGAAAACAACCAACGTAATCAAAGATGTGTCCAGACCGGTCAGTTCCTCGTGGATGCACTACAATACTCTCAATGGTGCGAACTACATGCTGCACTCTGTATCTTCTACATTGCTCTATATATTGTCAGAGAACACGGTAACAGACCTTTCGGCCAGCTGCCGACCGATGTGCCCCATCCACACTAATGACTCCAACCCATCTTTCACCCACAAATCGTTCCTACCCACCACGCAGTCTAACTGCCATTGCAAGGTTGCAACACTGACTTCCTCAACGACCACCTCTGGTAGCTCAATCTCAATGTGAATCCATATGCCCACCACTCTATGTCCTCGAGTTTGAACTGATACTTTCTATATATGGTATATCTGCTGTGTCTGGAGAGCATACAAAACACAGCTTTTTACATGTACTCATATAACAATAACAAAATTAAACCTGAAGCTCAAACCTAAAAAGCCTCTAATCTTGGGTTACACAAAATGCTGGAGAAACTCAGCGGGTGCAGCAGCATCTAAGGAGCGAAGGAGATAGGCGACGTTTCGGGTCGAGACCCTTCTTCAGACACTTTTTGTTTACAACTTCGCGATCCCACGGGGATATTTCACGGCTTATTGTTCCATTGTTCCAGATATACACATGCGCATTTAAAAAATATTTTTACACTCATTCTTTGTTTTGTGTCTTTGCAAAACTCGAATTCTGCAACTGCACTTGTCCAGTTGGACGGAGAACTGAATTATGCAATGTGACGAACTAAGGTTATTGATTCTCATAAATGCACGGAGAGTTCAGGGTTTGATGGAAATACCCAACAATATTCAGCGTGATATGCTATATAATGCACTATACTCTGCATTATGTATCTTCCTCCACGCTCCAACTACAGGATTTTACTTGATTGTATCGATGTACGGCATATCTGGACTGAATGGATAGCGTGCGAAGCCACGCTTTCCACTGCACCTAGGAAAATGTGACAATAATAGACCAGCCTCGCCTTACCTAATCTAATGATCTGATATAAGTTGCAACCATGAACAGAGCGGGATGTTCGTACTACGATGGCTCTAAGAATGTCCATGTGACGGAATCAGTATTGATTAAACAAGAGAAGGTGTTGAATGGCGGTTAACCACAAATGAACTGTTGGACAAATGCGAAGACCAGGTGACGAGTGGGTGCGACTGGAAGAAAACAGTCAAACACCTGACACCGTATTGTGGACCATATTAATTGCCTGGCATTTGCAATACATCATAAAACATAATGTACTCAGAAGACTCAGAAAACTCATAAGTAATGTCAGAAGTAAATTATCTTACCTAAGTTTGACCCTGACACCCAGCACCGTCGTTGTGTCAAGTCTTCACTTCAGGTTCCTTGTAAATCTTGCCCCTCTCGCCTAAAACCTATGATATCTGATTTTTCATTCTCCATCCTAGATAAAAGACTGCATTCATCCTAATTATTAGACTTATGATTGTATACACCTTCCTATCATCACCCCTCAGTGGATAATATCCTCACCTCTCCCTACAGCTGGGACACACAATGAAATGGCAGTACAGTCCTGGTATATCTTCTGACGGTGATATCACATGTGGATAAACATGCAGAGGTTGAACCAAGAGTCATGGTCACGCTACAGAGAAACAGACCCAGCAACTCTCTGCGTCCATGCTATCCAATGAATCACACTTACTAGCAATTGGTCCACAGAATATTGTGCCCTGGCTCTCTCTCTCTCTCTCTCTCTCTCTCTCTCTCTCTCTCTCTCTCTCTCTCTCTCTCTCTCTCTCTCGCTCTCTCTCTCTCTCTCTCTCTCTCTCTCTCTCTCTCTCTCTCTCTCTCTCTCTCTCTCTCTCTCTCTCTCTCTCTCTCTCTCTCTCTCTCTCTCTCTCTCTCTCTCTCTCTCTCTCTCTCTCTCTCTCTCTCTAAGAAGGTGATACTTACCTTTGAGGCGGTGTAGAGGCAGAAGTCGAGATTTATCCAGAGCTTAAAGTGGCTTTGAGACGACCAACAGATAATCAGATCCTCTATTGTGTACAGTTGCTAAGACCAACATGTGAATTTATGTACATTGATTTGTGGGACTTTGCGAGGACCCGACTGGATAGACCTTCGTAGCAATAAACAACGGGCAGTGTGAACTGTGAGGAGGATGCTATGAGAATGCAGGGTGACTTGGACAGGTTGGGGGAGTGGGCAGATGAATGGCAGATGAAGTTTAATGCGGATAAATGTGAGGTTATCCACTTTGGTAGCAAAAACAGGAAGACAGATTACTATCTAAATGGCGTCAAGTAGGGAAAAGGGGAAGTACAACGGGATCTGGGGGTCCTTGTTCATCAGTCTATGAAAGTAAGCATGCAGGTACAGCAGGCAGTGAAGAAAGCGAATGGCATGTTGGCCTTTATAACAGGAGGAATCAAATATATAGGAGCAAAGAGGTCCTTCTGCAGTTGTACAGAGCCCTAGTGAGACCACACCTGGAGTATTGTGTGCAGTTTTGGTCCCCTAATTTGATGAAGGACATTGTTGCTATTGAGGGGGTGCAGCGTAGGTTTACAAGATTAATTCCCGGGTTAGCGGGACTGTCATATGCTGAGAGAATGGGACATGTGGGCTTGTACACACTGGAGTTTAGAAGGATGAGAGGGGATCTCATTAAAACATATAGGATTGTTAAGGGTTTGGACACACTAGAGGCAGGAAACATGTTCCCGATGTTGGGGGAGTCCAGAACCAAGGGCCACAGTTTAAGAATAAGGAGTAAGCCATTTAGAACGGAGACGAGGAAACACCTTTTCTTACAGGGAGTGGTGAGTCTGTGGAATTCTCTGCCTCAGAGGGCAGTTGAGACAGGTTATCTGGATGCTTTCAAGAGAGAGCTAGATAGCACTCTTAAAATTCGCGGAGTCAGGGAATATGGGGAGAAGGCAGGAACGGGGTACTGATTGGGGATGATCAGCCATGATTACATTGAATGGCGGTGCTGGCTCGAAGGGGCAAATGGCCTCCTCCTGCACCTATTGTCTATTGTCCATTGACTATTGAAATTAACTTGATACGAGGATCAGTTTGATATTTAATTGTGTGAACATGCCTGAGGTTTGCATTGTGCGTGTGGTCGTGTGTACCTGAGTCCATAGCCTAGGAATGTGCTCTGCCCTCTGCCACTGCTTCCTCGGCTCGATGGCACACGGAGCTGAGTCAGTGACGATAGGTGACAACATCTCTATAATAATTCTCAACACCGGCGCCCTGCAAGGGTGATTTCTCGGTCCCCTATGATACTTTGTTTACTCTCCATTGTTCCTGGGATGTCAGGACTTTCATATGAAGAAAAACTGGGTAGATTCGGCTTGTACTCGCGTGAATTTAGATGACTGAGGGGGGATCTTATAGAAACTTACAAAATTCTTGAGGGGTTGGACAGGCTAGATGCAGGAAGATATTTCCCGATATTGGGGAACTCCAGAACAAGGGGGTCACTGTTTATGGATAAGGGGGAAATATTTTAGGACCGAGATGAGAAAAACATTTTTCACACAGAGCGTGGTGAATCTCTGGAATTCTCTGCCACAGAAGGTAGTTGAGGCCACTTCATTGGCTATATTTAAGAGGGAGTTAGATGTGGCCCTTGTAGCTAAAAGGATCAGGGGTATGGAGAGAAGGCAGGTACAGGATACTGAGTTGGATGATCAGCCATGATCATGTTGAATGGCGGTGCAGGCTCAAAGGGCCGAATGGCCTACTCCTGCACCTATTTTCTATGTTTCTATGTTTCTATGAATCCATAGAACATTGGAAAATTTGGAAACCATGTATCATTTTCCTTCCACTTCACAATTATGCACCACTTTATGTTGGTCTATCACATAAAATCCCAATAAAATACATTTACGTTTGTGGTTGTAACGTGACAAAATGTGGAAAAGTTCAAGGGGTATGAATAACTTTGCAAGCCACTGTACACATATGAGATTTGCAGTGAAATGAAAAGTGGCCAAAGCTCGCGGATTGTGCAAACAAACAGACCAATTCCAACGTATAGGAGCAGGGAGGATCTACTGCAGTTGTACAGGGCCTTGGTGAGGCCACACCTGGAGTATTGCATACAGCTTTGGTCTCCTAATCTGAGGAAAGACATTCTTGCCATAGAGGGGGTACAGAGAAGGTTCACCAGACTGAACCCTAGGATGTCAGGACTTCCACATGAAGAAAGACTGGATAGACTCGGCTTGCACTCGCTAGAAGATTGAGGGGGGATCTTATAGAAACTTACAAAATTCTTAAGGGGTTGACAGGCTAGATTGTTCCCAATGGCAGGAAGATTGTTCCCGATGTTGGGGAAGTTCAGAACAAGGGGTCACACAGTTTAAGGATAAGGGGGTAGTCTGTTAGGACCGAGATGAGAAAAACATTTTTCACACAGAGAGTGATGAATCTGTGGAATTCTCTGCCAAAAAAGGTAGTTGAGGCCAGTTCATTGGCTATATTTAAGAAGGAGTTGGATGTGGCCCTTGTGGCTAAAGGGATCAGGGGGTATGGAGAAAAGGCAGGTACAGGATACTGAGTTGGATGATCAGCCATGATCATATTGAATGGCGGTGCTGGCTCAAAGGGCCGAATGGACTACTCCTGCACCTATTGTCTATGTTTCTATGTTTCTAAAACAGAATGGAACAGAATCACATGTTACATATTTGTGGGAGGACAAAAACGAAAAAAACGCCAATTTGAGAAAGACATCACACGACAGTAGATTGGTTCAGCAAAAATTAGTCCCTGGTGAGATTGGAGGTTACAGTCCGCATGGCCTCTGGGAAGAAACTCCTTCTCATCCTCTCCGTTCTCACAGCATGACAACAGAGGCGTGTGCCCGACTGTAGCGGCTGGAACAGTCCGTTGCTGAGGGGGGGGGGAAGGGGTCCCCCATAAGGCTGCTGCCTCTGTAGCGGTACCTTCTGGTGTTTCGTTCTTGCAGGGGGGCGAGTGTAGTTCCCATAGTGTGTTCGGCCGAACGCACTACTCTCTGCAGAGCCTTCGTGCCCTGGGCAGAGTAGTCCCCAAACCAAATTATAGAAACATAGAAAATAGGTGCAGGAGTAGAGGCCATTCGGCCCTTCCAGCCAGCACCGCACCGTCATTCAATATGATCATGGCAGAACATCCATGTTCTGTATCCTGTACCTGCCTTCTCTCCATACCCCTTGATCCCTTTAGCCACAAGGGCCACATCTAACTCCCTCTTAAATGTAGCCAATTAACTTGCCTCAACTACCTTCCGTGGCAGAGAATTCCACAGATACACCACTCCCTGTGTGAAAAGAAAAATGTTTTTCTCATCTCGGTCCTAAAAAATTTCCTCCT
>CM069172.1:3499561-3526872 GCA_035221665.1 Okamejei kenojei
GCCAGTGAAATGTCACTCTCCCCTCTCCCCCCCCCCCCCCCCCCCCCCCCCCCCCCCCCCACCTACCCACAGACAGACAACAGACAATAGGAGCAGGAGTAGGCCATTCGGCCCTTCCAGCCAGCACCGCCATTCAATGTGGTCACAGCTGATCATCCCCAATCAGTACCCCGTTCCTGCCTTCTCCCCATATCCCCTGACTCCGCTTTCTTTAAGAGCCCTATCTAGCTCTCTCTTGAAAGCATCCAGAGAACCGGCCTCCACCGCCCTCTGAGGCAGAGAATTCCACAGATTCACAACTCTCTGGGTGGAAAAGTTTCTCATCTCAGTCCTAAATGGCCACAGATTTACGACTCTCTGGGTGGAAAAGTTTCTCATCTCAGTCCCAAATGTCCACAGATTCACAACTCTCTGGGTGGAAAAGTTTCTCATCTCAGTCCTAAATGGCCACAGACTCGCAACTCTCTGGGTGGAAAAGTTTCTCCTCGTCTCCGTTCTAAAGGGCCGACCCCTTATTCTTAAACTGTGTGTGGCCCCAGGTTCTGGACTCCCCCAACATCGGGAACATGTTTCCTGCCTCTAACATGTCCAAACCCTTAACTATCTTATATGTTTCAATAAGATCCCCTCTCATCCTTGTAAACTACAGAGTGTACAAGCCCAGCCGCTCCATTCTCTCAGCATATGACAGTCCCGCCATCCCGGGAATTAACATGGTGAACCTACGCTGGGCTCCCTCAATAGCAAGAATGTCCTTCCTCAAATTAGGGGACCAAAACTGTACACAATACTCCAGGTGTGGTCTCACCAGGGCCCTGTACAACTGCAGAAGGACCTATTTGCTCCTGTACTCAACTCCTCTTGTTATGAAGGCCAACAGGAGAGAGTGAAGAGGAAGGGGGAAAGAGAGAGGGGGAGAGGGGGAAAGGGGGAGAGAGGGAGAAAGGGAGAGAGGGAGAGGAGAGGGAGAGAGGGAGAGAGGGAGAGAGGAAGAGAGGGAGAGAGGGAGAGAGGGAAAGAGGGAGAGAGAGAGAGAGAGAGAGAGAGAGAGAGAGCGAGAGAGAGGGGGGAGAGAGGAGAGAGGGACTTTTGAATCAAACACAGTCAGACCTAGTAAGGCATTTATTCCTTCCAAACACAGTCGGGAGAGAGAGAGTGAGAGAGAGAGAGGAAGAGAGGGAGAGAGAGAGAGAGGAGAGGGGGGGGTGGGATGGAGAGAGGGGGAGAGAGAGAGAGGGGGGGAGAGAGAGGAGCGAGGGACTTTTGAATCAAACCACATTCAGACATAATAAAGCATTTATTCCTTCCAAACACAGTCGAGAGAGAGAGAGAGAGAGAGAGAGAAGAGAGAGAGAGAGAGAGAGAGAAGAGAGAGAAGAAGAGAGAGAGAGAGAAGAGAGAGAAGGGGAGGGAGAGGGGGAAGGAAAGAGGGGAGAGGGGGAAGTAATGGATGGGGAGAAGAGAGGGAGGGGGAGAGTGGGGAGATGAGGGGGAGGGATAACAGAGGAGGGGTGATGAAACCTCGTGACCCCGGCGTGTGGGGACGACAGCTTCAATAAACTATCGGCCGCCACCCGCGTCAGTGTCCGTCTCTCTCGCGTGTGGCGTGTGCGTGCGTATGTGTGTGTATGTGCCGTGTGTGCGTGCGTGTGTCCGTGTGCCTTGTCAAGTCAGGTTTATCCGTCACATACACATATGATATTTGCAGTGAAATGAAAAGTGGCCAAAGCTCGCGGATTGTGCAAACAAACAGACCAATTCCATCATATAGGAGCAGGGAGGATCTACTGCAGTTGTACAGGGCCTTGGTGAGGCCACACCTGGAGTATTGCGTACAGTTTTGGTCTCCTAATCTGAGGAAAGACATTCTGATCCCTTTAGCCGCAAGGGCCACTTCTAACTCCCTCTTAAATATAGCCAATGAACTGGCCTCAACTACCTTCTGTGGCAGAGAATTCCACAGATTCACCACTCTCTGTGTGAAAAATGTGTTTCTCATCTCGGTCCTAAAAGACTTCCCCCTTATCCTTAAACTGTGTGACCCCTTGTTCTGGACTTCCCCAACATCGGGAACAATCTTCCTGCATCTAGCCTGTCCAACCCCTTAAGAATTTTGTAAGTTTCTATAAGATCCCCCCTCAATCTTCTAAATTCTAATGAGTACAAGCCAAGTCTATCCAGTCTTTCTTCATATGAAAGTCCTGCCATCCCAGGAATCAGTCTGGTGAACCTTGTCTGTACTCTCTCTACAGCAAGAATGTCTTTCCTCAGATTAGGAAACCAAAACTGTACGCAATACTCCAGGTGTGGTCTCACCAGGGCCCTGTAAAACAGCAGTAGAACCTCCCTGCTCCTATACTCAAATCCTTTTGCTATGAATGCTAACATACCATTTGCCTTTTTCACTGCCTGCTGCACCTGCATGCCTACTTTCAATGACTGGTGTACCATGACACCCAGGTCTCGCTGCATCTCCCCTTTTCCTAATCCGCCACCATTCAGATAATATTCTACTTTCCTGTTTTTGCCACCAAAGTGGATAACCTCACATTTATCCACATTATACTGCATCTCCCATGCATTTGCCCACTCACCCAGCCTATCCAAGTCACCTTGCAGCCTCCTAACATCCTCCTCACAGCTAACACTGTCCCCCAGCTTCGTGTCATCCGCAAACTTGGAGATGTTGCATTCAATTCCCTCGTCCAAATCATTAATATATATTGTAATTAGCTGGGGTCCCAGCACTGAGCCTTGCGGTACCCCACTAGTCACTGCCTCGCCACCCTGAAAATGACCCGTTTTCTCCTACTCTTTGCTTCCTGTCTGCCAGCCAGTTCTCTATCCACATCAATACTGTACCGCCAATACCGTGTGCCTATGTCCTAATGGCCTCTGGGAAGAAACTCCTTCTCTTCCTCTCCGTTTTCACAGCACGGCAGCGGAGGTGTTTGCCCAACTGTAGCAGCTGGAACAGTCCGTTGCTGGGGGGGAAGGGGTCCCCCATAATGCTGCCAACCCAACCCAACCCTCTCCAACCCAACCCACCCCAACCCAACCCTCCCCAACCCTACCCAACCCAATTAAACTCTGGCCCCTGGTTCTGCACTCCCCAAATATCGGGAACATGTTTCCTGCCTCTAGCGTGCCCAAACCATTAATAATCTTGTATCTATATTACTAAAAGTCTCATCTTGTCCACTGTTGTTCTGCATATTGAATTTAGAAAAAACGCTGCCACTTCTGGCTGTGATTTTTGGCCATCTTACTCACAGTCCCCCTCCGCTGCGCAGGACAAGAGGATTTTTCCCATCGATGAAAAGTGAGAGAGTTATTAATGTTTAAAAAATGTTGAGATTCTCTCTCCTGAAGGCCACGCCCCTTCCGGCGGGACTATAAAACCCGGAGGTATGGAGGTGCCTCGTTCTCTGCAAGATGGGGGAGCGAGAGTTCACGGCTCTTAGTCTGAGTTGTGAATAACACTGAACACATGTCTACTAAACTGTGTGTGTGGTTTTACTGACCAGTCAGTGCCCTTAATGTGGTTTGACAAAGCAAAAGTGTTTTTTGGTTTGAGAAAGCAAAAGTTGCCTTGCCTGATTGAAACGTTGGTTTGAGAATGCCTTGCCTAATTGAAAAGATGATTTGAGAATGCCTTGCCTAATTGAAAAGATAATTTGAGAATGCCTTGCCTAATTGAAAAGATGATTTGAGAATGCCTTGCCGAATTGAAAAGTGGGCTTGAGAATGCAAAAGTTGCCTTGTCTAATTGAAAGGATGGTTTGAGAATGCTAAAATTGCCTTGTGTCATTGAAAAGTTGTTTTGAGAATGCCTTGCCTAATTGAAAAGTTGATTTAAGAATGCCTTTTCTCAGTGAAACGCTGGTTTGAGAATGCCTTGCCTAATTGAAAAGTTGGTTTGAGAATGCAAAAGTCGCCTTCCTCCTCTCCCATTCCCTCTCCCTTCTCTCTCTCTCTCTCTCTCTCTCTCTCTCTCTCTCTCTCTCTCTCTCTCTCTCTCTCTCTACGCTCTCTCTCCCCCCCTCTCCCTGTCCCTCTCCCCCCCCATTTCTCTCTCCCCTCTCCCTCCCCTGAGTTATTAGATCTCGTTTTTACCTGTAGATAATTCCGTGATCACGATCTCAGCCGCGTAAAACCTACAGATAGAGAGAGAGAGAGAGAGAGAGAGAGAGAGAGAGAGAGAGAGAGAGAGAGAGAGAGAGGGAAATGGGGCGCGGGGGAGAGGGGGAGAGGGGTGAGTTGTGTTAGTTTAGTTTAGTGAGCAGGCAGGGAGGGGAGAGAGGGAGAGGGAGGGAATATAATACAATTTATTTGTTGTCACTTGAACCTCATTGAAGTTCAAATAAAATTGGTTTCTGCAGTTGTACAAACGAGAAAAGAACCAAGACACAACACAACTGACACAGGGATCCATCCCAGTGAATCTCATCCTCACAGTGACCCCTTGTCCTGGACTTCCCCAACATCGGGAACAATCTTCCTGCATCTAGCGTGCCCAACCCCTTAAGAATGTTATAAGTTTCGAGAAGTTCGCCCCTCAATCTTCTAAATTCCTGCGAGTACAAGCCAAGTCTATCCAGTCTTTCTTCATATGGAAGTCCTGCCATCCCAGGAATCAGTCTGGAGAACGTTCTCGGTACTCCTTCAATGGCAATAATGTAATTCCTTAGATTACAAGACCAAAACTGTACGCAATACGCCAGGTGTGGTCTCACCAAGACCCTGTACAACTGCAGTGGAACCTCCCGGCTCTTGAACTCAAATCGTTTTGCTATGAATGCCAACATTACATTGGCTTTCTTCACTGCCTACTGCACCTGCATGCCTACTTTCAATGACTGGTGTACCATGACACCCAGGTCTCGTTGCATCTCCCTTTTTCCTAATCGACCACCATTCAGATAATAGTCTACTTTCCTGTTTTAGCCACCAAAGTGGATAACTTCACATGTTATCCACATTATACTGCATCTGCCATGCATTTGCCCACTCGCCCAACCTATCCAAGTCACCTTGCATCCTCCTCACAGCTAACACTGCCTCCCAGCTTCGTGTCATCCGCAAACATGGAGATGTTGCATTCAATTCCCTCGTCCAGATTATTAATATATATTGTAAATAGCTGGGGTCCCAGCACTGAGCCTTGCGGTACCCCACTAGTCACTGCCTGCCATTCTGAAAAGGATCCGTTTACTCCTACTCTTTGCTTGCTGTCTGCCAGCCAGTTCTCTATCCACATTAATACTGAATCCCCAATACCGTGTGCTTTAAGTTTGTATATTAATCACTTATGTGAGACCTTGTCGAAAGCCTTCTGAAAGTCCAGATATAACACATCCACTGGTTCCCCCTTATCCACTCGACTAGTTACATCCTCGAAAATTCTATACGTTTCGTCAGACATGATTTACCTTTCATAAATCCATGTTGAATTTGTCCAATGATTTCACCACTTGCCAAATGTGCTGCTATCCCACCTTTAATATCTGACTCTAGCATTTTCCCACTACCGATGTTAGTCTAACTGGTCTGTAATTCCCCGTTGTAATTCCTCGAGAGAGAGAGAGAGAGAGAGAGAGAGAGAGAGAGAGAGAGAGAGAGAGAGAGAGAGAGAGAGAGAGAGAGAGAGAAGGAGGAGGGAGAGAGAGCGGGAGAGGGAGAGAGAGAGAGAGAGAGAGAGAGAGAGAGAGAGAGAGAGAGAGAGAGAGAGAGAGAGAGAGAGAGAGAGAGAGAGAGGTTGTGTTTTCTTCTCAGCTCTGCGGTTGAGAAGGATTGAAGCAGCCTTTCAAGGATTTTGCTGTTGGAGAAGGAACAGAGGCAGAGGGGCTTCATAGTTTAACTTATCGTTGGACTGTTGAAACTTTTCTCTGGTCTAGGATTCCTCTACTAGTGCGAAAATTCCTGAGTTGTCTCTACATTGTCGAGGGTGCGGTTGTCGTTGGCGGACTGCCAAGAGTGCCTGGAGATCGAGGGCACGAAGATTGCGGTGTCTTTGTCTTTTTTGCACCGTTTCTCTGCCCTAAATTCATTTTGCACAGTGCGGTTGCCTGGCTTAATGTGAAGAGGTACTTTTGCTTCTGGCTAGACTGGGATAGAGCTTCCCAAAAGCTGCTCTCGGCTGTGGACGAACTTGGGGACTTTCCTGCTTCAGCTGGAGGTTTCTGCTTTCTGCTTTCTGCTGCCTGTCTTTGACTGTGACTGTCTCTGGGACTTAACTTGGAGTTGAGCTGCTGGGGTGCCTGGAGCTGGTTTGTGCCTCTGTCAGGATGGCGATGGCTGGGGCGCGGCCGAAGGTCCGGACCTACGCAGTGGCAACAGTGGCGGGTACGAGGCCATTTGAGCATGAGCCTCATGTTGACTTGGACTGGGACGGATTTGGTATCTCGGTTCAAACTGGGCCTATGATGTCAAGGGGAAACGTTACAAAGGCCTTGAATGACCTTCTTGGGAGGGGAGCTATTGTCTCTTCCGAGCTCGAAAGAGGAAAGGTTGAGGTGATACTAAAGACCCGGGAGGGTGTGGCCCGAAGCATGGAGCTGGGGGTTTCAGTGAGGGGGGTCCACATACAGGTGGATCCGTGGGTATCCAGGGTGAGACCGGTTCTCCTGCGGAGTTGCCCCACATGTATTCCAGACGCATCACTTATTCCACACCTGTCTAAGTTTGGGGAGGTGCTGTCTAAGTGCTTTAGGCCCATGCACCCTGGGGGGGACCCAGAGGAAAAAGGGGTCTTCAGTTTCAAGAGGAGGGTGTTCATGAAGGTGGGTGAGGGGGATGGCGCTGAGGGGAGTTTCGAGGTGGAGTATAGGGGTCTCCCTAGAACCGTGCGTTGGAGTTGGGGAAAGGCACGGTGTCATGCGTGCGGCGAATTTGGACATCTCCGGAGGGAGTGTCCTATTCGCGGGGTCACTGCGAAAAGTTCTAGCGCAGCGGCCCAGGGATGCGCTGCTGGCCCATCCGGCGTGGCCCGTCAAACCTCAGTGGCGCGGGGTGGTACTGCTGACCCGGCTAGGGCTGCCAGCTCTGTCTCGGTGATCCGGGGCAGCAGTAATAGCCCATCTGGGCCTGCAGGTTCTGCCTTGGGGACCCAGGGCAGCGATAGCCCCCGCCCCCCATGTCCTGAACCTGTGGTGGCGGCTGAAGGCGGGGCACAGGGGGAGGGGGGTGAGGAAGGGGGCAAGTGGGAGAAGCAGAGGCAGGAGAAGAAGAAGGAGAGGAGAAAGTCCGCCCGAGCGAGTAAAACGGGAGCGGGTGTGCACCTGCCGAGTTCTGATACCACCCAAGGGGTGCCTGCCAGCTCCAGTGAGGTGCAGTTTGCACCTGTCGTGGTCCAGCAAGGAGCTGAGGTGGTTCAGACGGGGGCAGGGAAGCTAAAACGTGCGGGTGGTAAAGTGGCTGGGGATAGTGTGGAGGCCGAAGACACTTCTGTTATGGAGGTCACCATACTGCCACATGCTAGCGGGACAAAAAGGAGGTTAGTGCCTGGCGAGGAAGAGCAAGGGCGTGGGTCCAAAGTGAGGGGGATGTCTTTCTCCAGACCTTCCACCACTGATGTGGTTGGTGGTCTTGAACAGGTGTCCTCCGGGTCGGAGGTTGGGCCTCTATCTCAGGGATCTTCCGCGAGTGTTATAAGACCATGTGATGCGGTTGACTCCTCTGGTGGTGTGTCCTCGGAGCGGGAGGATGCCCCTTCGTTTCAGCGGACCTCTGAGGGAGTTATCTCATCGGGTGTTGAGGTTAGCTCCCCTGGGTGTGTGTCCTCTGGGTCGGAGGAGGGTCCCCTCGTTTCAGAGACCTACTGAGGGTGTTGGCACGCCAGATGATGGGGTTAGCTCCCCTGGTAGTGTGCCCCCTGAGACGGGGGATGAGCAGAGTCAGCCCGAAGGGGGAGGTTCAGGGGCATTGGTGTACCACTCTGTGCTCCTTATCAGAGCCAATGGAGGTGCTGGGGGGTGTGCTGCCTCTCAGGCTGAGTCGGCAGGGGAGAGTTTAAAGGCAAGAGGAGATTCTCTGGGTGTTGCCTGTGGAGAGGGTACTCTGGGTGCTGTGGAGGTCGGGGCTGTTTCGGGTCGTGATCCTCCTTCAGTTTCCGAGGGTGCCAGTGTACCACAGGCCCTGGGGGTGCCTCTTGTTTTTTCTTCCCCAGGCCCAGACGTGGAGGGTGATGGGAGAGTGCAGGAGCCCAGCCAGTCAGTGGGCTGCTTGTTGCGGTCAGGGGTGTCGGGACCCTTCCCTGGCATTGATCCTGGGGGTGGTGGCATGCCGGAGGAGGGGGAGAGTGATGGGGCCAGTTTGTGTAGCGGGATTAGTGAACTTTCCGAGAGTTCTGGTTTTTCAATTTTTGATAACGACCCTGGGAGCTGCACTGGTAAGCTTGTTGTTTCAGGTGCGAGTGGGTTGGCCGAGTGCCCAGACTCCAAGGCCGTGTATCATGCAACAGTTATCTGTGAGGTGCGAGAGTTCCTAAAAGCAAGTCATACTCTCAGATCAAAAAAGGAGGCTGCAAAGAAACGGTGGGAGGATTGGCCAGCTTTGATTAAGACTCTCGAGGCTATCCTTGGCAACAAGGACAGCGATCTTCCTGACTCTGAGAAGAGACAGTTTGGGGACTTTTTGGAGTTCCTCAGAGAGAGAGTCTAGGCGGAGTGTGAGGATCTCAATTTAGTGTGCCTGCACATTCACAGTAGCTACATTAAATTTAAACGGGAGTAGAGAGAGTTTTCGCAGATTTCAGCTTTTATCAGTCCTTAGAGAGGGGAAATTTGCGGTGTGTTTTCTGCAAGAGACGCATACTGTTGTTAGTGATGAACCCACCTGGCGACTGGAGTGGGAAGGGGGGGGTCTACATGAGCCATCTCAGCTCGAACTCGAGTGGGGTGGCCTTTCTGTTGGCCCCGAATTTTCTGCCAAATGTTTTAAAAGTGCAAGAAGTTGTGCCAGGACGTTTGCTCCATCTGGCCGTGAGCCTGGATGGCATGCCGTTGCATTTCATTAACGTGTATGCCCCTAGCTCCGGCACGATGCAGGCCGGCCTACTTCAGGAGGTGACTGCTCTGTTGAGCACAATTGATAGGGGAGAGTGTGTCTTCCTTGGTGGGGATTTTAATTGCACACTTGAGGCGCGAGACCGTTCTGGTACTCAGTGTGCCCCTGCTGTAGCGAAGAAGCTGAGAGGGTTGATTGAATCCTTTGAGTTGGTTGATGCCTGGCGGAACCTCCACCCGGATTCCACTGCTTTTTCGCGGAGGTCTGAGGGTGGTGGTTCCCGCATTGATCGAATATATATTTCACGAGCGTTTGTTTCCCGTGTCTCGGCGGCCTCAATGCGGCTGGTGCCGTGCTCGGACCACTGTCTGGTGCGTGTGGATTTCAATCCAGCGCGCGCTCGGGCTGGGTCCGCGTACTGGCACTTTAACAACAGGCTGCTGGAGGATCGGTGTTTCCGGGAAGCATTCAGTCGGTTTTGGGGGAAGTGGAGAGAAAGGCAGAGGTGCTTCTCTTCCCTTAGGCAGTAGTGGGATGTGGGGAAAGCTCACATCCGTCCCTTTTGTAAGGATTATACGTGGGGGTCGACCGGAAAGCGGGACTCAGCGGTCGAGAGGCTTGAGAGGGAGATACTGGACGCAGAGTCTCGTCTGGGTCGGTTTGGTGAAGACTCCTGCGAATGGGGAGAGTTTCAGATGAAGAAGGAAGCTTTGAGGAGCCTGCTGCTTGAGCGGTCCCGAGGCGCCTACGTGAGGTCGCGGGTCCAGATGCTGCGCGATCTGGACCGAGCTTCACCTTTCTTTTTCTCTCTGGAGAAGGGGCGGGGAGCTCGCAAACAGCTCGTTGAGCTGCTCGCAGACGACGGCTCCTCTGTCACTGATCCAGAGAGGATAAGTGCCTTGGTCAGGTCCTTTTATGGGTCCCTGTTCACTGCGGATAGATTCAACAGGGAGGCTCAGCGAGATCTGTGGGAGGGTCTGCCGACTGTAGATAGGGGGGTGGCAGATCTTCTTGATGGCCCCTTATCTTTGGAGGAGTTGACTCGTGCCCTGCATCAGCTCAGGAGCGGTAAGTCCCCTGGGATGGATGGGCTGACGGTAGAGTTTGTTAGAGCGTTCTGGGATGTTCTTGGTGGAGATTACATGTTGGTTCTGGGGGAGAGCCTGGCGACTGGGGAGATGCCCCTCTCGTGGCGTAGGGCAGTTGTTGTCCTGCTGCCCAAGAAGGGTGAACTCCGCTTGTTGAAGAACTGGCGCCCGGTCTCTCTCCTATGTACAGAGTATAAAGTTTTTGCACGGGCAATGGCAAATCGCCTGGGCTCCGTGCTGTCTCAACTGATTCATCCTGACCAGTCCTATACAGTCCCTGGCAGGTCCATTCAGGATAACATCCACCTGGTAAGGGACCTGATTCATCTAGCCCAGGGCACTGGTCAGTCAGCTGCTTTTCTGTCTCTTGATCAGGAGAAGGCTTTTGATAGGGTGGAACATGAATACCTTTTCGGGACGTTGCAAGCGTTTGGGTTTGAGCCGCATTTCGTGGCCCAGGTCCGGCTTTTGTACACTGCAGTGGAGTGCCTTGTGAAGGTTAATGGTGCATTGTTGTCTCCTTTTCATTTTGGGAGGGGGGTCCGTCAGGGGTGCCCCATGTCGGGTCCGTTATACTCGGTCTGTGTGGAGCCGTTCCTGTGTCTTCTTCGGAGGAGGTTGACAGGCCTGGCTCTACCTGGCCCGGGGGTGGAGGTGGTTCTTTCGGCGTATGCCGATGATGTACTCCTTATGCTCACTGATCCTGGTGACCTGCGGAGGATGCGTGACTGCCAGGAGATTTTCTCGGCTGCATCTTCTGCTAGGATTAACTGGAGTAAGTGTTCTGGACTTTTAGTGGGTGAGTGGCAGGTAGACTCCCTGCCAGAGGAGATGGTAATGTTTGCGTGGAGTACCACGCACCTCCTCTATCTGGGGGTGTACCTGAGTCCCACTGAGGATGCTTGGCCGGCAAACTGGCGGGAGTTGGAGACGAAAGTGGACGCCCGGCTGGGGCGCTGGTCAGGCCTGCTTGGAGTTCTTTCCTTTCGTGGGAGGGTGCTGGTCATAAACCAGCTGGTGGCCTCCATGTTATGGTACCGGCTGGCTACTCTTGTCCCGCCCTCTATCTTTGCAACTGCTTTACAGAAGAAGCTGGTAGATTTATTTTGGGGAAATAGGAAGCACTGGGTTTCCGCGGCGGTCCTGAGTCTCCTGTTAGAGGAGGGCGGCCAGTCCTTGGTATGCGTGCGTACCCAGGTGGCAGCTCTCCGCCTCAGGACTCTGCGGAGGTACATGTACGTAGAGAACCCACCCAGATGGCACACTCTGGCCACGTATTTTTTCCGTCGGGGTCGTTGTCTAAGGGGGGTCTCACGGCTCCCGGTGGCGGGTATCAGTCGACCCGCCCTAAGGGGTTTGCCTGTCTTCTACCGGGATGTGCTAAGAGTGAGGAATTTGGTTGTTTTCAGCCAGCGTGTTGTTCCAAGAGGGGAGGGGGTTGTCGTGGCTGCGGGAGTGGCCGGTCCTCACCGTGTCATGGCGGGTGTCGAGGAGAGGCGAGTGCCTAGAGTGGTTCTGATAGAGCTTACCCCCGCTCCGTCAGATCTGCTCATCGGGCCTAGGATCCGGGATAGTTCTCGGGTACCGGTTCCACACAATCTAAGCCGCCTTTCTGAGATGACCAGCTTGCCATTTCGTGATGCGAAGAGACGCACACTGTACAGGATGCTCCTGCACATTCTGCACCTCCTTACCTTCGTCTCCCGTCCTGATACACCATGGCGGACGGTGTTACCACCTGAAGGCGGGGGAGGTCCTCAGTGGGGGTCCTTCTATAAGCGAGTTGTTCCCCTTTACATTGGGGACCTGGGGTGGAGAGTGTTGCACAGAGCGGTGGTTTGTAATAAACTTTTGAGTCGGTTCACGGGATCGTCTGCCGCATGTATTTTCTGTGGCGAGCAAGAGACCGTGTTCCACGTGTATATGGAGTGTGAGAGGCTACTGCCCCTGTACCAATATCTGAAGGGGTTGTTCCTCAAGTTCTGGTTGCATTTTAGTCCCACGATTCTAGTGTTCGGACACAAGGCAGGGAGTGGGGAGAGCCGAGTGGGGGGGGGAACTTCCCTGTCGGTTTGCTCCTGGGCCTGGCCAAGATGGCCATTCGCGGGTCCAGGCAGCGGGCGGTCGATGGTCAGGCTAGAGTCGGCTGCCTGCCCCTTTTCCGGGCCTACGTCCGTGCACGTGTGTCCCTGGAGCGGGAACATGCGGTGTCCACGGGGACTCTGGAGGCCTTCCGTGGACGCTGGTCACCGCGTGGGGTTCAGTGTATTGTGAACAATGATTGTATTGTTGTACTATAATGGTTTTATATAGTGCCATTTTTGATTATGGTTTGATGTGTTGTATTATATGATTGTGTCAATAAAGTTTTTGAAACAAAAAAAAAAAAAGAGAGAGAGGGGGGAGACTGAGAGGGGGGGCAAAGAGAGTGTAAAATAGGGAGAGTGTAAAATAGGGAGTGTAAAGATGGGAGAGAGGGATAGAAGTGAATAAATGATGTAGAAAGTTACTCTAGCACCGATGAGATATCACACAGATACATTGATCACTGACGAATTATGGCACCAATTTAGAGGCGGGGGGGCCCAGTCAAACATATAGAATAGTGAAAATTGGGCTTCAAGTGCATGTGTAGAGGACGTTTCCACTAGTCTGAGGGTCTACGACTAGAGGTCATAACCTCAGCTTTAATGGGCGTTAATTTAGGAAGGAGATGAGTATAATTTTCTTTCCTCAGAGTGTGTTAAATCTGTGGAATTCTTTACCATGGCCAAGAAGATCACAACGATCAAATAGGCGGAGGATGGTGGTAGACCAGTAGGTGGAGCAGGACAATGATGAATTAGACAGAAGATGCTTGAGGCAACAAGACAGGGGGTAAAGGGTTCTGTCAATTAGTGACTTAGCGGAGAGAGCAGAGGGTAACGGCGGGAATCATAGTTGGGCGCGGAGAGAGGGTGTTGGGTGAGAAGTGTTGAGGAGCGTGAAATTGTGGAGGAAGGGAGAGACTCATAGCAAAAGGATTTGAGTATAGGAGCAGGGAGGTTCTACTTCAGTTGTACAGGGTTTTGGTGAGTCCACACCTGGAGTATTGCGTACAGTTCTGCTCTCCAAATCTGAGGAAGGACGTTATTGCCATAGAGGGAGTGCAGAGTGATTCATGGAATGTCAGGACCGTCTTATGAAGAAAGACTGGATAGACTCGGATTATACTCTCTAGAATTTAGGAGATTGAGAGGGGATCTTATAGAAACTTACAAAATTCTGTTGGGGAGGTCCAGGACAAGGGGTCACAGCTTAAGGATAAGGGGGAAATCCTTTAGGACTGAGATGAGAAGGACTTTTTTTCACACAGAGAGTGGTGAGTCTCTGGAACTCTCTGCCACGGAGGGTAGTGGAGGCCAGTTTATTGGCTATATTTAAGAGGGAGTTAGATGTGGCCCTTGTGGCTAAGGGGATCAGGGGGTATGGAGAGAAGGCAGGTACAGGATACTGAGATGGATGATCAGCCATGATCATATTGAATGGCGGTGCAGGCTCGAAGGGCCGAATGGCCTCCTCCTGCACCTAATTTCTATGTTTCTATGTTTCTATGAATCTATAGAACATTGGAAAATGATCACCAATGGGTACATGATTTCTAGAGCCTCTTCCATAAGTACGCTGGGATGTAGACCATCAGGCCCTGGGGATTTATCAGCCTTCAGTCCCATCAGTCTACCCAACACCATTTCCTGCTTAATGTGAATTTCCTTCACTTCCTCCGTAACCCTATGTGCTCTGGCAATGTGAGGATGAGCGTGGAAGGGAGACTGCGGAGAGAGTGGGAATAGGGGATTGAGACAGGGAAAGCATGTGAGCAGTAAGGAGACTGGTGGTAAACAGAGGAAAGGGGATTAAGGTTGGTTCAGGGACAGAGATCACGGAGAGTTACAGGAAACGTAGGGTTCGTGAAAGTAGAAGAGGGAAAGAAAGTGGAGTGAAGGTTTGGAGTGAAAGATGTTGCGAGAGAGAGACAGGGAGCTAAGTGGAAGGTGCTTAGAGAGAGGGATATCAGTAAATCTGCAGCAAATTCACGAGGGTCCTGATTCCGCTCTCTTTTTTAAAGCCCCTCCAAGACAATTTATAGTGAAGGTGCAATATGACCATGTCTTGGATGACATGATGAAGAAAATTGTTCGCAGCAGAAATCTTGTTTTTGAAGGAGACAAGATCAGCATATTTCGAGACTACCCGGCGGAGGTTGCCAAGAAAAGAGCATTGTTTACAGATACAAGAAGAATACTCAAGAACATTAATAACCTGAGATATGGACTGATGTACCCTGCAACACTGAGAATCACCTACAACCACAAAGGATACTTCTTTACTAACCACACAGAGGCTTTTAAATTTGCAAAGAAGATTGAGGCCACTGAAAAGATTAAAATTAGCGAGGACGAGAGCGAAAAAGAGGACAATGAGGATTAATACAACGCTAAATATATGCGATGATATTGGACTCAGTACCTTATTGAGAAGAAACTGAACTTTAAATCACTATACTTTAGGATTGTTATGAATTTAGAATGAAATTGATCATCGTTATATAATATTTTGTATTGTTGTATTAACTATTACTAACCATTATTAATCATAATAATTAATCATTATCAATTATAGTTAATTGGATTAACTCAGAATTAGTTAAAAGGATGAATCATAAAATGATTAAAATAGAAGATGTAGGTTTAATCCTAGATATTGATACTATTTAGACTAATCATGGACCAATACTTTAGTTAAATGAAACTAATATTTTATTAACCTTGAGACTAATAATTATTCCACTATTGGAATATATCCATTATTCCCCCCCCCCCCCCCCCCCCCCCCCCACCGCATAATGTTTTTTTTACTGTGTATTTTTTTCCCTTCAAGGGAAAGAACGGAGCTAGCAACATTTTTTTTACCAAAAGCTACAGAAGTCTTTAGATGCCTAGCCACATTAGGGTGGCTTTCACTAACTACACAAACTATAGATGTAGTATTTTTCTTTCTTTCACATTTCACTAACATAAAAACCACTTACTCTTTCTATTTTGTAGTATGTTATAATCAATATAATTTTTATTTAGAATGGAATTATAATTGTTATTCAAGGAGATATGATCGAGAAGAAAACCTAAAAGTTCTGAAATGCATCTATCTGAGATCCAGGTGTAAGGTATGGTTTAACATGCTGAATCATCTACTCCATTATAGACCACCCTAATCATGATGCAAGACGTAAAAGTGAACACTGGGGGTGAAGGAATTACATTTTGCAGTTGGAATGTTAAGGGATTTAATGAACCCATTAAGAGAGGCAAAGTATTAACTCACCTAAAATCGCTCAAAACAGACATAATTTTCCTCCAAGAGACTCATCTTAAAAAGGAAGCGCAATACAGATTGAAAACAAAATGGATTGCCCAAACATATCATTCCTCATTCACACATAAATCTAGAGGAGTTGCAATTCTAATTCGTAAAGGTATACCTTTTAAACATATATCAACTACAGAAGATACTGATGGTAGATATATCATAGTAGTAGGCGAATTATACTCAAAAAATGTGACTCTCCTTAATATATATGGACCTAATTTTGATAGTCCGCGGTTTTTCAAGAGAATACTGAAT
Source organism: Okamejei kenojei (assembly GCA_035221665.1). Lineage (NCBI taxonomy): Eukaryota > Metazoa > Chordata > Chondrichthyes > Rajiformes > Rajidae > Okamejei > Okamejei kenojei. Next base: position 3,515,320 of record CM069172.1, read on the forward strand.
ATTATTCCGGAATGTACACAAAATAATTTAATAATTGGTGGAGATTTAAATTGTACACTGGATCCATATTTAGACAGATCATCAACACAAAGAAAGTCAAAATCTCTGTCTCAAGTGAATTTTTAAACTCATATATAAATAACACCAATATTAAGGATATCTGGAGAATTGAAAACCCATCCGGAAGAGAATACTCATTTTACTCATCTATGCATAAAACTTATTCAAGGATAGATTCTTTCTTAGTAGATGCTAAACTAACCATTGACTTATAAATCACAATATCATAATATTATAATTTCGGATCATGCCCCATTAACGTTTATGATTAAACTAAAAGGAATGGACAAGAAACAGACACATTGGAGACTTAATCCTCAAATTTTAAAAGAACAGGTATGTTGTGAATATCTTGTAAAACAGATTAATATGTTCTTCGAGATCAATGACCATCCCGAAATCTCTGCTTCCCTTCTCTGGGAAACATTCAAAGCATTTACACGAGGGGTATTAATCTCCTCTCAGGCATTTCTTAACAAAGAGAATAGAGCCAAACAACAGACATTGGAATTGGAAATAAAACAATTAGACATAGAAAACGAAAGAACACCTTCATTGGTAAAACATAATAAAATAGCTGCACTGAAATATGTTAAATAAAATATACTCTGACCAAATAATAAAACTTTATCAACATACAAAACAATTAAATTTTGAATTTGGTGATAAACCACATAAATTATTGGCACGCCAGCTTCGAAAACTGGATGGAGAAAAAATGATTCATACGATTAGATCAGAAAAGGGAAAAACACTAACACTCCCCAAAGATATTAATGACAGATTTTTACAATACTATCAAGATCTTTATTCAACTAAAGTGACGCAACAATCAATAGGAATGGAAGCATTTTTACAGAAATGCAACCTTAAAGGCTTAGATCGGCAAGAACAAGAATTATTAGGAGCTGAAATAATGACCAAGGATATTGAAGAGTCAATTAGATCTTTAAAAAATGGAAAGGCCGCTGGCCCTGATGGCCTAAGCTCTGAATTCTATAAAAAATTTTATGATCTGATTTCTCCACGCTTACAAATACTGTATAAACATGTTTATACTCAACAGCAACTCCCGGAAACTTTAAATGAATCTACAATAATACTGATACCTAAAACTGATAAGGATCTAGAAGACCCGGCCTCATATAGAGCAATAGCTCTATTAAATACTGATCAGAAAATATTAACTAAGATCCTATCTAATAGATTGAGCTTAGTAATTAACAAATTAATACATCCTGATCAAGCAGGTTTTATCCCTAAACGTCACTCATTTTATAACCTTAGATGATTGTTTAATATTATATATTCAAACAGAATTGCTAATGAAGATCTAGCAATTATATCGCTAGATGCTGAAAAAGCCTTTGATCCAGTAGAATGGCCATATTTATTTTCAGTGATAGAAAAATTTCAATTGGGAGAGAAGTACTGCGCATGGGTTAAACTGTTATATTCTAACCCAACAGCTAGAATACTAACAAATCAAATGTTATCAACTAAATTTAATCTTTCCAGAGGTTGTAGACAAGGATGTTCGTTATCTCCATTATTATTCGCTTTAGCAATTGAACCGCTTGCAGAAAATGTCAGATCTAATCCAGAAATACATGGGTACAATACTAAAGATACAACGAATAAAATTTCGCTATATGCAGATGATGTACTAATATATATTACAAAGCCGGAAATTAGCATTCCAAATTTATTAAATCTAATAACTCAATTCGGTCATTTCTCAGGATATAGAATTAACTGGAATAAAAGCGAAATCATGTCAATAACGGATCATAATATACATATACTACAACAATCACCTTTTAAAATAGTTGACGAAAAATTTAAATATTTAGGTATTTATGTAACTAAGGGGTATAGCTCTTTATTTAAATCAAATTTTCCACCTTTAATAAATAAATTAAATAAGAATATTCAATACTGGAAAACACTTCCTATCTCAATGTTTGGTAGAATTAATGCTATAAAAATGATTTTTCTACCGCAATTATTGTACCTATTTCAATCCATCCCGATATATATTCCAAAATCTTTTTTTTTAAAGTAGACTCCACTGTTACAAGTTTCATCTGGGACTACAAGAATCATAGAATAAATAAAAAACATTTATGTAAATCAAAGATTTTACTTCGGAGTCACGTGAGTGACTACGTGAATAGAAGCCCGTACAGCCGTTGGTGCGTCATGACGTCAGACGCTGGTGCAGTCGGCCGGTTGGAGCAGCAGCGCTCCTCCGAGCGGTAAGTTTAAACCGCGGGTTATACGAAGAGCTGGAGAATTTAGCGGGTGCAGCAGCATCTAAGGAGCGAGGGAGATGGGCGACGTTGCGGGTCGAGACCCTTCTTCAGACTTCACCCTCGATTCTCCAGCATTTGCAGTTCTTCATTAACAGGTTTAAACGGAGGTAAGGTTTTTAAAAAAATTTTTACCACATGTCATTTTCTGCGATGGTTTGGGGTTCTTAGAGAATGTTGCAGAAAGTGAAGAAGGTGTCGGCGAGGCGCTCCGTGGGTAGAAAGGAAAAGTGGCCAGGAGAGTGTTGAGGAAGGAGGCCCGTCTGGTACACCTGGTCCGGTGCTGGCTACACAGCCAGTGGTTGCGGACCCACTGCCGGGGGGCAGTGGAGGCTTGCCAGTAGGGCGGAAGGCCACTGGCAAGTCTCTGTGGCCCGTAGATGAGTCGGGCCTGGAGGTTATACCCTCCATAGGAGAGTCCGTTTGCTCACGGCTCTCCCACGTCGAGATTCTATTACAAAAGAATGCTCGACAGGGACCAGCTCCGTGAGGAGGAGTGGTGCCCAAGCCAGGCTGATGGAGAGCTTGTGCTAGCAGCACCTGTTTCAGGGCTGCAGAACTATCCTGCCTGTGAGGAGGATGTTCTATCAGTGCAGTTTGCTGACACTGATTCTATGCTGGGGAGAGCAGTAAAGGAGTTCGGTTGGAGGTAATTCCGAACATTGCTGGGAAGTTGCTGAGCCTAGAGAGGCAGGAGAGGCGATTGATGGGGAATTGGCTGAAGCCATTCAGTATATGCTCTCCCACCAGTTACAGGAGCTAGCTATGGATGAAGCAGCAAAAAACTATAAAGCTCCTGTTAATTGTGATCTCCTGAAGGTACCGGTGGTTAATCACCAAATTTGGTCATAGATGGGTTTGCCTGCTAGGGCCCAGGAGATGAAGTTTATAAAAAGTGCTTAAAACTGTTGTCAGCAGGTATTACAGCTGTGGTGAAAGTTATTGATACAAACAATATGGTTGAAGCACACCAGGATGAACTGGGACTCCTTTGTAATGCATTTTGAAATTAATAATATCGGGAGGGCCGCTATTAGGCCAGTGCTAACCCGAATTTGGCGAGTTTGTGCAAACCGACCAGTGTACCGCCACAAAATCTGTTGTTTGGTGGTAACCTTGCAAAAAGGGTCAAAGACTGTCATGAGGTTGTTATAACCATGGCCCTCATTAAGCCAGCTGGAAGCAAAAAAGGTTCTCTACAAGAAGTCGAGGACAACAAGGCCGCAAGGAAAGATGCTGGTAAGGAATATAACATTGACAGACGATGAATTAACTGATGTTCCTGTTCAAATTGGGGAAGGTTAAAATTGTTTCTCAAACAATGGCAGCAGTTGACATCAGATTTGTTCATACTTAGTGTATTGAAGGGGTGAAAAATTGGATTTTACTATAAGGACAGTCTACCTAATCAACATTTTCCTAGTCGTAAACGTATTTTTTCAGATGAGGAAAATGTGCTTATTCAAGCAGAGATTCAGTCGTTACATAAGAAAGGGATAATTGAGCCTTCTGTCTATCAAAGTCAGCAATTTCTGTCAAGTATATTTCCCAGATCTAAAAAGGACTGGGGGATGTAGAATTATTCTGGATTTATCGAATTTGAACAAATTTGTTTGTTTATAGGCATTTCAAAATGGAGACCTTTACCACGGGCAAACATCTAGTGTCCAAAGGGTATTATATGGCAACCATTGATTTAAAGAATACGTATTACGCAGTGTCTATTCATGGTGATGATAGAAGATATTTGAAATTTATTTGGATGACTGAGCTGTGGCAATTCAGGACATTGCCGAATGGATTAACTTCAGCTCCTAGATTATTTACTAAATTGGTAAAACCTGTGTTAGCATTAGAGCTCAGGGGCATGTGGTAATGGCCTATTTAGATCATATTCTGATTGTTGGAAAGACGCATGCTGAAACTCAATCATCAGTTTCAGTTGTTAAAATCACTTTTGAACAAATGGGGTTTGTTATTCACCCAGATGAATCTAAATTATCACCAGTCCAAATTATTGATTATCTGGGATTTACCATTAATTCCAATCACATGTTGGTAACTTTGCCCAGGGATAAATTGAATCAGTTAATTGAGGACTGTGTTAATCTCGTTGGAGAACAACGGCCTTTGATTAGACAAGTAGCCAGTTTTATTGGGAAGTTGTTGCAGCCTTTCCAGCTGTGCAGTATGGTCCTCTGCATTATCAACAATTACAACCATCAAAGGAACAGGCACTGAGAATACAAAGGGGCCATTTTTGATAGGCCTATGCAGTTGTCAGCTGGGGCAATTGCTGACATACAATGGTGGATAGTACATGTTTCAAAAATTTTAAGGAAGGTTTTGGTGGAATCACCGTCACTGATATTACAGACTGATGTAAGTGCACTGGGTTGGGGTGCAACAGATATGTCTTCTAGTTGTGGAGGCAGATGGAATGTGGATGAGACATCGCTTCCACAATTAAGAGGGATTAATTATTTAGAGTTGTTGGGCACCTGGTATGGGCTCAAAGCTTATTGTTCTACAAGGAGGGATCTGCATGTGCAGGTCAGATTGACAACACCACAGCAGTGGCATATGTAAACCACATGGGTGGAGTTAAGTCACAGTCTTGTGATAGACTGGGCTAACCAGATTTGGAGCTGGTGTATTGACCAAAATATCTGGCTTTCAGCACTTTATTTGCCAGGAAGAGGTCACGTCAGTTTAATGACAACATTGAATGGATGTTAAATCAGGATGTATTTTAACCAAATGATTGATCAGTATGTATTGCCAGATATTGACTTTGCATCTCGATTAAATCATCAGTTACGTAGATATGTTTCATGGTAACCAGATCCTGGGGCAGTAGCAGTGGATGCATTTTCGCTGCATTGGGGGAGGAATGTTTGTGTATGTATTTCCTCCATTCTGTCTCATCAGCAGATGTTTGCAAAAGATCAAGGAGGACTCCGCTTCAGGGGTATTGGTAGTGCCAGATTGGCCTACACGAGCATGGTTTCCCGTTGTATTACAAATGGCTAGGGAGCCTTACATGCTTATGCTCAAGAATAAAAATCTACTGGTAAATCCAGTCACTGGGGATCAACAACCTTTATATGATCGTATTGATCTGTTAATTTGCAGATTTTAAGGAGGCATACCTGGGGAGAGGACTGTTTCATCGGACTGTGGATGTTCTCACGTCGGCCTGCAGGGATAGTACACAGCAGCAATATATTCACCTATATAAGGAAGTGGGAGGCATTTCTGCCTACAGCAGGATATTGTATATTACACTGCAGGGATCACAGATGTATTGGAGTTTGTCAACTCTTTATTTTGACCAAAAATTAAGTTACAGTGCGATTAATTCAGCCCAGAAGTGCTCTGTCTTCTTATTTACCTATGAATGCAGAATTGCATACAGTAGGGACACATCCGTTAGTTTCACGATTCATGAAGGGAGTTTTTTCAATTTTAATCCTCCTAAACCCAGGTATGCCGGTATTTCGAATGTGAGTGAGGTTTTTTATGGTTCTTCGCCAGTGGGCTCCGGTTACAAACCTATCAGTAGCCAAATTATCTATGAAGGTGGTCATGCTCATGGCGTTGGTTTCAGCTCAACGTGTACAAATGTTGCAAAAGCTACGGCTAGATAGAATGTATGTGTCGGCTGATGCCATTATATTTTATGTCTATGATTTGCTTAAACATAATAGAAGAGGCATGACAGGATGTAAGATTGTGTTTTCAGCATACCCCGCAGATGATCGCTTCTGTGTAGTCTCACATTTATCTCGTTACTTTGAGATTACTAAACCTCTGAGAGGAACAGAGTTGGCTTTGTTTATTAGTCACAAAAAACCACACAGTAAGGTGTCGGTGCAAACGATTTCAAGGTGGCTAAAGTGGGTCCTGGCAAGTGCTGGAATTGATACTGATAAATTCAAATCTCATTCCACCAGGGCGGCATCAACTTCCGCGGCAAGGGCGATGGACTTGCCAATAGACCATATCCTCGCGGCCGCAGGATGGTCCAGTGAGCTAACTTTTCAGAGGTTTTATCACAAGCCGATTTCAAGGCTCGGGTGTTTTTCTGATTCTGGTGTCAGTACTGTTACACTTTCCCCCTGAGTTAGAGGGGTTTGTTATGATTTGTTTGTAAATAAACTGTTATTTATTTAACAAATGTATTACTGATGCATGATTGATTGTTAACGACTTTTGAGTCAATCCAGGCACTGTGAACGTCAGATTTGAGTCTGCGGCGTGAATTCACAGTGCTTTGAAGTCTTCACGTAGTCACTCACGTGACTCCGAAGTAAAATAGTAAGATTAAAACGAGAACTTACCAGTTTGAAGTTTGATCTTTATTTTATGAGGAGTCGAGTTTGAGGGACTACGTGCCCTCCGCTCCCACCCTCATAGATCTCATCTGGTAGTTCTAGTTTTATCATCTTACCGTTATACTTCGGTCATTGTTAGTTGTGAATTCATTCCGCTGCTTTGAAGATTGACACGCCAACGGCTGTACGGGCTTCTATTCACGTAGTCCTCAACTCGACTCCTCATAAAATAAAGATCAAACTTCAAAACTGGTAAGTTCTCGTTTAATTCTTACTATTAATGGAGGTTTAGCTCTACCAAACTTTTTGTTCTATTTCTGGGCAGTTTATATTAAAAACATGAATTTTTGGCTGGAAGAAATGGATCAACAACCAGAATGGTTAAGGATGGAAAAGGAGGACTGTCTACCTTTTGAATCGGTTCGATTATATTTGCAACGACAAAATTGCACAAAAAAAAACTTATGGGGAAAACCCTATAATATATTAGTGGTATAGGAAACTGGAAACAACTTAAAAAGGCTCTAAAACGGGACAATATACCACTCTACCTCCCTATTGTAAATAATTCCTTATTCAAACCTTCCATACTAGATAAAGGCTTAATACAATGGAAAAACTATGGAATCAAAAGGGTGGAACACCTTTACAAAAAAGGCACTTATCTCTCATTTCAAGAACTGCAACAGATTTATGGGTTACATTCAAATAATTTTTTTTCGATACTTGCAACTCAGAGATTATGTTAGGTCAAATACACAAGATTATAGGAATAGGGAACCAGAAATCTTAGATGAATGTCTGAATAAACATCCTAATACAGAAAAATTAATAACATATTTACAACACCTTTAGATAGTGAGATACCATCAACGGAATCATATAGACACACATGGGAAAATGAAATAAATCAATCTATAACGAAAGATTTATGGGATTAAAAGTTTACAGTACATACATCAATGCTCGCTAAATTCCAGACATGCTCTAATACAATTTAAATGTTTTACATAGATTACATTATTCCAAAGTTAAACTAAATAGAATCTTCCCACAAATATCGTCTACTTGCGATAAATGTCAACATCTAGAGGCTAATTTAACACATACTTTTGCAATTGTATAAAAATTAAGAATTTCTGGACTGAGATTTTTAAAATAACTTCTGAAGTTATTAATACTAAACTGGATCCGGACCCAAAATTAAATAATACTTGGAACATCAGAACAAAGTTTAACTCTTACAACAAGCCAAGAAATTTCTAGACTACAGTATAATAATTGGGAAGAAATTAATATTACAATTTTGGAAAGGCCCCCCCTATATCCCCCACAATTAAAATGTGGATTATGGAAAATGTCGGAGACCCTACACTGGAAAGAATCAGATTTGCCTTATTGGACAAATAAGAAGTTTTTGTTAGAACATGGTCTTCTTTCATTGATTACTTAAAAGGGTAGAATGGTTCGGCAGGGAACCCTAACTGAAACTTGGATTTAGGAATAGATGAAAAAGTTATATCTTATATTCTTTGATCTTATCTCCTACGTTTTAATAGTAAATTATTCCTTTCTTTATGATTTTCCTCTTTGATATAGATTCTTATTCTATTTTTCTTACTGTTTTTCTCTATTAAAAAATAAAACTATTAGAGTCAAAAATGATACAACTGATAATATAAATAAATGTATGCATGTTGAACATGAAATATTTCTATTCATAATTTATGTTTTGCTAATCCACTGTCTAAATACTCTAATAAAAAAATATATATAAAAAAAAAGAGAGAGGGATATCGGGGTGTGACACACTGCGGGAAGGGGTGATACTCGGGGTTAGTTGGGCGGTGGGCTGTGAGAGGGAAGGGGGAGCGACTGTGAGGGAGGGGCGAACTGGGGCAAAGGCGGGGACATGAATGGGGAGCAAGACTAGACGAGGGTAGAGATAGTGGGAAGGTTGGAGCGATTGGAATGGGAAGGCCGAGAGCGAGGGGACATATGGGAGAGGGGAGAGAGGGAATGAGAGCTGGAAGGGTAACAAGAACGGGATGGAAGGAAACAGAGGTGTTCCAATCACAAACTGAGAGACAGAGTGAGAGAGAGAGAGACAGTTAGACAGATTATATATAGCCAAAATAGGTGATAGAGAGGTGATACAAGGGTTTCTTGAAGTTTATGAAATCAATATTCATACCGCTGTGTTGTAAGTTGCCCAAAGCGAAATATCATAATCACAATCACAATTAACATGATTTGCAACAAACGAGGAATTTGAGAAGCTGTTCCTCTATCATGTCCGCCTACATAAGTGTGAACTATGATAGTAAGATTAAATGAGAAACTTACCAGTTTGAAGTTTGCTCTTTATTTGATGAGGAGTTACGATGAGGGATTACGTGAAGACCCCACCAGCACGCATGCGCGCCATTCTTCAAAGCAGTGGTATGTGAAATCACAGATACATGAGTGTACTAATATAGTAAGATAAGAGAGAAACTAGCATATCAGTTTAACTTTATAATAGTGGGTTTTGTGAGCTGGATGGGCCACGTAAAATCCTATAATCGTATATCCTTATAAAATAAAGATCAAAACTTTTTTTTCAAACTGTGTATTTTTCTCATTTTAAATCTCTACTATTTTACCCTTCGGAGTCACGGTGAATGGACTACGTGAAGATTTTTAAAGCCTCTGTGATTTCAGGCCCTGGAACGAAGTCAATGCTCACACATGCCGATGCTAGGGAATAAGGAGGATTGAATGGAATTCAGTCATGGAAACTGTGCTGAAAAAAACCAATAAAGAAGGTATTTATTCATACCTCTTTTTTAAAAAATAATATGCCCCACAATTGGGTAATTTATTTTATGGAAAATCAACATTTTTCAGCAAATGTTGTCAGGAGAGCAGACAAGGGGTTTATTATAAAAGTGTTGAAAGTTTGTCATTGCTCAAAACCGCATCGTGGCAAGGATGTGGTCCAAAGGAACTTCCATCATCCTAGCCGCCGAAGGTAGATGCCGCCCTGGGTGGAGTAGAGATTTGAAAACATTAGTATGTCCCCGCTTGCATCTAATACCACGCTTAAACCATCTGGATATGGTTTTGTGCCCTGTGACCTTATGGTGAGGGCGTTTATGGGTTATGAGTTAAGCTCTCGCGTGCTTTATGAGTCTTGGGTGAGGCTTCTATATATTGTAAATTTGTGTCAAATGCAGAGCAACTCTAATTTTTGGCCAGAGGGAAACCGGGTCGACTAGGTTTGTTTGAGTTAAATCTATGTAATTTGGAAATGGTTATCTTCCCTATTCAGTGGACGATACATGGCCCCTTCCTTTATACTTAGCTTGTGTAAGGACTGGACCTGTTGTGCTGAAACCAGTGCATAATTTATCATGTACTCAAATTTGTGTGTTAGTTTGTCCACAGTGAGCCCCGATATTGGTGTCCATCCTCGTAACATTAGTTGAAAAAATAGATCTGAAATAGCTCCTATGGTGACCTCATGTATGGGAGTTGTATCGTGGGGCCTGGTGGGGATTGGAGGGAAGTTAAATATACCGTATTAGTGTTTAGATATTAATGGTTGTTGTATTGTTATAAGAGCAAGTGATACCACGTACCCTTACTGCCAGATAATTAGACAGGGCACTCCTTGCACAATTACTGGACTGTAACTCAACTCCCTTCATCGAAATCAAGGGTGTGACCAGACACTCCAGAACTACTAGTTTGATGTTTGCTGGGAGTCATATGTAGTGTCGTTTCCTGGCTGCATGAGCCTGTTGGTGCTGATCACTTCCCAGTTCCTACATATCGTCCAAGGGTACTTTCCATCGTGGACTCCCTGCACGACGCTGAGATGGCATTGATCGCATCCTGTCGGAGAGTACGTTTTATACCAGGGTATGGCCCCTCGCTTCAGAATCTGCCAATCAAAACAAGTTTCATGCGGGTCATGGCACGGATGACTTTTCCCCTCTCACGGGGTGTACCAAACAATCGGCGTTTGTGATCCGGATGCACTAGGGTTCTGATGGGCCATATTTTGAGTAACTGCTGGGAACCCATGGTTGGGTGTAGGCTGTCCGGGAAGACAACCATAAAGAATAGCCCGTTGTTGGAGTTCTTGTTAGAGTTTTTTGTGCTAAGACTCCGACTGATGATTGGCGCAGAAGGGGGGGGAAATGCAAGTAGCAAACAAAAACCCCCCAATGTAGCGAGGAAAGAGTTCCATCACTACTGCCCTAGGGTCTGGTTCCCAAGCAACATATGTTGGTAGTTGGTGTGATTTAAGTCTGGATGCAAAAAGGTCGAATCATTGGTGTCTACTACGCTACTACAAATATATGCGGCAAACCACTTCCGATCCAACATCCTCATTCAATGTTTGTCAGTGGAATTTACGTGGATTCTGGTGTATCTGCCACTTGTATTTAGCTACTTACCTGGGAAAGGTAACGAAGTGGTCTGAAAATCTAAATCCAAATCCTCTCTCCCAGACACCAGTTGCCCGATCTATTATTAGCCAATTCATCACATTATATCGACTTTATTTCCATCCATATGCTTAATATAGTCCACATGTAGTGGTATTATCAATTTGTAACCTCATCCAGTGAAACTGGAGCATTATCAGAGCAGTCGGCCCAGGATTTCCAAGAAATGCTTCCCGCTCCTAAACTCAAATCAACATCCCTATATCAATAAACATTGTATTCATTCTTTGTTTCCCTCCATCAGCCACCACCCCCCAAGTGTATCATTACAACTTATTCACCTGCCCACCTAACTCCCACTTCCATCTAAATACCATACCCCCATTTTTCCTATCACTATCATCT
>CM069172.1:3527372-3532372 GCA_035221665.1 Okamejei kenojei
GCGTCAAGTGACTCGAAGTTAATATAGTAAGATTAAATGGAACTTACCAGTTCGAAGTTTGATTCCTGGTATTTTATGAGAGTTACGATGAGGATTGTGCCCTCCGTCGACCCTTAATTATTACGAACAACTGGTAATTAAGTTCTTATTTTTTCTTTACTATATTTATTCAATTGTTGTGTTTTCTGTGAAATCCACAACCGCTGCTTTGAAGAAATGTCGCGCATGCGTGCTGACGGGTCTACACGTTAATCCCTCATCTAACTCCTCATCATGAAATACAGATCAAATTCGAATGGTAAGTTCTCATTTAATATTATATTATTGGGGTGTTCACTTCTTGACTCTTTTCATATGTTCTATCACTATGCCACCAAAACAAAGTGACAGACTTGGTGGGAAGCATGCAAAAAGCCTCACTGCATCAGGGAACCATCCATTCGGCAAGTAGCCAGAGTGATTGGGAATAGTAGTGGCTGCGTTCCCAGCAGCACCAATTTGACCTCTCATTATTCAATCTGCAAAAGCGCAAAAATTTCAGCTCTCAAAATCATGCAGGCATTTCGATAGGCTATGAAACTACCAAGGTAAGCAAATCAGAATTATAATGGGTGGATTAAGAAAAAGCTCAGCTTGTTCTACCCCATCATAATCATGAACTCTGTTACATACAAACTGATGCAGTGTAAAGGTTGGGGAGCAATAATACACACAAGTATTTTACTCATAATTCATATACCCTCAAACCCATAAAACCCTCCAATTAACAAAACAATCTCCAATATTTTCAAACCATTCCCTTAACATACTCAATTCCTAATCATATTACCCCATCACCACCCTATTACCCTAACACTAAAACCATCTCTTCCACCCCTACTACACAATATCATCTTTTCACCAAACAATTCATTATATTCTCTCTCAAATTCAAACCTCACAACAACTTACTCACCCACCTATCCTCCCCCCTTTACCTACCCCACGCCATCCCTCACTCATTCATACATCTATTCCCTTAACCTCACAATCTCCTTAACCAATACCCACTCCCCTCCAAAATACAACTCACACCCACACCACACCACCATAATTTTTCTCCCCTCCCTTGTTCTAAATCTCATCTTTAATCTTAATAATTAACTACTTTACACACAAATACTTATCACATCAACACACCAACATCCCACAACCCCTATTTACACCACAACTAACAACATATCCTCGCAGGTACTTTAGTTTTAAACCCGCTCACTGCTCCTAACCCACCCGTAATATCAAGTCTTACCACATCCCTGCTCTACACCCATCAATAATTCAAAAACCATCTATTGTGGACACCCCGAGACCCGCCCGCAAGTCTGTGTATGCACTTGGCACGAACTCCCCCGCCCCCCTCGATTATCGCGCCCTCGCCTACTGGAACAGGCATTAACATTGTTCTCCCCTTCGTAGACTAATTGGCGCTCCCCCTCGGTCACCCCTAGCCCATTCCGCGTCGTGCAGGGAGTCCACGAGGAAACAGTACCTGACATATGTCAGGAAAATGGGAAGTGTTCTGCACCAGGACGAACACTACTTATGACTCAGCCACCATCACTGAAGTACTGGAGTTTCTGGCCTCCCTTGATTTCAATGAGGGATTGAGTTACAGTGCCATTATTGTGCAAGGAGTGCCCTGTCTAATTATCTGGGCAGAGGGAGTGATCACTTGGCTATACAATCACACCCAACACTAATATCCCCCCCTAAACTAATGAGTGGTATATTTAACTCCAATCCCCCCCAGGCCCAGATACGCCCCCCCCCCCCCCCCATACATGGGACATATAAGCATAGTATTAACTATGTTACGAGGATGGACACCCATAATGGGGCTCACTCTGGACAAACTAACATACAAGATGGTAATGATAATGACACTTGTAACAGCACAACGGGTCCAGTCCTTACACAAGCTAAATATGGACGCCATGTATGTCACTAATGGGAAGATAACCTTTCTAATACAGGGGTTACTCAAACAAGACCAACCCGGTTCCTCTGGCCAAAAATTAGAGTTTCTGGCCTATCATGCAGATAGTTGGCTCTGCATTGTGACACATATTTTACAATATATAGAAGTCACCAAGACTCTTAGGGGCACGGAGAGAGCTCTACTCATAAGCCATAAACGCCCTCACCATAAGGTCACAGTGCAAACCATATCCAGATGGTTAAGGGTGGTATTAGATGCAGCGGGGGTGGATACTAATGTTTTCAAATCTCTCTCCACCAGGGCTGCATCTACATCGGCGGCTAGGATGATGGAAGTTCCTTTGGACCACTATCCTTGCCACAGCGGGTTGGAGCAATGAACAAACTTTTCAACGCTTTTATAATAAACCCGTGGCTGCTCCTGACACATTTGCAGGAAAAATGTTGAGTTCTGTAAAATAAATTACCAAATGGGGGGCATATTGTTTTAGATATGAGTAAATAATCTTTTGACACTGTACCTTCAGCACAGTGTCATGACTGAATTACATTCATCCTCCTTTCCTAGCATGGCAGTGTGTGAGCATGGACTCGTTCCAGGGCATGAAATCACAGAGCTTTGAAATCTTCACATAGTCACTCACTTGAAGTAAAATAGTAAGATTAAATGAGAACTTACCAGTTTGAAGTTTGATCTTTATATTATGAGGATTTACGATGAGGGATTACGTGCCCTCCGCTCACAAAACCCTCTATTATAAAGTTAAACTGGTATGCTAGTTCTCTCTTATCTTACTCTATTAGTCCACTCTGGTATCTGTGATTTCACACCGCTGCTTTGAAGAATGGCGCGCATGCGTGCTGGAGGGGTCTTCACGTAATCCCTCATCGTAAATCCTCATCAAATAAATAATCAAACTTCAAACTGGTAAAGTTCTCATTAATTTACTATCATAGTTCACACTTATGTAGCGGAAGACATGTTAGAGGAAACAGCTTCTCAAATTCCTCGTTTGTTGCAAATCAATGTTAGTATTGTGATTGTGATTATGATATTTCGCTTGGGCAACTTACAACACAGCGGTAATGAATATTTGTTGTTTCATAAACTTCAAGAAAACCCTTGTATCCACCTCTCTCACCGAACTTCCCCCACCCAAGTCGTTGAGCAAATTGTCTGATTCCGTTATCATCATCGTTACTTTTTTTGCATATTTTTCTTTCATTAGGGTTTGGGTTTGGGTTCTTGGGTTGTCAAAGGGAAACCTGTCGTACCAATGCCCAAAATGACCACAGCAGCCTTCCTCAATGAGGAGCGTCTGCGAGCGCTTACACCTCTCGTAAACGAAGTGGACGACACGCTGCTGAAAGCGTGGATGAATACACCCCCCTCCCCGCTTCCTGAAAATGAACTGGATGCGGGTAAACCTTCCCTCTGTCCACACCCTCAGGTACCCCCCCCACATCCACAATGTCATAACAGTCTACTGAACTCCACAGTTCCTACCCACCCCCCCCCGGACCCCCCCCCCCCCCCCCACCCCCCCCCCTAGAATGGACGATTCACTCACGCGCACTGATTTTTTGCTTTGGTGGCACCAGAGGATTCATGAAATCCGAGGCGCATCTTCTTTTCTTTCTCTGTCTCCATGTGTCTCCGTAGATCATCTCTATCTCCCCACATCTGTCTTTGTTCTACCTCACACCGACCCTCTATCTTCTCGTCTATCTCTCCCCCACATCATCCACCAATTCCCTCATCCTGCTCTATCTCCACACCTTGCGTTCTCGCCGTGCTATCTCACTCCCTCACCCTCTCCCTCTCCCTTCCCATCTGTCTCACGCTCTCTTTCTCACTCTCTCTCTCGCTCTCTTTCTCCCTACGTCCTCACCTCTCGTTCTCTTTATATCTATCTTTCTTTATCTCTCTCTCTCTATCTTTCTCACTCTCTCTCGCTCTCTCTCTCTTCCCCTCTCTCTCTCCCTCTCTTTTGCTCTTTTTTTTTAATGACCTAGTTAGTTTATTATATAATTTCAAAAGACACATTTTATTGAAACACAAAAAACAATTGCAGTCATGAATTATAAAGATAAATGTTTTATTTCACTCTAGCCATTCTGACATCAGAGTATCGGCTTCTCTCTAGAAACATGTTTTAAATCTCTCACGATTCATGATATTCTGGGGCACATCAATCTGGTTGCCTTTTGTGAAACAGTATTGATATGATTCATATTAATGTATGCTATCTTGTTGATGTGCTTTCTTGTCTTTCAGATGAGGATGAAATGCATTACATTCGCCCCAGTTCTCCACTCTCTCCTTCTTCTCTCTCTCACACTCACACACCCCTTTTCTCTTCTCTCTCTCGATTTCCATTTATCCTTCTCTCTCTCTCCTCTCTCTCTCTCTCTCTTCTCTTCTTCTCCTTCTTCCTCTTTCTTTATCTCATCTCTCCCCTCTCTGATCTCTTTATCTCTCTCATCTCTCTCTTTTCTAAGATCTCGACCTAGATCAAGATTCTTCTCTCTCTCGCTCTCTCTTCTCTCCTTCTCCTACTTCCCTCTCCTCGTTCTCTTTACTCTCCTTTTCTTTCTTTCTTTCTTTTCTCTCTCTCCCTCTCTCTCTTCTCTCTCTCTCTATCTATCTCCTATCTTCACTCTCTCTCCCTCTCTCCCTTATCTCTCTCACTCCGCCCTCGCCCTCTCTCTCCCTAACTCTTGCTCTCTCCCTCTCTCTCTCTCTCTTGCTCTCTCTCTTGCTCTCTCTTGCTCTCTCTTGCTCTCTCGCTCTCTCTCTCTCTCTATATATATCTATATATATATATATATCTATATCTATATCTATATCTATATCTTATATATATATATATGTCACTGTCTCTCTCTCTCTCACTCTGTCTGTCTCAGTTTGTGATGGAACACCCCTGTTCCTTCCATCACCTATACTTGTTACCCGTTCCAGCCTACTCTCTCTCCCCTCACCCATATGTCCCCTCGCTCTCGGCCTTCCCATTCCAATG
>CM069172.1:3537372-3554872 GCA_035221665.1 Okamejei kenojei
GGCGAGGCAGTGACTAGTGGGGTACCACAAGGCTCAGTGCTGGGACCCCAGCTAATTACAATATATATTAATGATTTGGATGAGGGAATTGAATGCAACATCTCCAAGTTTGCGGATGACACGAAGCTGGGGGACAATGTTAGCTGTGAGGAGGATGTTAGGAGGCTGCAAGGTGACTTGGATAGGTTGGGTGAGTGGGCAAATGCATGGCAGATGCAGTATAATGTGGATAAATGTGAGGTTATCCACTTTGGTGGCAAAAACAGGAAAGTAGAATATTATCTGAACGGTGGCGGATTAGGAAAAGGGGAGATGCAGCGAGACCTGGGTGTCATGGTACACCAGTCATTGAAAGTAGGCATGCAGGTGCAGCAGGCAGTGAAAAAGGCAAATGGTATGTTAGCTTTCATAGCAAAAGGATTTGAGTACAAGAGCAGGGAGGTTCTACTGCTGTTTTACAAGGCCCTGGTGAGACCACACCTGGAGTATTGCATACAGTTTTGGTTTCCTAATCTGTGGAATGACATTCTTGCTGTAGAGGGAGTACACAGAAGGTTCACCAGACTGATTCCTGGGATGGCAGGACTTCCATATGAAGAAAGACTGGATAGACTTGGCTTGTACTCGTTAGAATTTAGAAGATTGAGGGGGGATCTTATAGAAACTTACAAAATTCTTAAGGGGTTGGACAGGCTAGATGCAGGAAGATTGTTCCCAATGTTGGGGAAGTCCAGAACAAGGGGTCACACAGTTTAAGGATAAGGGGGAAGTCTTTAAGGACCAAGATGAGAAAATCATTTTTCACATAGAGAGTGGTGAGTCTGTGGAATTCTCTGCCACAGAAGGTAGTTGAGGCCAGTTCATTGGCTATATTTAAGAGGGAGTTAGAAGTGGCCCTTGCAGCTAAAGGGATCAGAATGTCTTTCCTCAGATTAGGAGACCAAAACTGTACGCAATACTCCAGGTGTGGCCTCACCAAGGCCCTGTACAACTGCAGTAGAACCTCCCTGCTCCTATAAGTTGTAATTGGTCTGTTTGTTTGCACAATCCGCGAGCTTTGACCACTTTTCATTTCACTGCAAATATCATATGTGTATGTGACGGATAAGCCTGACTTGACAAGGCACACGGACACACGCACGCACACACGGCACATACGCACACATACGCACGCACACGCCACACGCGAGAGAGACGGACACTGACGCGGGTGGCGGCCGATAGTTTATTGAAGCTGTCGTCCCCACACGCCGGGGTCACGAGGTTTCATCACCCCCTCCTCTGTTACCCTCCCCCTCATCTCCCCACTCTCCCTCTCCCCTCTTTCCCCCCCCCATTACTTCCCTCTCCCCTCTTTCCTTCCCCCTCCCTCCCTCCCCTTCTCTCTCTTCTCTCTCTCTCTCTCTTTCCCCCCCCTCTCTCTCTCTCTCTCTCTCTCTCTCTCTCTCTCTCTCTCTCGACTGTGTTTGGAAGGAATAAATGCTTTATTATGTCTGACTGTGTTTGATTCAAAAGTCCCTCTCTCCCTCTCTCCCCCCTCTCTCTCCCCCCCCCTCTCTCCATCCCACCCCCCCCTCTCTCTCTCTCTCTCTCTCTCTCTCTCTCTCTCTCACTCTCTCTCTCCCGACTGTGTTTGGAAGGAATAAATGCCTTACTAGGTCTGATTGTGTTTGATTCAAAAGTCCCTCTCTCCCTCTCTCCCCCCCCTCTCTCTCTCTCTCTCTCTCTCTCCCTCTCTCCCTCTTTCCCTCTCTCCCTCTCTCCCTCTCTTCCTCTCTCCCTCTCTCCCTCTCTCCCTCTCCTCTCCCTCTCTCCCTTTCTCCCTTTCCCCCTCTCCCCCTCTCTCTTTCCCCCTTCCCCTTCACTCTCTCCTGATGGCCTTCACAACAATAGGAGTTGAGTACAGGAGCAAAGAGGTCCTTCTGCAGTTGTACAGGGCCCTGGTGAGACCACACCTGGAGTATTGTGTACAGTTTTGGTCCCCTAATTTGAGGAAGGACATTCTTGCTATTGAGGGAGCCCAGCGTAGGTTCACCAGGTTAATTCCCGGGATGGCGGGACTGTCATATGCTGAGAGAATGGAGCGGCTGGGCTTGTACACTCTGTAGTTTACAAGGATGAGAGGGGATCTTATTGAAACATGTAAGATAGTTAAGGGTTTGGACATGTTAGAGGCAGGAAACATGTTCCCGATGTTGGGGGAGTCCAGAACCAGGGGCCACACACACAGTTTAAGAATAAGGGGTCGGCCCTTTAGAAACTTTTCCACCCAGAGAGTCGTAAATCTGTGGACATTTGGGACTGAGATGAGAAACTTTTCCACCCAGAGAGTTGTGAATCTGTGGAATTCTCTGCCTCAGAGGGCGGTGGAGGCCGGTTCTCTGGATACTTTCAAGAGAGAGCTAGATGGGGCTCTTAAAGATAGCGGAGTCAGGGGATATGGGGAGAAGGCAGGAACGGGGAACTGATTGGGGATGATCAGCTGTGACCACATTGAATGGCGTTGCTGGCTGGAAGGGCCGAATGGCCTACTCCTGCTCCTATTATCTGTTGTCTGTCTGTGGGTAGGTGGGGGGAGGAGGGGAGAGGGGAGAGTGACATTTCACTGGCCAGGTCAGTCATACAATTAAAATACAACAGACACAAAAACACATTCAAACATAAATATCCACCACAGTGACTCCTCCACATTCCCCACTGTGATGGAAGGCGAAATAAAATGCAAGTCCTTCCCTTGTGTTCAAGTTCTTCCTCGGTCGGGGGCCTCGAGCCCCCATTGATGGGATGATCTTGACTCCCGTAGCCGGCGGCGTTTGGGCCCTCCGCGTCGAGGCATTCAGCTCCCGCATCGGGAGGATGTCAGCTCCCCCGCGCCGGGCGATTGAACCTCGCCTCGGGCTGGTTGAACCTTCCACGGCGTTGGAGCTCCCGACTCTGACTCTCCCGAGACTGCGAGCCCTTGCTGGTAAGTCCGCAGGCTGGCTGCGGTGGGAGAGATCCCAGGCAAGCGATGCACGCCGTGTGTGTGTGTGTGTGTGTGTGTGTGTGTGTGTGTGTGTGTGTGTGTGTGTGTGTGTGTGTGTGTGTGTGTGTGTGTGTGTGTGTGTGTGTGTGTGTGTGTGTGTGTGTGTGTGTGTGTGTGTGTGTATGTGTGTGTGTGTGTGTGTGTGTGTGTGTGTGTGTGTGTGTGTGTGTGTGTGTGTGTGTGTGTGTGTGTGTGTGTGTGTGTGTGTGTGTGTGTATGTGTGTGTGTGTGTGTGTGTGTGTGTGTGTGTGTGTGTGTGTGTGTGTGTGTGTGTGTGTGTGTGTGTGTGTGTGTGTGTGTGTGTGTGTGTGTGTGTGTGTGTGTATGTGTGTGTGTGTGTGTGTGTGTGTGTGTGTGTATGTGTGTGTGTGTGTGTGTGTGTGTGTGTGTGTGTGTGTGTGTGTGTGTGTGTGTGTGTGTGTGTGTGTGTGTGTGTGTGTGTGTGTGTGTGTGTGTGTGTGTGTGTGGTGTGTGTGTGTGTGTGTGTGTGTGTGCGTGTGTGCGTGTACGTGTGTGTGTGTGTGTGCGCGCGCGCGCGTGTGTGTGTACACATGTGTCTGTGCACGTGTGTGTGTACATGTTTGTGTGTGTGTACACATGTGTCTGTGTACGTGTGTGTGCACATGTGTGTGTGTACATGTGTGTGTGTGTACACATGAGTCTGTGTACGTGTGTGTGTGTGTGTGTACATGTCTGTGTGTACACATGTGTCTGTGCACGTGTGTGTGTACGTGTGTGTGTGTACACATGTGTCTGTGTACGTGTGTGTGTGTGTACGCGCGTGTGTACGTGTGTGTGTACGTGTGTGTGTGTGTACATGTGTGTGCGTTTGTGTACGTGTGTATGTTTGTGTGTGTGTGTGTTTGTGTGTGTGAGTGTGTGTATATGAGAGTGAGTGTAGGTGTGTGTGTGTGTGTCTGTGTGTGTGTGTGTGTGTGTGTGTGTGTGTGTGTGTGTGTGTGTGTGTGTGTGTGTGTGTGTGTGTGTGCTAGTGTGTGCACGTGTGTTTGTGTGTGCTTGTGTGTGTGTTTGTGTGTGCTTGTGTGTGTGTGTGTGTGTGTGGTGTCTCAGTGACTGAGCAGCCAGCCCAAGAATCCATTCGGCCCAAAATGTCCATACTAGCCCTCTGGAAACCAGTCCCTTCAGCCCACAACTCCCATACAAGCGCTCGAGAAAGTCCCCCCCCCTACTGACTAGCGATATTGGAATTGGTGGAGAGGTGAAATATTGCGTTGGGGGAACAGCCCTTGTGTGTGATGCGTGTGACATAATCTAGGTCACGATAAAATTCTCCACCCTCCGAGCTTTTCCGTCTTTCCCGGTCCGTGTGAGTTGACCGCTGGTCACGGGGTGAGGGGCGGAAGGGGCCACGGCGCATGCACACATGCTCATGGCACACGTACTCAAGCACGCACACACGGCACATACACACACACACGCTCACGGCACACGGACTCACGCACGCACACACGGCACATGCACACACACACACGCACATGGACTCACGCAGGCACACACGCTCACAGGAAAGTAGACTATTATCTAAATGGTGGCCGATTAGGAAAAAGGGAGATGCAGCGAGACCTGGGTGTCATTGAAAGTAGGCATGCAGGTTCAGCAGGCAGTGAAGAAAGCCAATGGTATGTTGGCATTCATAGCGAAAGGATTTGAGTACAAGAGCAGGGAGGTTCTACTGCGGTTGTACAGGGTCTTGGTGAGACCACACCTGGAGTATTGCGTACAGTTTTGGTCTCCTAATCTGAGGAAAGACATTCTTGCCATAGAGGGGGTACAGAGAAGGTTCACCAGACTTATTCCTGGGATGTCAGGACTTCCATATGAAGAAAGACTGGATAGACTCGGCTTGTATTCACTAGAATTTAGAAGATTGAGGGGGGATCTTATAGAAACTTACAAAATTCTTAAGGGATTGGACAGACTAGATTCAGGAAGATTGTTCCCGATGTTGGGGAAGTCCAGAACAAGGGGTCACACAGTTTAAGGATAAGGGGGAAGTCTTTTAGGACCGAGATGAGAAAAACATTTTTCTTTTCACACAGGGAGTGGTGTATCTATGGAATTCTCTGCCACAGAAGGTAGTTGAGGCAAGTTCATTGGCTACATTTAAGAGGGAGTTAGATGTGGCCCTTGTGGCTAAAGGGATCAGGGGGTATGGAGAGAAGGCAGGTACAGGATACAGAACATGGATGTTCTGCCATGATCATATTGAATGACGGTGCGGTGCTGGCTGGAGGGGCCGAATGGCCTCTACTCCTGCACCTATTTTCTATGTTTCTATAATTTGGTTTGGGAACTACTCTGCCCAGGGCACGAAGGCTCTGCAGAGAGTAGTGCGTTCGGCCGAACACACTATGGGAACTACACTCGCCCCCCTGCAAGAACGAAACACCAGAAGGTACAACTACAGAGGCAGCAGCCTTATGGGGGACCCCTTCCCCCCCAGCAACGGACTGTTCCAGCCGCTACAGTCGGGCACACGCCTCTGTTGTCATGCTGTGAGAACGGAGAGGATGAGAAGGAGTTTCTTCCCAGAGGCCATGCGGACTGTAACCTCCAATCTCACCAGGGACTAACTTTTGCTGAACCAATCTACTGTCGTGTGATGTCTTTCTCAAATTGGCGTTTTTTTATGTTTTTGTCCTCCCACGAATATGTAACATGTGATTCTGGTCCATTCTGTTTTAGAAACATAGAAACATAGACAATAGGTGCAAGAGTAGTCCATTCGGCCCTTCGAGCCAGCACCGCACCGCCATTCAATATGATCATGGCTGATCATCCAACTCAGTATCCTTTACCTGCCTTCTCTCCATACCGCCTGATCCCTTTAGCCACAAGGGCCACATCTAACTCCTTCTTAAATATAGCCAATGAACTGACCTCAACTACCTTTTGTGGCAGAGAATTCCACAGATTCATCACTCTCTGTGTGAAAAATGTTTTTCTCATCTCGGTCCTAACAGACTACCCACTTATCCTTAAACTGCGTGACCCTTTGTTCTGAACTTCCCCAACATCGGGAACAATCTTCCTGCCATTGGGAACAATCTAGCCTGTCCAACCCCTTAAGAATTTTTTAAGTTGCTATAAGATCCCCCCTCAATTTTCTAGCGAGTGCAAGCCGAGTCTATCCAGTCTTTCTTCATGTGGAAGTCCTGACATCCCAGGAGTCAGTCTGGTGAACCTTCTCTGTACCCCCTCTAAGGCAAGAATGTCTTTCCTCAGATTAGGGGACCAAAGCTGTACGCAATACTCCAGGTGTGGCCTCACCAAGGCCCTGTACAACTGCAGTAGAACCTCCCTGCTCCTATACGTTGGAATTGGTCTGTTTGTTTGCACAATCCGCGAGCTTTGGCCACTTTTCATTTCACTGCAAATCTCATATGTGTACAGTGGCTTGCAAAGTTATTCATACCCCTTGAACTTTTCCACATTTTGTCACGTTACAACCAGAAACGTAAATGTATTTTATTGGGATTTTATGTGATAGACCAACACAAAGGGGTGCATAATTGTGAAGTGGAAGGAAAATGATACATGGTTTCCAAATTTTCCAATGTTCTATGGATTCATAGAAACATAGAAACATAGAAAATAGGTGGCCGAGTAGGCTATTCGGCCCTTCGAGCCTGCACCGCCATTCAACATGATCATGGCTGATCATCCAACTCAGTATCCTGTACCTGCCTTCTCTCCATACCCCCTGATCCTTTTAGCTGCAAGGGCCGCATCCAACTCCCTCTTAAATATAGCCAATGAAGTGAGCTCAACTACCTTCAGTGGCAGAGAATTCCAGAGATTCACCACGCTCTGTGTGAAAAATGTTTTTCTCATCTCGGTCCTAAAATATTTCCCCCTTATCCATAAACAGTGACCCCCTTGTTCTGGAGTTCCCCAACATCGGGAAATATCTTCCTGCATCTAGCCTGTCCAACCCCTCAAGAATTTTGTAAGTTTCTATAAGATCCCCCCTCAGTCATCTAAATTCTCGCGAGTACAAGCCGAATCTACCCAGTTTTTCTTCATATGAAAGTCGTGACATCCCAGGAACAATGGAGAGTGTAAACAAAGTATCATAGGGGACCGAGAAATCACTCTTGCAGGGCGCCGGTGTTGAGAATTATTGTAGAGGAGATGTTGTCACCTATCGTCACTGATTCAGCTCCGTGTGCCATCGAGCTGAGGAAGCAGTGGCAGAGGGCAGAGCGCATTCCTAGGCTATGGACTCAGGTACACACGACCACACGCACAATGCAAACCTCAGGCATGTTCACACAATTAAATATCAAACTGATTCTCGTATCAAGTTAATTTCAATAGTCAATAGACAATAGACAATAGGTGCAGGAGGAGGCCATTTGCCCCTTCGAGCCAGCACTGTCATTCAATGTAATCATGGCTGATCATCCCCAATCAGTACGCCGTTCCTGCTTCCTCCCCATATTCCCTGACTCCGCGAATTTTAAGAGCGCTATCTAGCTCTCTCTTGAAAGCATCCAGATAACCTGCCTCAACCGCCCTCTGAGGCAGAGAATTCCACAGACTCACCAGTCCCTGTAAGAAAAGGTGTTTCCTCGTCTCCGTTCTAAATGGCTTACTCCTTATTCTTAAACTGTGGCCCTTGGTTCTGGACTCCCCCAACATCGGGAACATGTTTCCTGCCTCTAGTTTGTCCAAACCCTTAACAATCCTATATATTTTAATGAGATCCCCTCTCATCCTTCTAAACTCCAGTGTGTACAAGCCCACATGTCCCATTCTCTCAGCATATGACAGTCCCGCTAACCCGGGAATTAATCGTGTAAACCTACGCTGCACCCCCTCAATAGCAACAATGTCCTTCATCAAATTAGGGGACCAAAACTGCACACAATACTCCAGGTGTGGTCTCACGAGGGCTCTGTACAACTGCAGAAGGACCTCTTTGCTCCTATATTTGATTCCTCCTGTTATAAAGGCCAACATGCCATTCGCTTTCTTCACTGCCTGCTGTACCTGCATGCTTACTTTCATAGACTGATGAACAAGGACCCCCAGATCCCGTTGTACTTCCCCTTTTCCCTACTTGACGCAATTTAGATAGTAATCTGCCTTCCTGTTTTTGCTACCAAAGTGGATAACCTCACATTTATCCGCATTAAGCTTCATCTGCCATTCATCTGCCCACTCCCCCAACCTGTCCTAGTCACCCTGCATTCTCATAGCATCCTCCTCACAGTTCACACTGCCCGTTGTTTATTGCTACGAAGGTCTATCCAGTCGGGTCCTCGCAAAGTCCCACAAATCAATGTAAATAAATTCACTTGTTGGTCTTAGCAACTGTACACAATAGAGGATCTGATTAACTGTTGGTCGTCTCAAAGCCACTTTAAGCTCTGGATAAATCTCGACTTCTGCCTCTACACCGCCTCAAAGGTAAGTATCACCTTCTTAAAGAGAGAGAGAGAGAGAGAGAGAGAGAGAGAGAGAGAGAGAGAGAGAGAGAGAGAGAGAGAGAGAGAGAGAGAGAGAGAGAGAGAGAGAGAGAGAGAGAGAGAGAGAGAGAGAGAGAGAGAGAGAGAGAGAGAGAGAGAGTGGAGAGAGAGAGAGAGAGAGAGAGAGAGAGAGAGAGAGAGAGAGAGAGAGAGAGAGAGAGAGAGCGAGAGAGAGAGCCAGGGCACAATATTCTGTGGACCAATTGCTAGTAAGTGTGATTCATTGGATAGCATGGACGCAGAGAGTTGCTGGGTCTGTTTCTCTGTTGTGTGACCATGACTCTTGGTTCAATCTCTGCATGTTTATCCACATAATTAGGATGAATGCAGTCTTTTATCTATGATGGAGAATGAAAAATCAGATATCATAGGTTTTAGGTGAGAGGGGCAAGATTTACAAGGAACCTGAAGTGAAGACTTGACACAACGACGGTGCTGGGTGTCAGGGTCAAACTTAGGTAAGATAATTTACTTCTGACATTACTTATGAGTTTTCTGAGTCTTCTGAGTACATTATGTTTTATGATGTATTGCAAATGCCAGGCAATTAATATGGTCCACAATACGGTGTCAGGTGTTTGACTGTTTTCTTCCAGTCGCACCCACTCGTCACCTGGTCTTCGCATTTGTCCAACAGTTCATTTGTCGTTAACCGCCATTCAACACCTTCTCTTGTTTAATCAAAACTGTTTCCGTCACATGGACATTCTTAGAGCCATCGTAGTACGAACATCGCGCTCTGTTCATAGTTGTAACTTATATCAGATCATTAGATTAGGTAAGATGAGGCTGGTCTATTATTGTCACATGTTCCTAGGTGCAGTGGAAAGCGTGGCTTTACACGCTATCCATATAGTTCAGATACGCCACACATCGATACCATCAAGTAAAATCCTGTAGTTGGACCGTGGAGGAAGATACAGAATGCCGTGTATAGTGCATTATATAGCATATCATGCTGAATATTGTTGGGTATTTCTATCAAACCCTGAAATCTCCGTGCATTTATGAGAAACAATAACCTTAGTTCAAGTCACATTGCATAATTCAGTTCTCCAACTGGACAAGTGCAGTTGCAGAATTCGAGTTTTGCAAAGACACAAAACAAAGAATGAGTGTAAAAATATTTTTTAAATGCGCATGTGTATATCTGGAACAATGGAACAATAAGCCATGAAATATCCCCGTGGGATCGCGAAGTTGTAAACAATTAAGATTAGAGGCTTTTTAGGTTTGAGCTTCAGGTTTAAGTTTGTTATTGTTATATGAGTACATGTAAAAAGCTGTGTTTTGCATGCTCTCCAGACACAGCAGATATACCATATATAGACAGTATCAGTTCAAACTCGAGGACATAGAGTGGTGGGCATATG
This sequence comes from Okamejei kenojei, assembly GCA_035221665.1. Lineage (NCBI taxonomy): Eukaryota > Metazoa > Chordata > Chondrichthyes > Rajiformes > Rajidae > Okamejei > Okamejei kenojei. Next base: position 3,547,266 of record CM069172.1, read on the forward strand.
GATTCACATTGAGATTGAGCTACCAGAGGTGGTCGTTGAGGAAGTCAGTGTTGCAACCTTGCAATGGCAGTTAGCGTGGTGGGTAGGAAAGATTTGGGGTTATGTGGGTGAAAGATGGGTTGGAGTGATTATTCTGGATGGGGCACATCGGTCGGCAGCTGGCCGAAAGGTCTGTTACCGTGTTCTCTGACAATATATAGCGCAATGTAGAAGATCTAGAGTGCAGCATGTAGTTCGCACCATTGGGAGTATTGTAGTGCATCCACGAGGAACTGACCGGTCTGGACACATCTTTGATTACGCTGGTTGTTTTCTTTCCGAGGCAGCGTGAAATGTAGATGGAGTCAATGGTGGGGTGTCTGGTCTGTGTGATGTATTGGGCTATATTTATTACTGCAAATTCTCGCGGTCTTGGCAGACCTGTTACCACTCCAATCTGTGGTGCAACCTGACCAAATGCTTTCCACGGTATATCCCGAGAAGCTTGTCAGAGTCACTGATGATAAGCCACTTTTCCTCAGACTCCTCCTGAAGTAGAGGCGGTCATGTGCCGTCCTTGAAGTCGCATCAATATGATTACCCCGCGACAGATCGTTGGTAATGTAACACCATGCAACATGAGCTCTCGATCATTTTCAATTCCACATCATTGGTGCAGATGTGGGCTGTACTCCACCATTCTTCATTAAGTCAATAACTACCTCCTTCAGTTTGCTGGCATTGAAAGGGGGGTTAGTGACCTAACGCCATGTCACTAAGTTCACTATCTTCGTCCTCTACTCCGTCTCCACGTTGCACATTATTTGACCCTCCCATTTGTATCATCTGCGAACGCGTAGATACAATAAGTGCCATGTTTGGCCGCACGGCGGCGAGTGTAAATGCGGTACAGTAGCGGACTGAAAGCCAATACTTGCTGGGCTCTGGTCTTATCCTGGAGGAGGTGTCATCTGGGATCACTGACTGAGGACTGTTGGTGCTGAAATCGACATTCAGTGGAAGATGGGGAAATATACGTCGTTCCCGGAGTTTAGAAAGCCAACCACCCAATCCTTCTGCGCATACATGTACACATTGCTAAACGCATACAATAAAGTTAGATTCTGTTCTTACTTTCAATATTATTCGCGAACTGACCTAGGCACCAGTCTGTCTGTCCTTTCTTCTTTTTTGTTATTTTTAATGTGTCAAAACATATGTTTTATTGTTCTTTGGTTTGTTTTATGTGGGGTTATGGGGCGGGGGTGGTTGGATAATCATTGTTTCAATCTCTTACTTCGACGGAGATGCATTTTTTTCTGTATCGTATTTCCGACTGCACTGTGGCCTAACTTCGTGCAGTTGGTGGCCTATCGTCGAAACTGATCCGGCGCTCCTAGCCGCGGGAGTCTGCGGGACTTTAATATCGCGGACCTTGCGATCCATTTGCCGGCGATCGAAGCTCCAACCACGGGGCCTGTGGACTTTAACATCATGGAGCCCGCTGTCTCTGGTAAGAAGCGCCGACTCGGGAGCTCCATGCCACGGAGGGAGTTTCAATTGAGCCGACGCGGGAGTTATGATCACCCCGACGGGGTCTTGGATCGTGGGCTGCGGGCTTCGATCGCCCGGACTGCTGATGATTTGAGTGGCCCGTCCGCGGGAATATAATGAGGAAGATTCGTTGCCTCGCTTCATAGTGAGGAATGTGAGGAATCCGCTGTGGTGGATGTTTATGTTAAATTGTATGTAATTGTGTGTCTTGTTGCATTTGTTGCGTATGGCTGTGTGGTAATTCGTATATCACTGCATCTTAATTGGTACATGTGACAATAAAGGTCCTTTGAATCATTTGATCGGTTGGAAGTTCTGTTCTTGGCTCCTCAAACTATGAAGCTCTGATTCAATAATTACCGGGTGTTGCGCAAATTGCAGCTTTCAATGATGGGGACATCAGGTGGACGGCAAGAGAATTGCCTGCGAACGGGCAAGAATCCATCAATAAGTCATTTATGGAAAACTTGCAGGTTCCGAGTGTATGTTGGTTAATTCGCTACGTCACATCACCAATAATCCACTTCCCGGATCTGAATATAAAAGGTCCTACTCGTTGTCTCCTTTCTTCAGCAGACGATGGTGGCAAACCAGCTGCCTCCCAACATCTCGGCCGGAATTTGATTCCCGTTCTCCGCAGTTGACCCGATCCAAGCGAAGCCCGTCTCCCGAGAACGTTGGAGATTTCAGATTCAAATTAATAGCCAAATTAATAAGAATAATAATGAATGGTGAATTGCGGTAAAAGGGGCTCAATGACAAATTATTATTGACTCACCCACAATTGTCGTTGGGTCAGGGATGGAATTCCCGCCCCTATAATATTCCCGTTTAAACGGTGAACCTACGGGAGTGCAACTTCCTGCTCTCTTTAGCAGAATTTAGCATATTGCAGAATTCTCCATAAATCTAGGGCAGATGCCAACATGTCCCGACAATAGGTTCAGACGAAGTCACGCCTGTTTCTTCAAAGTATAATCGGATGAAAATCTTCTTGCCCCATCAGTTATTCGTTTATACCCGCTCTCTGAAGCTATTACAGCTTTGCTGAAATGTAGCGCCCTATTTCAACACAATACTCCAACATACACAGAACATGATGGAGAAAAGTCATGCACCGCCAAGAGTCATAACGTCATACAGTACTCAAACGCCCTGTGGCCCAACTCGACCACACCATCTAAAATATTCCATCAAAGCTTGAATGTTTGCCGAGTTCAATCCATATCTTACTCTAATCCTCCCCTATCTACCTGTCCAAAAGTTTATTTGAATTTTTTTGACCTTCCTCAACTACCTCATCTGGCATTCCTTCAGTATATCCAACATCCACAGTGTGAAAAACTTGAATTTTTAATATATATTTATACGTCTGCTACTACTCTGCTACCCGACTATGAAAAAAACACTGTTTGCGTTTCCTTTCTTCAGTAGCAGATGGTAACATATCAGCTCCCTCCCAGCAGTCGGCTGGAGTCCGATTCCTGACCACCGCACTTATCCAATCCACACGAAATCCGCCTCCCGGGAGCATCTTTAATCTCTCCCTACTACGTATCTAATATATCCCTACTCCGTTCTGAGGTACCCACCTGCTTCAAGATGACCACCATTATCCCTAACCCGAAGTAAAGCAAGATATCGTGCCCAAAGGACAACCGCACTGTGCCCTTGACATCTACCATCATGAATTGATTCGGGAGGCTATTAAATCATGTCTAGCACGCGGCCTGGACGCACTGCAGTTCGCCCTCCGCCAGAACAGGTTCACGGGAGATGCCATCACCCACATCCCAGGGACTCCTGGATAAGAGAGACACATACATCAGACTCTGACAGCTGCAAAGCCCATTGGCTACATCTGTGCCGTTAACACCATTATACCAACCAGGTTCGTCACCGAAATAGCAACTGTATATAGTTATACAGCTAGATAACGCGGCAACAACGTAGTCAGTTAGCTAGCTACACAGGTAGCAAATATCTGGATAGCCAGCTAGATAGCTACATAGCTATGTAGATAGCCAGACAGATAGATAGTTAAATAGAGAAATAACTGGATTGATAGCTAGATAGCTACATACCGGTGTATAAGATGTTTTTACGAAGGAACAGCATATGCTGGTATCATCGAAGGTAGACAAAAAGTGCTGGAGAAACTCTGCGGGTGCAGCTGCATCTATGGAGCGAAGGAAATAGGCAACGTTTCGGGCCGAAACCCTTCTTCTGACCGAAACGTTGCCTATTTCCTTTCGCTCCATAGACGCTGAGTTGCTCCAGATTGCTGTCTAGCTAGGTATCTAGCTAAGGAGAGCTAGATTGCTGGCTAACTAGGAAGCTAGACAGCTAAGTAACCTGCTAGCTTGATGGATGGATGGCGAGCCGGCTGGACGGTCAGACGGCTAGAACCCTAGATTGATAGCTAGTCAGCTGGAGTACTGGATATGCGTACAGCACTGTATAGCTCTCTAGTTCGCCAACTATCGAGCTATCTATGATAAATACCCAGATAGCTAGCTATCTGCCTTTCTAACTAACTATCGCGATGCTTAGATCGCTAGATGGCTCGATGGGTGGAAGGCTGGATAGTTGACTCGGTACCCAGAGAGCTGGTGACTATAGTTAGCTAGATTGCTAGATTAGTTAGAGAGCTAGATATCTAGCTATCGGTACTAGTTAGATAGTTAGATGGCTCGCTAGATAACTATATAGCTATGTTTATAGCTAAGTATATATCTGGATAGCCAGATAGCTATCTAACTATCTTGCTAGATGCCTAGCCAGCTACATCAGTTCAACTGAAAATCTCCTCAAATAACATAAGATACGTGAGAGAGCATCCAGTCTTTCGGAGAAAATATCAGCAATAATTTGACTTAGCTGAATCACTGACGCAACTTCCAGAAAACACGAAAACGCCACCACATCGCCAGAAAACCAAGGCCAATCGGCATGTATTCAACGAGTCTTACCAGTTCCTACAGATGCACCGTAAAAAGCAACCTATCGGGATGCATCACAGGTTGCTTTGCCACCAAATCTGTTGAAGACCGTAAGAAATCGCAGGGAGTTGAAGATATAGCCCCGTCCATCACATAAGCCAGGTCTGCCCCTCTACCTATGAACCGCCATCTACCCAGTCTACCCTTCAGACTGCCTCTGAACAGCAGCCAATATAGAAACATGGAAAACAGGTGCAGAAGGAAGCCAATCTGCCTTTCGAGCCAACACCACCATTCATTCTGATCATGGCTGATCGCCTCCTATCAATAACCCGTGCCTGCCTTCTCCCCATATTCCTTGGCCCCACTAGCCACTAGAGCTCTACCTAACTTTTAAATCCATCCAGTGACCTGGTCTCCACTGCCCTCTGTGGCAGGGAATTCCATAAATTCACAACTCTCCGGGTGAAAGTGTTTTTTATCGCCTCAGTCTTAAACAACCTCCCCTTTATTCTAAGATTGTGTGGCCCCTGGCTCTGGACTCGCCCAACATTGGCAACATTTTTTCCTGCATCTAGCTTGTCCAGTCCTTTTATAATTGTGTGTGTTTCTATAAGATCCCCCCTCATCCTTCTAAACTCCAGTGAATACAAGCCTAGTCTTTTCAATCTTTCCTCAGATGACAGTCCCGCCATACATGGGATCAATCTCGTGAGCCTACGCTACACTGCCTCAATCACAAGGATGTCCTTCCTCAAATTAGGAGACCAAAACTGTACACAATATTCCTGATGTGGTCTCACCAGAGCCCTATACAACTACAGAAGAACCTCTTTACTCCTATACTGAAATCCTCTGGTTATGAAGGCCAATATTCCATTAGCTTTCTTCACTGCCTGCTGTACCTGCACGCCAACTTTCAGTGACTGGTGTACAAGGACACCCAGGTCTCGCTGCACCTCCCCTTACCTAACCTACCCCCATTGAGATAGTAATCTGCCACACCCCCCCCCCCCCCCTGCAACATGAACAAGGATCATTCGCGCCCTGGGCCACTCTTTCCTGTCCCTCTCCCGTCGGTCTGAGAGCACAAAGGCTTGAAATCACGGACAACGAGATCCAGGAATATCTATTTTATCCCTATTATCAGACCAATGACGGACCTCATAAACGGTAAATGTAAATCCGATCTCTGAATTCATTGACTTGTTTAATCCGCACTTTAGCTCTAACACTGTATCTGAATTCTAGTATGTTCCTCTTTGCACTGCATGTTGTATTCGGTGTGGCTTGATTATCTGCATACATGGTATGATGAAACTTGATAGCACTCTTGGTTGATGTGACAACGATGAAGGAAGCGCAATAACGAAACGAATGAATATTTTAATTGTTATTAGCGCCCTAACCCGCAACATTAAATATATATGCAAAAGTAAATCGACGCTGCGATGGACACGCATCGCTCGGGGCGGATATGAACGTGTGGACGGGTGTGAATGGAGACGCGGGTATGCTCCTGAACAGGGGTAAGATTTGGCTATGGACCATATATAGTAACCCCAAAGGGTTTCTACAGCTATATTAATAGCAAAAGGATAACGAGGGATCAAATTGGACCATTAGAGAACCAGAATGGACAGCTATCTGCAGAGCCAAAAGAGATGGGGGAGATATTGAACAATTTCTTTTCTTCGGTATTCACCAAGGAGAAGGATATTGAACTCGGTGAGTTAAGGGGAAAGAGTAGAGTAGCTATGGAAACTATGAGATTCAAAGAGGAGGAAGTACTGACACTTTTGAAAAATATAAAAGTGGATAAGTCTCCAGGTCCTGACAGGATATTCCCTAGGACATTGAGGGAAGTTAATGTAGAAATAGCAGGAGCTATGACAGAAATATGTCAAATGTCATTAGAAACGGGAATAGTGCCGGAGGATTGGCGTACTGCGCATGTTGTTCCATTGTTTAAAAAGGGTTCAAAGAATAAACCTAGCAATTATAGACCTATTAGTTTGACGTCAGTGGTGGGCAAATTAATGGAAAGGATACTTAGAGATAATATATATAAGCATCTGGATAAACAGGGTCTGATCAGGAACAGTCAACATGGATTTGTGCCTGGAAGGTCATGTTTGACTAATCTTCTTGAATTTTTTGAAGCGGTAACTAGGGAAATTGATGAGGGTAAATCAGTGGATGTTGTCTATATGGATTTCAGTAAGGCCTTTGACAAGGTTCCCCATGGAAGGTTGGTTAAGAAGGTTCAATCTTTGGGTGTTAATGGCGGAGTAGCAAGATGGATTCAACAGTGGCTGAATGGGAGATGTCAGAGAGTAATGGTGGATGGCTGTTTGTCAGGTTGGAAGCCGGTGACCAGTGGGGTGCCTCAGGGATCTGTGTTGGGTCCACTGTTGTTTGTCATGTACATCAATGATCTGGATGATGGGGTGGAAAATTGGATAAGTAAGTATGCAGATGATACTAAGATAGGTGGTGTTGTGGATAATGAAGTAGATTTTCAGACGTTAACCCACACACGTTAGTTTGGGACAGATGAGGGTGGGATACATATCACGGACAACATTGTTATTACTGCGGCAGTAGGGGTCGATTGGCAGAATGTTGGAGACAAGGAACGTTTTCAGCAACAAAGGAGTTCATTTAGTCCCTCGTATACAAATAGTGCAACATGTGAATCTTTGCGCTGGCCCGTGGCCCTGAGCGTGAATGGTCTTCAAGTACACATCTCAGTGTAGTTTACACCTGATAGGCTTTCCTCCTCTCTTGCCTTCGCCGCCATCGAGTTTTCATGAGATGCCACCTTTTTGTGTCAATTTATTTTCGTTTCCTTTTCAATCCTTTAGTATATTCTCTAAATATCCCCCAATTACCGCCACTTTTAGAATCATAGTCCTAGAGTCATAGCGTGATAGACTTCTGTCCAACTTGCCCACACCGGCCAACATTCCCCAGCTATACTAGTCCCACCTGCCTGCGCTTGGTCTATATCCCTCTAAACCATATCATTCTATGTACCTGTTTAACTGTTTCTTAAACGTTGGTAAAGACCCTGCCTCAACTTCCTCTTAACCTTGAACTTATGTCCGCTCGTCCTCGATTCCCCTAACC
>CM069172.1:3559872-3612835 GCA_035221665.1 Okamejei kenojei
GGGGTGTGGGTGCTTCTCCAGCTACTGGGTCCAGGAGATGGAGATGGGGTTGGATGTCACTGCAGTATTGAAGGGGAAGAAATATCCATTGACGCCGGAATCTTTGTTGCCGAGAAGTTACAAAGATGTGTTTAGGGCCAGGGAGATGTCGTCTTCTTTGGATCTGCTGCGACTCTAGTGTCATTGGGCGACAGCAACTAATGAATCTAGCATAGTTTTCCGCAGCATCGGGATTAAAGTATTCATAAAACAGGTGGGGACATAGTAATTGAGGAGCGAAAGTGTCAAGATGCATTTAAACCATTTATATCATTAGGGAGGGTCCATTCATTGCCATTAATACCGCCTGTCTTCACTTTTCAGCCTGTTTTTAGCGGCCACTGATATTTCTATCGTTCTCTCGAGACTGCTGCGTGGTCCACAATTCTCTGTTGACATGCGTAATGGCTCTGCTAATGTCGTGGATATATTTCTTGTGCCGATCAGGATTTTTTGCCTTGAACGTTGCAGACTTCACCTAGAGTGGACATCCTGGATTATCCGTGCTCTCCAATATGGAAAACTTAAATGTATTATTTGCTACACAGTCCTAATTACACTTGCTGATGAAGTCCGTGACATCAATCGCATACTCATCTAGGTTAGCCACAGAATCCTTGAATATGTTCTAGACCACCGGCCCATGGCCGTCTGTTCTATATATAACCATATAACCATATAACCATATAACCATATAACAATTACAGCACGGAAACAGGCCCTCTCGGCCCTTCCAGTCCGTGCCGACCATTTGTTTTCCCCTAGTCCCATCTACCTGCACTCAGACCATACCCCTCCATTCCCTTCACGTCCATATACCTATCCACTTTACTCTTAAGTGTTAAAATCGATCCTGCCTCCACCACTTCTGCTGGAAGCTGATTCCACACAGCCACCACCATCTGAGTAAAGAAGTTCCCCCTCACGTTACCCCGAAACCTCTGTCCCTTAATTCTCATGTCATGCCCTCTTGTTTGAATCTTCCCTACCCTCAATGGGAAAAACGTATCCACGTCAACTCTGTCTATCCATTTCATAATTTTAAAGACCTCAATCAAGTCCCCCCTTAACCTTCTGCGCTCCAAAGAATAAAGACCTAACTTGTTCAACCTTTCTCTGTAACATAGTTGCTGGAACCCTGGCAACATTCTAGTAAATCTCCTCTGTACTCTCTCTATTTTGTTGACATCCCTCCTATAACTAGGCGACCAAAATTGTACACCATACTCCAGAATTGGTCTTACCAATGCCTTGTACAATTTTAACATTACTTCCCTACTCCTATATTCAATGCTCTGATTTATAAAGGCCAGCACACCAAAGGCTTTCTTTACCACCCTATCTACATGCGATTCCACCTTCAGGGAACTATGCACAGTTATTCCTAGATCCCTCTGTTCCACAGCATTCCTCAATTCCCTACCATTTACCATGTACGTCCTATTTTGATTTGTCCTGCCAAAATGTAGCACTTCACACTTATCAGCATTAAACTCCATCTGCCGTCTTTCAGCCACCTTTTCCAAATGGCCCAAATCTCTCTGTAGACTTTGAGAATCTACTTCATTATCCACAATACCACCTATCTTAGTATCATCTGCGGCTGGTTGGAGCTCCCGTCTAGCCTCTCCCGACTGCGAGCTGTTGATGGTAAGTCCGCGGTAGTCGCAGTGGGAGCGATCCTAGGCAAGGGATCCGCTCCAAAGTCAAGTCCGCGGCCCGCGGTAGGGCTCACGACAGTCCGAGGAGGCTTCCAGCTCCATCGGTGGTAGGCCGCAGATCCCAGAGAATGTGATCCGAAATTTAATCACATCACCGGGAAGGTAAGAGCTTGAAAGAAAAGTTTCCCCCTATTCACCCACCCCCCCCCCCACTTCCCCACATAAAACAAACCGAAGAATATTATAACAAACTTTTAACGCACAAAAAATTAACAAAAATAAAGAACAAACATACAGACTGTCGGCAGGGCGGTCATCTCCCCAGCGCCCCTGGTGGTCTTTATCGCCGGGAGAAGGTACAAACTCCGTAAAAATAAGCACTCGTAGCCAGGATCGATCCCGTGTCTCTGGCGCTGTAAGCGCTGCATGGCAACAACTAACGCAGCGCCACCATGCCGCCCATAACTATTGTCTCCTAAGACTCTTACAAATGTCTGCTAATACACATGGACACGATACTGGCACGTCCCGTCACTGTTTGGTTTGGGAATTCGAAGAATTGCACAGTTGTCTATGTATCCCAATCCATCAGACAAACGGGATATCTCACCAATGATTCCATCTACACCACGCTGCAACAGATAAGCAGCCAATAAAATGAAAGGCCTTTCCCATTCTGGTCATTCCATATACTCCAGGGCTTTCCGCCATCGACGTTGATCATTGATCCCTTCACACCGGTGACACATTATACGATGCTTGCATCCACTCCCTGCACACAATGGGTGTTTTCACTAAACCCAAGTAACCTGCAAAGCCATAGGTCTTCGGGAGGAGGGAAGAAATCGAAGCAATTGGAGGAAACTCACAGGGAGGCAACACAAAACAGATAGCAGCTTAGGTCAAGATCGAACCCGATTTTTTGGCGTTGTGATTCAGTAGCTCTACTACCTGCGCCACTGTGCCGCCTTTGTGTATCTCGTCTCAGTCTCACATCACTACCCTCAATATGTTTTAATGGGGAAAGGAAGGCGGATTCAGTAACCACCGCTCTCACACAAGGTGCCTTCTTCACAATCTACTGTCATTAAATCACAAATATTCGATAAAGCATGGGCGAAACAGTGTTTCTAGCATTGAGTATAGAAGTTGGGAGGTTATGTTGCAATTGTATAAGACTTTGGTGAGACCGCATCTAGAATATTGAGTTCTGTTCTGGGAACCATGTTATAAGGAAGATATTGTCAAGCTTGAAAGGGTTGAGAGAAGATTTACGAGGATATTGCCAGGACTAGAGGATGTGCGCAATAGGGAGAGGTTGAGTACGCTGGATCTCTATTCCTTTGAGAGCAGCAGGATGACATGTGACCTTATAGAGGTGTATAAATTCATGAGCGGACTAGAATGGGTAGATTCACATTATTTCCCAGGTTAGGGGAATCGAGGACGAGCGGACATAAGTTCAAGGTTAAGAGGAAGTTGAGGCAGGATCTTTACCAACGTTTAAGAAACAGTTAAACAGGTACATAGATTGATATGGTTTAGAGGGATATAGTCCAAGCGCAGGCAGGTGGGACTAGTATAGCTGGGGAATGTTGGCCGGTGTGGGCAAGTTGGACAGAGGTCTATCACGCTATGACTCTAGGACTATGATTCTAAAAGTGGCGGTAATTGGGGGATATTTAGAGAATATACTAAAGGATTGAAAAGAAACGAAAATAAATTGACAACAAAAAGGTGGCATCTCATGAAAATTCGATGGCGGCGAAGGCAAGAGAGGAGGAAAGTCTATCAGGTGTAAACTACACTGAGATGTGTACTTGAAGACCATTCACGCTCAGGGCCACGGGCCAGCGCAAAGATTCACATGTTGCACTATTTGTATACGAGGGACTAAATGAACTCCTTTGTTGCTGAAAACGTTCCTTGTCTCCAACATTCTGCCAATCGACCCCTATTTGCCGCAGTAATAACAATGTTGTCCGTGATATGTATCCCACCCTCATCTGTCCCAAACTAACGTGTGGGTTAACGTCTGAAAATCTACTTCATTATCCACAACACCACCTATCTTAGTATCATCTGCATACTTACTTATCCAATTTTCCACCCCATCATCCAGATCATTGATGTACATGACAAACAACAGTGGACCCAACACAGATCCCTGAGGCACCCCACTGGTCACCGGCTTCCAACCTGACAAACAGCCATCCACCATTACTCTCTGACATCTCACATTCAGCCACTGTTGAATCCATCTTGCTACTCCGCCATTAACACCCAAAGATTGAACCTTCTGAACCAACCTTCCATGGGGAACCTTGTCAAAGGCCTTACTGAAATCCATATAGACAACATCCACTGCTTTACCCTCATCAATTTCCCTAGTTACCGCTTCAAAAAAATTCAAGAAGGTTTGTCAAACATGATCTTCCAGGCACAAATCCATGTTGACTGTTCCTGATCAGACCCTGTTTATCCAGATGCTTATATATATTATCTCTAAGTATCCTTTCCATTAATTTGCCCACCACTGACGTCAAACTAATAGGTCTATAATTGCTAGGATTATTCTTTGAACCCTTTTTAAACAATGGAACAATATGCGCAGTACGCCAATCCTCCGGCACTATTCCCGTTTCCAATGACATTTGAAATATTTCTGTCATAGCTCCTGCTATTTCTACACTAACTTCCCTCAATGTCCTAGGGAATATCCTGTCAGGACCTGGAGACTTATCCACCTTTATATTTTTCAAAAGTGTCAGTACTTCCTCCTCTTTGAATCTCATAGTTTCCATAGCTACTCTACTTTTTTCCCTTGCCTCACAGAGTTCAATATCCTTCTCCTTGGTGAATACCGAAGAAAATAAATTATTCAATATCTCCCCCATCTCTTTTGGCACTGCAGATAGCTGTCCATTCTGGTTCTCTAATGGTCCAATTTTATCCCTCGTTATCCTTTTGCTATTAATATAGCTGTAGAAACCCTTTGGATTTACTTTCACCTTTCTTGCCAAAGCAACCTCATATCTTCGTTTAGCCTTCCTAATTTCTTTCTTAAGATTATTTTTACATTATTTATACTCCTCTAGCACCTTATTTACTCCATGCCTCCTATAATTATTGTAGATATCTCTCTTTTTTCGAACTAATTTTTTCGTGACTAATTTCTCTTGAAAACCATGGCTCTTTCCAATTTTTACTATTTCCTTTCAACAGGGACATAAAGATTCTGTACTCTTACAATTTCCCCTTTAAATGTCCTCCATTTCTCTTCTACATCCTTCCCATGAAACAAAGTGTCCCAATTCACTCCTTTAAAATCCTTACGCATTCCCTCAAAGTTAGCCTTTCTCCAATCAAAAATCTCCACTCTAGGTCCTGTTCTGACTCGCTCCATAATTATATTGAAACTAATGGTATTGTGATCACTGGTCCCGAAGTGCTCACCAACGCATACCTCCGTCACCTGTCCTGCCTCATTTCCTAACAGGAGGTCCAGCACTGCCCCTTCTCTGGTCGGTACCTCTATGTACTGCTGCAAAAAAACTATCCTGCACACATTTTACAAACTCCAAACCATCCAGCCCATTTACAGAATGTGTTTCCCAGTCTATTTTTGGGAAATTGAAATCTCCCACAATCACTACCTTGTGTTTACTACTAATATCTGCTATCTCCTTACATATTTGCTCTTCCAATTCTCGCTCCCCATTTGGCGGTCTATAGTACACCCCTAAAAGTGTTGCTACACCGTTCCCACTTCTCAGTTCCACCCAAATGGCTTACCCTTATTTTTAAACGGTGGCCTCTGGCTCTGGACTCACCAAAATCTGGAACATGTTTCCTGCCTCCAGCGTGTCCAAATCCTTAACAATCTTATATGTTTCAATGCGATCCCCTCTCATCAGTCTAAACTCCAGAGTGTACAAGCCCAGCCACTCCATTCCCTCAGCAAATGACAGACCCACCATCCCGGGAATTAACCTTGTAAACCAACGCTGCACTCCCTCAATAGCAACAATGTCCTTCCACAAATTAGGGGGCCAGAACTGCACACAATACTCCAGGTGTGCTCTCACTAGGGCTACGTACAACTGCAGAAGGACATCGTTGCTCCTATATTCGATTCCTCTTGTTATAAAGGCGAATGGCATATTCGCTCTCTTCACTGCCTGCTGTACCTGCATGCTTACTTTCATAAACTGATGTGCAAGGACCCCCAGATCCCGTTGTACTTCCCCTTTTCTCAACTTGACGCCATTTAGACAGTAATCTGCCTTCCTGTTTTTGCTACCAAAGTGGATAACCTCACATTTCTCCACATTAAACGTCTGTGCCATGCATCCGCCCACTCCCCCAACCTGTCCAAGTCCCCCGCATTTTCATAGCATCCTCCTCACAGTTCACACTGACACCCAGCTTTGTGTCATCTGCAAATTTGCTAATGTTACTTTGAATCCCTTCACCCAAATCATTGATGTATATTGTAAATAGCTGCGGCCCCAGCACTGAGCCTTGCGGTACCCCACTAGTCACTGCCTGCCATTCTGAATCGAACCCGTTAAGCCCCACTCTCTGTTTCCTGTCTGCCAACCAATTATCTATCCATGTCAGCGCTTCATCCCCTTTCCACGTGGCCTAGTTTTGACCACTAATCTCCTATGTGGGACCTTATCAAATGCTTTCTGAAAGTCCAGGTACACTACATCCACTGGCTCTCCCTTGTCCATTTTCCTAGTTACATTTGAAAAAATTCCAGAAGATTAGTCAAGCATGATTTCCCCTTCGTAAATCCATGCTGGCTCGGACCGATCCTGTTACTGCTATCCAAATGTGGGGCTATTTCATATTTTATAATTGACCCCAGCATCTTCCCCACCACCGATGTCAGGCTAACCAGTCTATATTTCCCTGTTTTCTCTTTCCCATCTTTCTTAAAATGTGGGACAACATTAGCTACACTCCAGTCCGCAGGTACTGATCCTGAGACTATAGAACATTGGAAAATTATCACCAATGCATTCACGATTTCGAGAGTCACTTCGTTAATTACCCTGGGATGCACACTATCAGGCCCTGGGAATTTATCAGCCTTCAGTCCCATCAGTCTATCCAATACCATATCCTGCCTAATGAGGATATCCTTCAGTTCCTCTGCCACCCCAGATGCTCTGGCCACAACTATATCAGGAAGATTGTTTGCGTCCTCCTTTGTGAAGATGGATCCAAAATACCGGTTCAACGCATCTGCCATTTCCTTGTTCCCCATAATATATTCACCTTTTTTGGTCTTCAAGGCTCCAACTTTGCTCTTAATAATAAACTTATCAATATTTTTTTTAAACTGTCAGATCAGCTGATTAGTTCTCTCGCTTGTTAATTATCAAGATGAAGGTAACGCCCATTCCGAGGAGGCCAGGAGTATCAAGCCGCGGAAGCCGGATGTGCGTCAGTCAATCTGGAAGATCGTGAGTGAGAATCCACGACTGTGAATCTACGCTGTGCGTCAACTGAACTGTGAGTCTGAGATCCGCTTGCAATAAATGATTTGTTAACCTGTAATGCGCATGGAATAAATGATATGTTAGCCCGCAACGTGCTTGGAATAAATGATGATTTGTTAGCCCGCAATGTGCTAGCAATAAATGTTGTGTTAGCCCGCAATGTGTTTGCACGAAATGGTGATTTGTTAGCCCGCAATGTGCTTGCAATACATGATTTGTTAGGCCGCAATATGCTTGACTTGAAATTGAATGTATTGGATTGTTGCCCCTGCACTCAATGTGTTTGTCTTGAAATGGAATGGACTGGACCGTAGGCCCTGGGCTCACTGTGCTTGACTTTAAATCGAATGGAATGGACTTTTGGCCCTGCACGCACTGTGCTTGACTTGAAGGTTCTTTCAGTCCGGAAGCCCCTGATAGTGGTGAGGCCGCGTTCAGCCGCGTGAGTAGATTAAAATTTTACTGTCATATATATGTTATGTGTGTGTGTGCGTTAGTGTGTGTGTGATGTAGGGTGGCTGTGAATGTGTGTGTGTGAGATGAAGGGTGTCCTTGTGTGGCTGTGAGTGTGTGATGGATTGTGTGTGTGTGCGTGAGCTAGAGGGTGTCTGCATGTGTTGCTGTGTGTGTATTTGTGTGTGTGATGGACTGTGCGTGTGTGTGTTTGATGGAGGGTGTGTGTGTGTGTGTGTGTGCGTGTGTGTGCGTGTGTGTGTGTGTGTTTCTGTGCGATTGAGGGTGTGTCTGTGGTGGAGAGTGTGTGTGTGAGAGCCCACCAGCCGTGAGTTAACTGCCAGGCCACCCGCCGTGAATCAACTGCCAGCTCACCAGCCGTGAGTGAGTGAGTGAAATGCCAGCCACCAGACGCGAGTGAGTGCGTCAAATACCAGCCCACCTTTGGCCTACCTGAAACCACTCATTTCGGCCCACAACGTCCGTATTAGCCCACAAACCAGTCCCTTTAGCCCAAAGTGCCCATATGAGCCTAGGCGGAGTATTTTGGCCCAAAAGGACAGTGCTAGGCCCGGAAAAAGTTCAGAAAAAGGTCCTTTCACAGATATTTAACTCAGATTTATTTAACAAGTACCATCTGCATATCAGGCCTGCATACCAGAAGGAGTCCATTCGCCCCATCAGTTAGTATTCCCCCTGTACGGATTAAATCTCACTCCAGTATTTTTTCTCCCTCCCTTCATTGGGTCCCTGTGAGATCCACGCCAGGATAGACTTTCCACCTTAAATGTTGTGATCTGTAAAAAAAAGATGAAACATGTCTAAAGTTGATTCTCCCCCTCTCCCCCTTCTATCTCACAGTCTCTCACCTGCTTTGGGCAGAATTCCTGGCAGTTTCTGAACTGTCAGCCCACAAGCCCTGAATGACTGAGCTGCCAGCCCACCAGCCCTGAGCGACTGAGCTGCCAGCCCATCAGACCTGAATGGCTGAGCTGCCTGCCCACCACGCCTGATTGAGTGAACTGGCAGCCCGTCAGGCCTTCATGACTGAGCTGCCAGCCCGTCAGGCCTGAGTGAGTGAGCTAGCAGGTCTGAGTGAGTGAGCTACCAGGCCTGAGTGAATGAGCTGCCAGGCCTGAGTGCCTGAACTGCCACGGAAGAATCTATTCTGCCCACAATGTCCATACTAGCCCTCTGGAAACCAGCCCGTTCGCCACACAACACCCATAATAGAGCTCCAGAAAGCCCCCACCTCACCGGCCACCAATATTAGAATTGATAGAGAGGCGGAATATTGGGTTGGGGCACCAGGCCTCTCGTGTGAACATGGAATCCAACGCCTCACACTTAGTCTAGTATTTCTTAAATTTTGGGATACTCCCGCCATCAACGACCTCCTCTGGGAGGTTGTTGCATGCACCAACCACCCTGTGTGTGAAACAGTTACACCTCAGATACCTATTAACCATCGTGTCTCCTCCAATATTAACCTTATTGCTCCTCGATTCGCCTACTCTGGGCTGAAGAGACGCTGTGCATATACCTGATCTAATCCCATCATGATTTTTACACCTCTATAAGATCACCACTCCTGCTCTCCAAGGAATAGAGTCCCAGCTTACTCAACCTCTCCCTGTAGCCGAGACTCTAGTCCTGGCAACACCCAAGAATTGTTGGAAGTGGATGCAGATTTTGGAATTACATTGTAAATACTCACGTTTTCTCTTGTTTGGACTTTGTTACTAATCAGTCAGCAGTTATTCGAGAATCGGCGAGACACCAAGATTCGCCGGTGTATTTATGTCTCATTTGAATGATGGGACTTTGTAAAGGTGCCTGATGTGTTCGTTCCCTGTGTGATGAATCCCTCCGTAATCTCTCCCCCTGAGCACACACTGTGACGCTGGCATTGTGTTATTGCATTGTCTGTTATTAATTTAGTTTAGTTTACAGATACAACTTGGACACAAGCCCACAGATTCCACAGGGACGATCAATGTTCACCCGGTTACGCTAGCAACATGTGAATCACGTTCGCATTCACTCACTCACTGGACAATCGGACTCATTTCACAGAGTCCAAATAATCTGTCATCTCGCATATTTTTGGGATGTGGGAGGAAACCACAACACCCGGAAGAAACCCGCGCGGTCACAGAGCTAATGTACAAACTCACCACAGACAGCACCCGGGGTCAGGATAAATGCCCGGTCCCGTGCGCTGTGAGGCAGCAGCTTCACCAGCGGTGTCACTGTGCCGCCCTTGTGCACGTTGTGTCTGTATCATGTCAGTACACTCAAAATGTGCCGGTGGACAAGGTATCAGATTCGGTAATGCCCCACCGACTCCAAGTACGTTCTGCGCTGCATACAGTATTTATATCTCAGATATTCTGTATAGAGTGTGGGGGGGGAAATACCTTTCGTCGGAAGGGAGACAAAATATGCGGATGATTCATTGAACTAGGACAATTTTCCACCGGTAGAATGGAACTCTATGCCGAATACGGTGGGAGAGGCAACAACTTCATCATGTTTCAACAGCGGGGTGACACGGTGGCGCAGCGATAGCATTGCTGCCTCACAACGCCAGAGACCCAGGTTCGATCCTGACTATGGGTGCTGTCGATAAGGAGCTCATACGTTCTCCCAGGCGCCCACCGCCTGGCGTTATCTCCGGGTGCTGCGGTTTCCCACCACACTCCACAGACGAACAGGTTGTGCCTAGTGTAGGATAGTGAGAATGTGCGGCGTTCGCTGGTCGGCGCCGACTCGTTGGGACAAAGAGCCCGTTTACATGCGGTTTCTCCTAAACACACTAAGATGCGCACTTGGAGTGTACGTCCACAGGGCAACGGACCCAGTGATGAAAAGTAAATGTTCGGCATCACTGACTAGCAGGTTCAGTAACAATGTTATATCCCACCAGGTAAAGTTACCGGACACCAAATGGGCGAGAATGAGCTGCCTTGAAGGAAGTTCTGCTCAACACAATCCACAACGGAGACCTCAACATCTCAGCTTTGTGCGGATTCGGTCTCTGAGCCGTTTTTTATCAGTTACCCGCTCGTTTGCCATGTACAAAATAATTGGGATGGGGTTGATATGAATGAATTCCTGACCCCGAATCAATCTGTCGACGATTGATGCAATGTTTGAGGCAGCGAATGCTGGAGATCCCTCGATGGTGGGGACGTCAGTACCCGTGATGGAGTGGGTAGTGGTAATCACATGTTGCAGTCCTCCTTCGCTCCTGGCATTCAGGTTGCCGACCCAGGTCGTGGTGCAACCAGACAACACGCTCTCTACTGTACACCTGTGGAAGTTCAAGAGAATTATCGACGACATACCGAATGTCGGCAATCTTTTCAGGGAGTAGCGGTGTTAGAATTGCATCAATGCTCTGGGTCCAGGATAGATCTTCAAAGACTTCCACGGACAGGAATTTGTAGCGTTTCACTCTCCCCACCATCGTCCAGTCGATCTAAATACGTTTGTGGGACCTCATCCTTCCTGCTCCGAAATCCAGAATCAGATCCTTGGTCTTCCTGGATTTGAGAGAATGATTGTTGTGCTGGAACCGTGGACATACTAGATGGTGGTGTTGCCCAGGATGTTGACGCCCATTGTGAGGCAGCTGATTTTAGTTCCCAGTGCATTCCTGAAGTCACCGCAGACGATGAGCAGGGCATCAGGGACTGGTGCTTACAGAGAGTACATGATGGAGTATAAATTGTCCATTGCCACATTGGCGTTGACTTTGGGTGCTATGTAGACCACCGACACCATGGTAGAAGTAAATTTACCCGGTCGGTTTAATGGGCGTTACTAAGTGAACTTCTATTCCAAGGAATACATGAAATTCAAATGGCGCAGGTAAGAATCATAAAACTGTTACCGGGGCGTAAGTGTTTGAGATTTAAGGAGAGAATGGAAAAGTTGGAACGTTTCCATCGGACAGTAGGAGATTGATGGGTGACATAACAGAGGTAGATTTCATCATTTGGGGCAAGGAACATGTAGACGGTTACTGTCGTTTTTCCAAGCCTGGGGAGTCGAAAGCTGGAAGACGCCAAAGTGCATAGATTCAGAAGATACTGAGAGGCAACTCTTTTTACAAAGGCAGTTGCGGTGAGGTGGAATTGGCTGCAAGAGGAAGCTGAAGAGACGGCTTTGATTACAATGTATAAGAAGACATGTCAACGAGTGTATAGATAGAAGTGGGGGTTACACAAAAAGCTGGAGAAACTCACCGGGTGCAGCAGCATCTAAGGAGCGAAGGAGATAGGCGACGTTTCGGGTCGAGACCCTTCTTCAGACTGGTCAGGGATCAGGGAAACGAGAGATATAGACGGTGATGTGGAGAGATAAAGAACAATGAATGAAAGATATGCAAAACAGTATCGATGATAAAGGGAACGAGCCATTGTAAGCTGTTTGTGGTGTGAAAATGAGAAGCTAGTGGGACTAGGGTGGGGGAGGGAGATAGAGATAGAGGGAATGCCAGGGCTGAGGGCTGAGGGAGAGGTGTGAAGGGGAGGAGACAGCAAGGGTTAACAGAATTGAGAAAATTCAATGTTCAAGCCCAGAGGATGCAGACTCCCCAAGCGAATATGAGGTGCTGTTCCTCCAACTTGCGGTGTTGCTCACTCTGGCCGTGGAGGAGGCCCAGGACCGAGAGGTCGGATACGGAATGGGAGGGGGAGTTGAAGTGCTGAGCCACCGGGAGGTCAGGTTGGTTATTGCGGACCGAGCGGAGGTGTTCGGCGAAACGATCGCCAAGCCTCCGCTTGGTCTCACCGATATAGATCATCTGGCATCTGGAGCAGCGGATGCAGTAGATGAGGTTGGAGGAGGTGCAGGTGCATAGATAGAAGTGGTTGGAAGGCTATGGAGCCATCGTGGGCCAGTTGGGCTGGATTGGTTGGGCATTTTGTATGGCGTAGACTGCTGTTTCCGAAATATCTTGGTTGGTGATTTGACTATAACTCTATAAATAGCATCGTTATTGTGTGACTGTAAGATTCTCTGAAATTATATAGATAGTTAACATTATTGTGCTTCATGGGCTGTCCACGTTTGGGTATCATTTGGAACCCACGTACGTTCGTTGAAAAGAACATTTTATTTAAAATAAAAACTTAATTTATTATTAACCGAAGCGAGCTGTTCAAAGTTCTGTTTTAGACTCCTGAACCATGATACACTGATCTATTCCTGGAGAATAATTCCTGGCTGTGGTGCAATATCGAGCTTTGGAATGATGGGGCATCCAGTGGACAGCATGTGAACTGCAAGCAAGCGCGGCCTCACAAACGTCTTGTGAACTGTACAATAACGTCCCATCATCTGCACTTAATGCCGTAACTAGTGAAAGACACCGTGCCAACATCTTCATTACCACCTTAACGACCCGCGACTCCAAATTCAGAGATATATGACGTCAACTCCTCGATCTCCCTGCTCTACAGTACTCCGAGGGTCGAACATATCATTGAGAAAGAGCTCTCAGGACCAAGCAAAATAAAGCAAATCACAAGTAAACACATTAAATGCCATACGCTATTCCACCGCCAACTTTCCCAGCTGATCAAAATCCCAACGTCATTCTTCATATCTGTCTTGGCAATCTACCACCACACTTGCCTTAGGACTTATTTGCAAATTTACTAACCATACCTTGCACCATCTCAATCAATACGTTGATATCAATGAAATATAGAAACATAGCAAACTAAAAAAAAAAGGTTCCGGAGGAGAGCATTCGGCCTTTCGACCCAGCACCACCAATCAAGATTATCATGGCTGATCATCCAGAATCAGTACTCCGTTCCTGCTTTCTTGATTGCGTTAGCCTTAGAAGCTAAATCTAACGCTCGCTTGAAAACATCCAGTGAATTGGCCTTCACTGCCTTCTGTGGCAGAGAACTACACAGATTCACAACTCTCTGGATAAAAACGTGTTTCTACAACTCAGTCCTAAATGTCCTACCCCTGATTCTTAAACTGTTGCCGCAGGATCTGGACTACCCGTATATTTGGAACATTTTTCTTACATCTAGACTGTCCAATTCCAAAAAAAAATTATACGTTTCTGCAAGATCACCTATCATCGTTCTAAAATTCAGTGAATCCAAGCCCAGTCTATCCATTCTTTCATCACATGTCAGTCCTGCCTTGCCGGAATTAACCTGGTGAACCTACGCTGCACTACCTCAATAACAATAATACCCTTCATCAAATTAGGAGACCAAAGCTGCATACAATATGCCAGGCGCGGTCTCGCCATGGTCCTGTGCAACTGCAGTAGGACTTCATTGCTCCTACACAATTCAGATAATAATCTCCCTTCTTATTCCTGCCACCAAAGTGGATAACCTCGCGTTCTTCCACATTATACGGCATCTGCCACGCATCTCCCCACTCACCTAACCTAGCCAAGTCATGCTGCGTAGTTCATACAGCCACCCAGCTTCATGTCAACTGCAACATGGAGATACTACATTCTTCGTCTAAATTGTTAATATATATTGTAACTAACTGGGGTGGCAGCACGGAGTCTTGCGGCACCTCATGAGTAATTGACTGGCATTTGGGAAACATCACTTCAACTGCCCCTCCCATTCCGAATCCGAACGTTCTGTCCTGGGCCTCCTCCATGGCCAGAGTGAGTCCCACTGCAAATTGGAGGAGCAACGCCTCATATTACGTTTGGGCAGTTTACACCGCATCGTTATGAACATTGACCTCTAATTTCAGGTAGTCCTTGCTTTCTCACTCCTTCTTCTCCCCTTCCCAGCTCTCCAACAGCCGACTGTCCTCGCCTCTTCCTTTCTTCTTTTTTCCGCCCCCCCCCCTACAGTCTGAAGAAGGATCTCGACCTGAAACGTCGCCTATTCCTTCGCTCCATTGATGCTGCCTCATCCGCTGAGTTTCTCCAGCATTTTGTCTACCTTGGAAATAGGGGAGTGCGCCTGCAAATGGGAAATCAGGAGAATAGAATAGTTTCTTTATTGTCATTGTAACATGAACCATGTACAACAAAATTTAAAAAATGTCAGCCAGTCAGTGCACCATTCAAACATTTCTAAAAGCTGACGACACATACAAGGTAAATATTAAAAAAGATAAACAACTAAAATAAATATGAAAATAGCACGCACAAACACCCAACCCTACATCCTTCTGTCGGTTTCACAGTGTACCAACCACAGTCCCTTAGTCCCTGCGTTCCTTGGCGGCTACATTTAGTGCCTTTATAGCAGTGGGGTACAAACTGTTTTTAAGTCTGTTTGTCCTTGTCCTTGTAGATCTGTACCGTCTGCCTGACGACAACAGTTCAAACAGGGAGTGTCCGGGGTGGGAAATGCCCTTTATAATATTCTGGGATTTTTTGATGCAGCGGGAACTGTGTAAGTCTTCCAAGGTAGGGAGAGGGCAGCCGACAATCCTCTGGGCGCTGTCAATGGCCTCTGGAGCGCTTTCCTCTGAGCCGCTGTGCAGCTGGTGTACCACACGCATACACAGTATGTTAGGATGCTCTCAATGGAGCACCGATAAAAGGACAGCAGCAGTCTCTGAGTGATGTTAATCTTCCCGAGCACCCTCAGGAAGTGCAGTCTCTGCTGGACCTTTTTCAGCAGCGCAGGGGTGTTCACGCTCCACGTCGGGTCCTCCTCAATATGGATTCCCAGAAAGCAGAAACCCTCCACCCTCTCCACACGGTCCCCTCTGATGATCAGTGGTACCATGTCCGTTTTGTTCTTCCTGAAGTCTATTATTATCTCCTTGGTCTTTAAGGTGTTGAGGAGCAGGTTATTTTCTCCACAACACACTGTCAGCTCTTCGCCTCATCCCCATAGGCGTACTCGTCCCCCCGGAGATGAGTCCCACTACCGTAGTGTCATCCTCAAATTTGACAATGGTGTTGCTGTGGTGGGTGGGGGTGCAGTCATGTCTGTAGATGGTGTAGAGCAGGGGCGGGGAAGCCGGTACTGAGGCTGAGGGCCGAGAATGTGCGATGGCCCATTCTGACTCTCTGGCTGCGACCCGACAGGAAGTTATTTATCCACATGCAGGTGGAGTGTGGAAGTCCCAGGTGCCCCAGTTTGTCCACCAGTTTGTGGGGAAGGATGGTGTTAAAAGCAGAGCTATAGTCCACAAAGAGCATCCGCACGTAGCTCCCCCGCTGCTCCAGGTGGGACAGTGCAGCATGGAGGGCTGTGGCTACAGTGTCTGTGGATCTGTTCGCTCGATATGCGAACTGGTGGGGGTCAAAGCTTCGGGGCAGGAGTGATGTGATATGACCCCGGACCAGTTTTTCAAAGCACTTCATCACCACTGGTGTGAGTGTGACTGGCCAGTAGTTGTTGAGGATGGAAATGTGGGTTTTTTTGGCAAGGGGACTATGGTTGCGGACTTCAGACAGGGTGGAACAGTGGAATGGGACAGAGACTGGTTATCAATCCTCGTGAGGACTCCAGCCAGCTGGTCTGCGCAGTCCTTCAGCACACGTCCAGACACGCCGCCGGATCCAGCAGCCTTCCTTGGATGGATGGCCATTCCACAAGCGGGTCGGCCATTAGAGCCGAAACTTGCAGCCAGCATTAACCACCTGTCCTCTAAACCCCTACAAGAACAAGTGGTCAATGAGGCTCTTCAACTATATACAGCCCCAGGAAATTGTACATCTTTGAATGTACCTGCTGTCAATAGCCAAATTTGGGGACATTTGGGGCAGAACATCAGAAACCTGGAGTTGAAGCTCCAGAAGATCCTTAAATTCCTGACTGCAGGAATAACATCTTATGCTCGGTCCATTGATGGTGCGGACATCTCCACAAATCAGCAAGACACATTATCTCTGCTGTGCACCACTCAATATGAGATAAATAATTTGCGAAAGGAGATTATCAAGCCTGCCCTCAACCCTAAATTTGCGGGACTCTGCAAAACACCTGGGTCAGAACCTCCTATTCTGCTCTTTGGGAAAGACCTTCCAAAAAAGGTGAAAGACCTGGAAGAAGAATCCAAGACCTTTGGTCTCGTGAGGGCAGGTTTGGGACCGAGCAGACCCAACAAACCCAGGCGGCAGTACCCCATGGCGTCCACCAGTCGTCGACCACACTATGGGACTGGTGAAAGCTCGGGTTCCGCAACCATTCCCCGTAAGCCTTTTTTAGGCCAGGGCCCAGAGCGGACTCCATGGAAAATGCGCCACCCCCAACAACATCGAGATCAACATCAACCCTCTACAGCCCAGCAGACGCCTCATCACCCAGCGAAGAGGCAGAAGAAGCACCTATAACCATGGAGGTAGGTGGGTCTGGTTCCTCTCAGCATATGTGCAGTAGGGGCTCTGTGCTAACAGGGGGGAGATTGCACTTGTTTTTGGATGCATGGGAATCCATCACTAATGACAAGTATATACTCAGCAGCGTTCATGGCTACAAAATTGACTTTGTCCATAAAGATTTTCCACCAGTTCAGCATATACCCAAAAGGGTATTCACCCTCTCAGTCAAGGAAAAACAAGAGGGTCAAGCTGAACTGATGAGATTACAAGCTAAAGGTGTCATTGAAAGAACAAAACATGAACCTTTGGAATTTGTGTCTAATATTTTCACTAAAATCAAAAAAGATGGTGGACGACGCATCATCATTGACTTAACTACTTTGAACAAGTCTGTCAGGTATATACATTTCAAGATGGATACTTTTGAAACAGCCAGACTATTGGTTTCTAGGGGGTACTTTCTAGCAAGCATTGATTTAAAAGATGCCTACTACTCAGTACCCATACACAAGGACCATCGAAAATATTTAAAATTTATCTGGATGAAACAGCTATGGCAATATAAAGCCTTACCAAATGGGCTAACCTCTGCTCCAAGGTTGTTCACTAAAATCTTAAAAACCTGCCTTGGCATTATTGAGGAAACAAAAGCATATAGTCATGGCGTATTTAGACGACATTTTAATAGTAGGGAAAACCTTGGAGACAGCTATTTTGGCAGTCGCAGCCACCAAACGTTTGTTTGAAAACTTTGGGGTTTGTCATACATCCAGAAAAATCCAATCTTACACCGTCCACTGCCATGGACTATCTTGGATTTACGATAGATACAGTTCGCATGATTGTAACTCTGCCGAAGGGGAAAGCATCAGAATTGGCGCTATCATGCAACAAACTCATGAATAAACATCAGCCAACCATACGGGAAGTAGCTAGAGTTTATTGGCAAAATGGTAGCAGCTTTCCCAGCTGTACAATTTGGGCCTTTGCACTATCAAAATTTGCAAAGAGCTAAAGTGCATGCACTAAAGCAAAACTCAGGTCACTTTGACCGAGCTATGAGTTTAACTGCTGAATCCATTCCAGAGTTACAATGGTGGGCGAGGAATGTAAGACTCAGCTCCAGTCCCATTATGATCACCAACCCAGTATTAACCATTCAAACGGATGCCAGTGCTTTGGGCTGGGGAGCAACTAACATGCAATCCAGCACAGGGGGCAGATGGAGTAAATTTGAATCATCTTGCCTACAGACACGGGGTATCAACTATTTAGAAATGTTGGGTGCGTTTTATGGGTTAAAAGCATATTCATGTAATACGCATCATGCACATGTCCGGTTGCAACTAGATAATACCACGGTGGTGGCATATCAATCACATGGGTGGTGTAAAGTCGATATCGTGTGACAATTTGGCCAACCTAATCTGGCAATGGTGTGTTGAAAGGCATATTTGGTTATCAGCAACTTACCTTCCAGGTAAGCAAAATACAGTGGCAGACACCAGGTCACGTAGATTTAATGATAACATCGAATGGATGTTAAATCCCAAAGTGTTTGCTGAAATTACAAAGCAATATGGCACACCAGATATCGATCTATTTGCATCCAGGCTGAATCACCATGTACCAACGTATGTCGCTTGGGAACCAGACCCTGAGGCAGCAGCAGTTGATTCATTCTCGCTGCATTGGGGGAAAATGTTCTTTTATGCTTTTCCTCCCTTCTGCCTCATCAGTCGGGTATTACGCAAGATTCAATTGGATTCCGCTTCAGGAATCTTGATAATACCTGACTGGCCTACACAGCCATGGTTCCCAGTGGCTTTCGACATGGCTGTTGAAACACCGTTGGAATTCCCCAGCAGTCGACAGTTATTAATCCACCCAGTGTCAGGCATTAGTCACCCGTGCCATGACAGAGTCAATCTCCTGGCTTGCAGATTCCAAAAAGACCTCTACTGGGCCTGGGACTGTCTGTGGACGCCATCAACATGATGACCGCATCTCACCGGTAGTCCACCAGGAGGCAATACCTGACCAATATAAGAAAATGGGAACGGTATTGCTCCAAAACAGGAACTACCTACACCACAGCTACAGCCACCAGTGTTGTGGAGTTTCTGCTTGGATTACATCGGAAAGGACTCAGCTACAGCGCCATTAATACAGCCAGGAGTGCGTTGTCAGCTTATTTGGTTCCAGCAGCAGGACAACTGACTTTGGGGTCCCATCCACTAGTGGTCAAAATCATGAGGGGCATTTTTAACACCAATCCCCCTAGGCCTAGGTACACTCAGATCTGGGATGTCAGCATAGTACTGACGTACCTTAGGGGATGGCCACCACCCAGGTCACTTACTCTGGAACAACTTACACTGAAATCAGTCATGCTCATGGCTCTAGTGTCAGCTCAAAGGGTACAGTCCCTTCCACCTTCTGAGGCTGGACAGCATGACAGAGTCATTGGACTGTATCACATTTCACATTCAGGGCTGGTCCAAACAATCTAGACCAGGTACCACGCCTCCAGTTATGGAGTTCTGGGCATATTCACCTGACCCACGGTTGTGTGCCAAGACCCATCTCGCCAACTACATAGACACAACATATAACTTAAGAGGGAGAGAAAAAGCCTTATGGGTAAGCCACAAGAAGCCTCATGGTCAGGTGACGAGCCAAACCATTTCAAGGTGGCTCAAGCAGGTGCTTAAGTCCGCGGGAATCGATACTAATGTGTACAAATCTCATTCCACCAGGGCTGCATCTACGTCGGCGGCTAGGCAAATGGATGTGCCTATGGACCATATTCTGGCCAGAGCAGGATGGTCCTCGGAAAGAACTTTCCAAAGGTTTTTATAATAAGCCGCTGGTGGAGCCTGCTACATTTGCAGACAGAATTTTAGAGTCTGCAGATAATATTTAATTTAAGCCCGGGGAGCTCTCTGTTTTTTGTTGTTATTAATAAACCTTTTTTGTTCACAAAACAGGTTATTGTTGATTGTATAACATGCTTTCCTCCCTCTAAGGTCTTCAGGCAGTGAGTGAAGCATGAGCTGGTACACGGTTCGGATTCACAGAGCTTTGAAGTCTTCACGTAGTCACTCACGTGACTCCGAAGTAAAATAGTAAGATTAAATGAGAACTTACCAGTTCGAAGTTTGATCTGTATTTTATGAGGAGTTACGATGAGGGATTACGTGCCCTCCGCTCCCACCCTCTATTATACAGATCAACTGGTAATTAAGTTCTTATTTTTTCTTTACTATATTTATTTCAATTGTTGTGTTTTTCTGTGAATCCACACCGCTGCTTTGAAGAAATGTCGCGCATGCGTGCTGGACGGGGTCTTCACGTAATCCCTCATCGTAACTCCTCATAAAATACAGATCAAACTTCGAACTGGTAAGTTCTCATTTAATCTTACTATTTTACATCAGACTCAATGATGGTTTTATGTTTGTACAAATCTCTAGTCCTCCAAATGCAAAGGTACAACTCCTAGGAGAACGGTAGACCGGAATTATGCAATGTGGTTTGAGCACCATTGCTCATTGTTCCAAATAGCCGGACAAATCGGGGTTTGGTCTCTCTCTCTCTACCCCTGTCTCTCTTTATCTCTGTCTCTGCATCACTTTCTCTGTCTCTCTCTCTCTCTCTCTCTCTCTCTCTCCCTGTCTCTCTTTTTCTCCCCTCTGTCCCTCTCTCTCTCTCTGTATTTCTGCCTCCCTCTCTGTCTCTCACTCACTGTCTCTCACTCTCTGTCTCTGTATCTCTCTCTCTCTGCCCTTCTCTCTCTGTCTCTCTCTGTCTCTCTCTTTCTCTCTCTCTTTCTCCCTCTGTCTGTCTCTCTCCCTCTCTAACTCTCTGTCTCTCTATCTGTCCCTCCCTCTCTGTGTGTCTCTGTCTCTGTCTCTCTCTCCATCTCTCTCTTTCTCCCTCTCTTTCTGCCTCTCTCTCTCTGTCTCTCTCTGTCACTCACTCTCTCTCTTTCTATCTATCCTTCTCTCGGTGTGTCTCTCTTTCCTCTGCACACTATCTCTCTGTCTCTCTCTGTGTCCCTTTCTGTTTCTCTGTCTCTCAGTCTCTCTGTTCTCTCTCTCTCCCTCACCCTGTCTCTCCCTCTGCCTCTCGCTCTGTCTCCCCTCTCTCTCTCCCCCCTCTCTCTCTCTCTCACTCTCTCTTCTCTGTGTCTTTCTCTCTCTCTCTCTCTCTGTCACTCCCTCTCTCTCACTCTCTCCGTCTGTCTGTCCCTCTGTCCCTCTCTCTCTCTCTGTCTCTCTCTGCCTCTTTCGCTCTGTCTCTCTTTCTCTCTGTGTCTCTTTTTCTGTCTCTCTCTGTCTGTTTCTCTGTCTCTCTCTCTGTCTACCTCTGTCTCTCTTGGTATCTCTCTCTCTCTATGTCTCTGTCTGTCTCTATTTGTCTCTCTCCGTCTGTCGATGTTGGGGAAGTCCAGGACAAGGGGTCACAGCTTAAGGATAAGGGGGAAATCCTTTAAGACCGAGATGAGAAAGACTTTTTTCACACAGAGAGTGGTGAGTCTCTGGAACTGTCTGCCACAGAGGGTAGTTGAGGCCAGTTCATTGGCTATATTTAAGAGTGAGTTGGATGTGGCCCTTGTGGCTAGCGGGATCAGAGGGTATGGAGAGAAGGCAGGTACGGGATACTGAGTTGGATAATCAGCCATGATCATATTGAATGGCGGTGCAGGCTCGAAGGGCTGAATGGCCTACTCCTGCACCTAATTTCTATGTTTCTATGTTTCTATGTCTCTTTGTTTATTAGTCTCTCTCCCGCACACTCTCTCTCTCTGTGTCTCTCTCTCTGTGTCTCTCTCTCTGTGTCTCATTCTCCCTCTCTCTCTTTGTCTATCTCTCTCTCTCTCTGTCCCTCAGTGTCTCTCAATGTCTCTCTATCTCGCTCGCTCTCTCTCTGTCTCACCCTCTCTCTGGCTCTCTCTCTCTGTCTCTCTGTCTCTGTCTATCTCTCTCTGTGTCTCATTCTCTCTCTTTCTCTCTGTCTCTATCTCTCTCTCTCACTGACTATCTATCGCTCTCTCTCACTGACTATCTCTCTCAGTCTGTCTCTCCCTCAGTCTCACTGTCTCTCCCTCTCTCTCTCTCTCACTGTCTCTCTCTCTCTGTCTGTCTCTCTGTCTCTCTCTATCTCTCTCTCTCTGTCTCTGTCTGTCTCTCTCTCTCTGTCTATCTCTGTCTCTGTCTCTCTGCCTGTCTCTCTCTCTATCTGACTGTCTCTCTCTCTCTCTCTGCCTCTCTCTATCTGCCTGTCTCTCTCTCTCTGTCTCTCTCTCTCTGTCTCTCCACCCATTTCTCTCCGCCTCTCTCGCTCTCCCCCTCTCTTTCTCTGTCTCTCTCTCTGTCTCTCTCTCTCTGCTTCTCTGTCTCTCTCTCTTTCTTTCTCTCTTTCGTTCTCTCTCTCTGTCTCTCTCTTTCTGTCTGTCTCTCCCCTCGCTCTATCTCTCTCTCTCATTCTCTCTCTCTGTGTCTCTCTCTCTGTATCTGTCTATCTCTCTCTCTGTCTCTCTCTCTTTCTCCGTCTCTCTATCTCTCTCTGCCTCTCTGTCCCTATCTCTCTCTCTCTATCGCTCTCTCTCTCTCTCTCTCTCTCTCTCTCTCTCTCTCTCTCTCTCTCTCTCTCTCTCTCTCTCTCTCTCTATCTCTCTCTCTCTCTCTGTCTCTGTCTCTCTCCCTCTCTCTCTCTCTATGTCTCTCTCTCTCTGCCTCCCTCTGTCAGTTGTACAAAGTGTTGGTGAGGCTGCATTTAGAGTATTGTGTTCAGTTCTGGGCACCGTGTTACAGGAAAGATGTCGTCTAGCTTGGAAAGGGCGCAAAGAAGATTTACGAGGATGTTTCTGGGACTCGAGGGGCCTGAGCTACAGGGAGAGTTTGGGGCAGGCTGGGATTCCTAGGAGCACAGGCGGATGAGGGGTGATCTTATAGAGGTGTACAAAATCACCAGAGGAATAGATCGGGTAGACGCACAGAGTCTCTTGCCCACAGTAGGGGAATCGAGGACCCGAGGACATGTTTTCTAGGTGAGAGAGGCGGGGATGGGAAAAATTGAATAGGAATCGGAGGGGCAACTTTTCCACACAGAGGGTGGTGGGTGTGTGGAACGAGCTGCCGGAGGAGGTAGTTGAAGATGGGACTATCACAACACTTGGACAGGTGCATGGATAGGACAGGTTTGGAGGGATGTGGGCCAAACGCGGGCAGGTGGGTCTAGTGTAGAAGGGGCATGTTGGTCGGGGTGGGACTAGCGTAGATGGGGCATGTTGGTCGGGTGGGACTAGTGTAGATGGGGCATGTTGGTTGAGGTGAGGCTAGTGTAGATGGGGCAATATTGGTCGGGGTGGGACTAGTGTAGATGGGGCATATTGGTCGGGTGGGACTAGTGTAGATGGGGCATGTTGGTCGGGGTGGGACTAGTGTAGATGGGGCATGTTGGTCGGGGTGGGACTAGTGTAGATGGGGCGTGTTGGTCGGGGTGGGTCTAGTGTAGATGGGACGTGTTGGTCAGCGTGGGACTAGTGTAGATGGGGCATGTTGGTCGGGGTGGGACTAGTGTAGATGGGGCATGTTGGTCGGGGTGGGACTAGTGTAGATGGGGCATGTTGGTCGGGGTGGGACTATTGTAGATGGGGCATGTTGGTCGGGGTGAGACTAGTGTAGCTGGGGCATGTTGGTCGGGTGGGACTAGTGTAGTTGGGGCATGTTTGGTCGGGGTGGGACTGGTGTAGATGGGGCATGTTGGTCGGGTGGGACTAGTGTAGATAGGCATGTTGGTCGGGGTTGGACTAGTGTAGATGGGGCATGTTGGTCGGGGTGGGACTAGTGTAGATAGGCATGTTGGTCGGGGTGGGACTAGTGTAGATGGGGCATGTTGGTCGGGGTGGGACTAGTGTACATGGGGCATGTTGGTCGGGGTGGGACTAGTGTAGATGGGGCATGTTGGTCGGGGTGGACTGGGTGTAGATGGGGCATGTTGGGCGGGTGGGACTAGTGTAGATGGGCATGTTGGTCGGGGTGGGACTAGTGTAGATGGGGCATGTTGGTCGGGTGGGACTAGTGTAGATGGGGCATGTTGGTCGGGGTGGGACTAGTGTAGATGGGGCATGTTGGTCGGGGTGAGTAGCGTAGATGGGGCATGTTGGTCGGTGTGAGACTAGCGTAGATGGGGCATGTTGGTCAGGGTGGGACTAGTGTAGATGGGGCATTTGTTTTGAGGTGAGGCTAGTGTAGATGGGGCATGTTTGGTCGGGGTGAGACTAGCGTAGATGGGGCATGTTGGTCGGGTGGGACTAGTGTAGATGGGGCATGTTGGTCGGGGTGGGACTAGTGTAGATGGGCATGTTGGTTGAGGTGAGGCTAGTGTAGATGGGGCATATTGGTCGGGGTGAGACTAGCGTAGATGGGGCATGTTGGTCGGGGTGGGACTAGTGTAGATGGGGCATGTTGGGCGGGGTGGACTAGTGCAGATGGGCATGTTGGTCGGGGTGGGACTAGTGTAGATGGGCATGTTGGTCGGGGTGGGACTAGTGTAGATGGGGCATGTTGGTTGAGGTGAGGCTAGTGTAGATGGGCATGTTGGTCGGGTGGGACTAGTGTAGATGGGCATGTTGGTCGGGTGGGACTAGTGTAGATGGGGCATGTTGGTTGAGGTGAGGCTAGTGTAGATGGGGCATGTTGGGCGGGGTGGGACTGGCGTAGATGGGGCATGTTGGTTGAGGTGAGGCTAGTGTAGATGGGGCATGTTGGTCGGGTGGGACTAGTGTAGATGGGCATGTTGGGCGGGGTGGGACTAGTGTAGATGGGGCATGTTGGTCGGGTGGGACTAGTGTAGATGGGGCATGTTGGTCGGGGTGAGACTAGTGTAGATGGGGCATGTTGGTCGGGTGGGACTAGTGTAGTTGGGGCATGTTGGTCTGGGTGGGACTGGTGTAGATGGGGCATGTTGGTCGGGGTGGGACTAGTGTAGATGGGCATGTTGGTCGGGTTGGAATAGTGTAGATGGGGCATGTTGGTCGGGGTGGGACTAGTGTAGAGGGGCATGTTGGTCGGGGTGGGACTAGCGTAGATGGGGCATGTTGGTCGGTGTGGGACTAGTGTACATGGGGCATGTTGGTCGGGGTGGGACTAGTGTAGATGGGCATGTTGGTCGGGGTGGGACTAGTGTAGATGGGACATGTTGGTCGGGTGGGACTAGTGTAGATGGGGCATGTTGGTCAGGGTGGGACTAGTGTAGATGGGCATTGTTGGTCGGGTGGGACTAGCGTAGATGAGGCATGTTGTCGGGGTGGGACTAGTGTAGATGGGGCATGTTGGTCAGGGTGGGACTAGTGTAGATGGGGCATGTTGGTCGGGGTGGGACTAGTGTAGATGGGGCATGTTGGTCAGGGTGGGACTAGTGTAGATGGGGCATGTTAGTCGGGGTGGGACTAGCGTAGATGGGGCATGTTGGTTGAGGTGAGGCTAGTGTAGATGGGGCATGTTGGGCGGGGTGGGACTAGTGTAGATGTGCATGTTTGTCGGGTGGGACTAGTGTAGATGGGGCATGTTGGTTCGGGGTGGGACTAGGCGTAGATGGGGCATGTTGGTCGGGGTGGGCAAGTTGGGCTGAAGGGCCTGTTGCCGTGCTGTAACTCTCTCTTTCTCTCTCTCTCTCTCTCTCTCTCTCTCTCTCCCTCCCCCCTCTCTCTCTCTCTCTCTCTCTCTGTCTGTGTCTCTCTCTGTCTGTTTGTCTCTGTGTCCCTCTCTGTCTCGTTCTCTCTTTCTTTCTCTGTATCTCTCTCTTTCTGTCTGTCTGTCCATCTCTCCCACAATGAAGTCACACCAGCTTCTCATTTTCAGCCGGTTTTCTTTACTGTGTGTGTCTCTCTCTCTGACTCACCCTCTATCTCTCTGTCTGTCTCTGTCTGTCTCTCTGTCTCTGTGTGTGTGTCTCTCTTTTTCTCACTCTCTCTCTTTTTCTCTATCTCTCTGTCTCACTCTCTCTCTTTCACTCTCTCTGTCTGTCTCTCTGTCTGTCTGTCTCTCTCTCGGTCTCTCTCTCTCTCGGTCTGCCTCTCTGTCTGTCTCTCTGTCTGTCTCTCTCTCCCTCGGTCTCTCTCTCCCTCGGTCTCTCTCTCTCTCGGTCTGTCTCTCTGTCTATCTCTCTCTGTCTCTCTCTCTCTCTCTCTGTCTCTCTCGCTCGGTCTGTCTCTCTGTCTATCTCTCTCTGTCTCACTCTCTCTCTCTCTCTGTCTCTCTCTCGCTCGGTCTGTCTCTCTGTCTATCTCTCTCTGTCTCACTCTCTCTCTCTCTCTGTCTCTCTCTCGCTCGTTCTGTCTCTCTGTCTATCTCTCTCTGTCTCACTCTCTCTCTCTCACTCTCTCTGTCTCTCTGTCTGTCTCTCTCTTGCGGTCTGTCTCTCTCTCTCTCTCTCTCTCTGTCTCTCTCTCTCTTTCTCTCGTTCTCTCTTCCCTTACTCTCGGTCTGAAGAAGAGTCTCAACCCGAAATGTCACCCATTCCCTCTCCAGAGATGCTGCCTGACCAACTGAGTTACTCCAGCACTTTGTGCCTATCTTCGGTGTAAACCAGCATCTGCAGTTCCTCCTCCCCTCTCTCTCTCTCTCTCTCTCTCTCTCTCTCTCTCTCTCTCTCTCTCTCTCTCTCTCTCTCTCTGTCTACCTCTCCCTCTGTCTGTATTGAGTCTCGATGTTTTGAGACGTTGCAGTTTGTACAAGACGTTGTGAGGCTGCGTTTAGAGTATTGCGTTCAGTTCTGGTCGCCGTGTTACAGGAAAGATGTTGTCGAGCTTGGGGAGATGCACAAAGTCTCTTGCCCAGAGTAGGGGAATCGAGGACCAGAGGACACGGGTTTTAAGGCGAAAGAGGCGGGGGTGGGGAAAATTTGGATAAGAATCTGAGGGGCATCTTTTCCATATAGAGGGTGATGGGTGTGTGGAACAAGCTGCCAGAGGAGGTAGTTGAGGCTGGGACTATCACAACACTTGGACAGGTACATGAATAGGACAGGTTTGGAGGGACATGGGCCAAACGTGGGCAGCAGGTGGGATTAGTGTAGATGGGGCTTGTAACCAGTGTGGCTAGTTGGGCCGAAGGGCCTGTTTCCACGCTGTATCACACTGTCTGTCTCTCTCTCTGTCTGTCTGTTGTCTCTCTCTCTATCTCTCTCTCGCTCTGTGTCTCGCTCTCTGTATGTCTCTCCCTCTCTGTATGTCTCTCTCTCATTATGTCTCTCTCTGTATGTCTCTCTCCGTATGTCTCTCCCTCTCTGTCTCTGTATGTCTCTCTCTCTCTGTGTCTGTCTGTTGTCTCTCTCTCTCTCGCTCTGTCTCTCTCTCTCTGTATGCCTCTCTCTCTGTATGTCTCTCTCTCTCTCTGTCTCTGTTGTCTATCTCTCTCTCTCTCGCTCTGTCTCTCTCTGTATGTCTCTCTCTCTGTCTGTCTCCCTCCCTGTCTCTGCTGTCTCTCTCTATCTCTCTCTCGCTCTGTGTCTCTGTCTCTGTATCTCTCTCTCTCTCTCTGTCTGCCTGTTGTCTCTCTCTCTGTATGTCTCTCTCCCTCTGTCTGTCTGTTGTCTCTCTCTCTGTCTGTCTCCCTCTCTGTCTCTGTTGTCTCTCTCTCTCTCTATCTCTCTCGCTCTGTGTCTCCCTCTCTGTCTCTCTCTCTCTCTCTCTCTGTCTGTCTGTTGTCTCTCTCTCTATCTCTCACTCTCTCGCTCTGTGTCTCTCTCTCTGTCTGTCTCCCTCTCTGTCTCTGTTGTCTCTCTCTCTATCTCTCTCTCTCGCTCTGTCTCTCTCTCTCTGTATGTCTCTCTCTGTCTCTCTCTCTCTCTCTCTCTCTCTCTCTCTCTCTTTGTATGTCTCTCTCTCTGTATGTCTCTGCCTCTCTGTCTCTCTCTCTCTCTATCTCTCTCTCTCTGTCCTCTCTATCTCTCTCTCTATCTCTCTCTCTGTCTCTCTCTCTCTATCTCTATCTCTCTCTCCTCTCTGTGTATGTCTCCCTCTGTATGTCTCTGCTTCTCTGTCTCTCTGTCTCTCTCTCTCTCTATCTCTCTCTCGCTGTCTATCTCTCTCTGTCTATCTCTCTCCCTCTGTCCTCTCTTCGCTCTGTGTCTCATCTCTCGCTCTCTGTCTCTCTCTCTGTCTGACTCCTGTCTCTCGCTCTCTGTCACTCTCTCTCTCTCTCTGTCTCTCTCTCTCTGCTCTCTCTGTCTACTCTCTCTCTCTGAGTCTCTCTCTCTGTCTCTCTCTCTGTCTCTCCGTCTCTCTTCTTCTACTCTCTCTGTCTCTCTCTCCTCTCTCTGTCTCTCTCTCGTCCTCTCTCTCTGTCTCTCCCTCTCTCTCTCTCTCTGTCTCTGCATCTCTCTCTCTCCCCTCTCTCTGTCTCTCTCTCTCTCTCTCTCTCTCTCTGTCACACTCTCTCTCTCTTTCTCTCTCTCGGTGTCTCTCTCTCTCTCTCTGTCTTCTCTCGCTCTGTCTCTCTCTCTCTCTCCGTCTCTCTCTCTCTCTCTCTGTCTCTCTCTCTGTCTCTCTCTGTCATCTCTCTCTGTCTCTCTCTCGTCTCTCCCTCTCTGTCTCTCTCTCTCTCTCTCTGTCTCTGTCTCTCTCTCTCTCTGTCGTTCTCTCTCTCTCTCTCTCTCTCTCTGTCACTCTCTCTCTCTGTCTCTCTCTCTCTGTCTCTCTCCCTGTCCTCCTCTGTCTCTCTCTCTCTCTCTGTCTCTCTCTCTCTGTCTCTCTCTCTCAACCCCTGTCTCTCTCTCTCTCTCTCGCTGTCTCTCCTCGCACTGTCCTCTCTGTCTCTCTTGATCTCTCTCTCTCTGTCTATCTCATCTGTCTCTCTCTCTCACTCTGTCCTCTCTCTCTCTCTCGTCTCTCTCTGTCTCTCTCTCTCTGTCTCTCTGTCCCTCTCTCTCTCTCCGCTTCTCTCTCTGTCTCATCTGTCTCTCTATCTCGCTCTCTGTCTCTCTCTCTCTGTCTCTCTCTGTCTGCTCTCTCTCTCTCTGTCTCTCTCTCACTCTCTCCTCCTCTCTCTCTCTCTGTCTTCCTCTCTCTCTCAGTCACTCACTTACTCTCCTCTCTCTTGACATCACACTGTCTCTCTCTCTCTCTCTCTCTCTCTCTTCTCTCTGTCTTGTCTCTCCTCTCTCTCTGTCTCTCTCTGTCTCTGTCTCTCTCTCTGTCTCTCTCTCTCTGTCTCTTCTCTCTCTCTCTCTCTCTCTCTCTCTCTCTCTCTCTCTCTCTCTCCCATCTGTCTCACTTCTCTCTCTCTTTTTTTTTCTTTTTCAAAAACTATTTATTTGACACAATCATATAATACAACCATCAAACAGTAATAAAATCAAAAATGCACTAATAAAACTATTATAGATACAACAATACCGTGGCAGCTTCCCAAGGGTCGGGCCCATCCTAACAGTCAAACCCAGTCCGTGCACGGGGAATGGTTCTTCCAGAGGCGGCCCTTAACCAGAGGGATTTAAAGGCAATGGTTTACTGGGTGCCATCTCTCTTCTCATGGACTTCCTGGCGACTTGAGAGACCTTAAATAAAAAAAGGTACTTCCCCTACACCTGCTTCCTCGCCTTGATTTCGGGCACATCGTACCTCTCCATTGGTGACCCCGACGCTCCATCGTTCTGTCATACAGATGGAGTATAAAGCTTCCCCCTCAATGCCAACCTCGGCCCTGTCTCTGGACGCGGTCTCGGTGAAATTGCCTACCTTTTTGGACCAACCGGCCGCACATCTGCTTTCACAGACGGAGGCCCAATTCAAACCTGCGAGGGAATACCGGTCGACGACACTCGCTCTATATCTGGGTGGGGGAACCCTTGAGACCGGGACACGGTTGAAGAGGTCACAGACTTCATCGCAGACCCTCCGCCACACGAGAAATACCGCGGCCTTAAGGAGCTCCTGCATGAGATTTATGGTCTCGCAGGATGGGAGCGCGCTGCCAGATCCTCCATATGGATACTATCTCTCTATGGCGAACCGACGGCCATCGAGCCACCTCGAGGAGATGGTCGCGCTGATGGATGGCACATACGCCCGAGCCTACTGTCGAGTATATCAACCTGCATTCTGCTGCCGCTACATCCGCTGCCGCTCACGGACGTCTCCTTCACTAGACCCATGGCCCTCGGTAGCGCGCCGACGCGGCAGTGGAGGCGCCGCCCCCAATAATCGTCAACGCGCTGGCCGATGCCGAGGCAAGGTGACGCGACTATGGACGGCGCCTCTGATGACGTCAACGCGCTGGCCGATGCCAGGCACGCTGACGCGTCGCAGACTGCGCGCTCCGATGACGTCACTTCCGGCAGCTCCCCGATTTTCCTTCCGGTGGGGCGGAGAGCTGTTGAAGAGTTGCAGCAGCATCCCGGATGCCATTAAGATCGCCCCCCGCGGCCGCATCGGGTACTGCAACCTGCATTCCAGCGCCAGCAAGGCTCCAAGCGCTGCCAACAGGAGGCGCTGGTGCTATTACCCACCAGCCGCAGGGCGCTGCAGCACGGATATGCTGTCAGCCGTGCACGTTCCCCGGGAAACGCCTGGGCCGTCTGCCAATAGTCCCCCCACGGCTGCCGGCTATATCCAACGACTCTTCGCCTGGGATCGGCGCTCCGGGACCCGCATCCTTCCCTCTTCGATAACCGGCGCAGAGCTGAGCGTGTCCTGCCCCCTTCGCTGCCGACAATCGTTTCCGGTAAGCGGGGGCCCGTCCTCACCGCAGCGAATGGCAGCCCCATCCGCACGTAAGGAAATTCGCATGTCCCGATCGTGTTCGGCTCCTGTCATTTCTCGGGCAGTTCACCATTGCGGACGTCTCCCAGCCGTTGCTCGATGCCGATTTCCTCCGGGCGCATTCCCCTCCTAGTGGACGTCAAGCTCCAGCGTATTGGTCAACGGCCGCCACGATGGAGCCGATCCTACGCTGCGAATTGGATTAGCCGTCGGGAACGCCCCCTGTCCGTCATGGATTTCCCCGCTGTCGGCCCGGGTATAGCCCGCGTTCCCGAATATACTGACGCCTCACAGTTTCGTTTTCGACCCTCAGTCACGGGTGGTTCATTTCATCCAAACTAACTGGCCCAACCTCTCCACGCACAGAGCACCCGACTGCCGCCGATAAACTACGTCTGGCAACGGCAGGAATTCCGCACAATGGATTCCCCATGGATCGTCCGCCCATCAAAGCAGTCCCTGGGCCATCCCCAGTTACTCCCATTGGTCCCCTAAAGCAAGCGGGGGCTGGGCGACCCTCGGGGATTATCGGCGGCAGAATGCCGCAACAACCGCAGTATCGATAACCCCCGTACCCCACATACAGGACTTCACCGCCCATTTGGCTGGGCTACTCAAATTCCTCCAAAGTGGATCTTTACGGGTTTATAACCAGAATCCTAGTCCACCCGAGGATTACCCAAACGCGATCATCACGCCTTTGAGGCCTATGAATTCCTGCGATGCCGTTCGGCCATCAAAAATGCTGCTCAGGCATTCCAACGCCTGATGCGGGTTGACTCGGCCTTGACTTGTTTTTGTCTACCTCGACTACAATTTCTGGTGCCAGCCGCTCGCAGCAGGAGTACTGCGCCCACCTCCGCAGCTTTGTCAGAACGGCACCGCGAGGCATGCCTTGGCTGTCAACCTCGCCATGCCGTTTTGGGGTAACAGAAATCGACTTCCTCGGCCACCCGCGTGACTTCTTCGCAGGCTTGAACACCCTGCCGGACAGGTCGACTCCATCCGTCGTTTCCCCCGTCCAAACTCGTGCGAGGCCTCAGGAGTTTGTCGAATGGTGGCATTTTATCACCGTTTTGTGCCATCCGCAAGCCCACATCATGCGGCCACTGTATCACATCTGGGGTGGGCACATAATAACGCGACGGTTTGCGAGCGTTTTGAACGTTCGAAGGAGGCCCTTGCTCGGTGCCGTACTGCTGGAGCATCCGCGGGGAAAATCCCCCGACAGCTCTCAACGGTGGACGCCTCGAGTCTGCAGTCGGTGCCCGGCTGATGCAACTGACTGACGGAGTTGGCGGCCCAACCACCATGCCTTCTTTCATCCGTCACCTCAACAGCGGCTCAGGCCAAATACAGCGCAGGGTGAAGTATGGAGTGCCTAGTATGTACGTGAGCGGTTGCGCCATTTTCCGTTACTTTCTGGAGGGCCGTCCCGTTTCACGCGTACAGGACCACAAGCCGCTCACTTTCGCACCTGGCAAAGGTTCTTCCGACCCTTGGTCCGCACGGCAGCTGCGGCAGTTGGCAACATTTCAGAATATACGACATCCATTTCGCTACGTCGAGGGGAAGGAGAAACCGGGGTGGCGACGCATTGTCCCGCCCCCGCCATCGACGGCCGTTTTCGCTGGTGGCACCAGGAATCGACTTTTTCTGCCCTGGCGGATATGTGCAGCTTCGGACGGACGCCGAGATGCCCGCCTCCGGACTGCAATCTCCGGCCTTCGCACTCGGAGGTTGTCCCCCTCGGTCCTGGACGGGAGACGATCTTGTGCGAAGTGTCGTACGGTCTAGGCCGCGCCCCATTGTCCCCTGCCGCCTGGCGCGGAGGGTTTTCGACGTGATCCACGGGCTGGCCACACCCATCAATCGGGCGGACGACGACACTGGTGGTTGCTGGTTCATGTGGCACGGTCTGCGCAAGCAGTTGGCCACTGGGCTCGAACCTGCATTCGTGCCTGACGGCAAAGATCCAGCGGAATGTCGGGCCCCCTCAGGAGTTCGGCCTACCTCACCGGCGATTTCGACCACCTATGTGGACATCGTGGTGCCTCTTCCGCCGACCCGGGGATTACCCACTCCTCACTATGGTGGACCGCGTCACTAGGTGGGTGACCGAGGCCATTCCCTTGGCTGATACTGCAACGGTACGTGCATCTCGTGCGTTGTCCGCGCACTGGATTGCTCGCTTTGGGTGCCGTCGCACATTTCCTAGGCCGGGGGCCACCAGTTCACCTCCGAGGCTGTGGTCGGGCCATGGCTCACTTGTTGGTGGGGTGCGGCTACACCACACACGGCTTATCACCCCGCAAAAAGCAATGTGACTGGTGGAGAGGTTCCATTTCGGCAGTCAAGTCAGCGCTGAGGCACGACTCTCCGGCCCGGACAGGATGGACCGAGTTTGCCTTGGGTCTTGTTGGGCATCACGGACTGCCCCAAAGAGGATTTGGCCTCATCATCGGACGGAGCTCGTATACGGGTAGCCCCTCACGGTGGCCCGGGTCGTTCATTTGCCGTCGGCACTGGGGGCAACAAGGAACTCCCTCATCCACTCTAAAGCGCCTTCGCGAGCGAGTTGGCAGCCTCGACCCGTCCGATGTCCCGCCCATGGACATTTCGCTGCGCATGTGCCATCAGCCTCCGGGACTGCCCCTACGTTTTCATGCGGCGTGATGCTCACGGACGCCCGACTGCAGAGGCCGTTACGGAGGGCCCATTCCGAGTGCTGCAAAACACGGGGCAGACGACCTTTGTGTTGGCATGGGGGGCCGCGGGGAAGACCGTGTCAATTGACCGGTTGAAAGCGGCACAATTTGGACATTGACCAGCCAGTGCTGGTTGACCGACCTCGGCTCGAGGGCGCCCTCCCTCCACGGCTCCTCCGCCTGTCCTCCCACGGCCCTCACCTGTCCTCCACCTGCTGCTCCCGCACTCCGCATGCAGTCCGGCCGTGCTGTGCGCCCGGCCGGTGCGTTTCGTACCTCAGGTTTCTGGGGGGGGAGTCCTGTGGCGGCTCCCAAGGGTCGGGCCATCCTAACAGTCAAACCCCTCGGGCACGGAATGGGTGCAGTCAGAGGCAGGCCCTTAACCAGAGGTTTAAAGGCAAGGGTTTTGGGTGCCATCTATGCTCTCATTGGGACTTCTGGCGAATTGGAGTGACCTAAATAAAAGGTACTTCCCTACACCTGGCTTCTCGCCCCTTGATTTGGGATCGTACCCCACAAAGGTGTTTAAATGAAGTGCCTTTACAAATTTAATTTATTGCTAC
Source organism: Okamejei kenojei (assembly GCA_035221665.1). Classification (NCBI taxonomy): domain Eukaryota; kingdom Metazoa; phylum Chordata; class Chondrichthyes; order Rajiformes; family Rajidae; genus Okamejei; species Okamejei kenojei. The sequence continues at coordinate 3,593,876 of CM069172.1, forward strand.
ACCTCTAGAATTTGTGTGTGAAAGAAGCATTTTACATTTTGTCAATCCATTTTAGCCTTTATCTATGTTCTGCTCTTTTTTTTAGATGTGTTCTGGGATGAATTGCACATTCTGCTTTAAGGTGCTTTTAGGTGTGCTAAAATACTTTACTCTCTTAATTGCGTTCGTTAATACTTAACATTCCAGCTACAAGAACGTTATTATCCATTACCCTTCTTCATTTGTAAGTCTTTGCATCTTTTATCTAAAGGATATATAATAGGGCAATTTGGTTCAGATCGACATAACCCGACTTTACACACGAACTCCGATAGATGAATGTAAGACCCTTGAGTATCTCTCATCGTATTTACCTCCTTTGCATTAATTTATAACTCCATTCAAAAGTGAAAATTAATTAATAACTTGAGATAATATTACAAAAAAAGATAGATTAAGAGATTAATAGGGTGCACAAGAAAGAAAAATACATCTAATATTGGTGTGTAGTTAGTGTTAGCCATACTACCGTGGCTAACGATCTATAGATTCCGTAGTCGATGTTTCTAACTCAATCCATTTCCTTGATTTATTAATTTTATTAAGATTATCCCATACAAATATTTTTACAGGGAGTTATTAAAACTCTTATGTGTACAAAATCCATTAGTCAAGTATTTGATAATATCTATACTTAATACTTATTTAAAGCAAAATATAAGGAAATATAAAAATAAAGTAATAATAAAAAATATGAAAAAGGGAAGAAAAAAAAATATAGAAAAGTAAAAAAATAAAATAAAAAGTACCAGGGGGGATAAAATAAAGTCAAAGTTTATATTTTGTGTATTTATATTTACGATTTACTTAATTCCTAAGTAATATCTGCTATAGTTAGTTGTTAATAATTAATTGGTTAGTTATTAGCTTTTATTAATATACCACAGTATAATTTTTGTATGTGTTAGTTATTAATATTTAGTAGTTTTTCTATTATAATTATTCGTATCCTTAGGAGAGTGTCCAATCCATATCTCCCGAATCTCCATCCGATCCTTCTCCATCTTCTTTATATGAAACAAGTCCGTAGTCATTGGCCATTCCAATCTTGAAAAGTACAAATGTTAATTGTTGTTATAGTATCTTTGAAAGCTTTCATTCAGTCTACCTCTCGCATCCTTAATCCTTGGCAAAGCTCATTGCATCCGCTGGGTTTTGATATTAATGTTCTTCCTGGTTGTAGGTAATTCTCAGGGTGGCTGGGTTACCTAGACTGTACTTCAGATTCTTCACTTCCCCTCAAAATTTCTTTTGGTCTCCTTGAACGCATTTAGTTCTTGGAGACCTCTGCTGGATAGTTCGGTAAATGTGATGAATCTTAATAATATGTTTAGATTTCTACTTTTTATAATTTTCTTCTCACCTCCTCCAGGACATGATCATTACTGGACTTTTACTATCATTTGTCTTCTTTCGTGGAGGGTATAGGGCGTCTTGCTTTGATTGTATAACGTTTTCTATTAGTCTATGTGCTCGGGCTAGTAAAGGCTTTTGTTCCAGAGATCAAAACCTTTGGCTGTAGTTTGCAATAACTCTCGGGTATCTTGATCTTTTCTCTCCCTTCTCGAATACCCGATCCTTAGGTTCTGTCTTCTCTGGCGATCCTTCCAATCGGTTTTAACATCTTATCAGTTATTTTGCCCAATAAAGTCAGATAAACGTTGATTTTCTTTTGAGTGAGTCTTTTCGTAAGGTCTGAGTACTTGTTTCGACTTGTTCTTCAAGGTCTCTTTATGGCTGTCGACTGTTCCTTAATTTCTTCCACACGGGTTCCAATTTCTATTTCCACCTAATTTTCGATTTTATCATCATCTCTATCCACTATACTTGCAGATGATCCGTCAATATTTCTGCAATTTCTTTCGGGTTTGTCAGATATTTCATGGCGAGGTATTTAATTTCAGACTAACTCCTTCATCTCCTCTTGATTTTTTATATTCTTCCTTAATATTCCATTTTTGCCAATTCTGTCTTTAATTCACTTTACACAGCCATTTTTGTACAAAAAAAAAATCTTTTGAGTTCATAATTTCCGATTTTTTCTTTTTGGTTTTTTTTTCGACAATCTTCTAGGGATAGTGTCTACCTGAGGCCGAGGCTTCAGTTGGGCCTTGCTCTTGTTCTGCCGTTTTCCTTGTTATACGGAAGTTTTGTTATTTATCTGTGGGTGGGCTGCGCTGTGTTGCCATTATGAGTCGCGCGCATGATGACGTCACTCACGGCATCCGGTGCAGAAATGCAGGCAGGCATGTAGTCTTTTCTCCACGGTTTTTCTCGTTTTTTTCCTCGGAGCTGGCTGGCGTTGCTTTCTAGCCTCCATAGTGCACCGGAAGTCGTCAGTGGATATTTTTTAAGGCGGAGATTGACAGATTCTTGAATGGTGTGGGTGGCAGGAGATTTTTGGGCAAAGGTAGGGAAATGGTTTTGTTTGAGAGGGAAAGATAGCCATGATTAAATGGTGGGAGTAACACTTGATGTGACAAATGACCTAATCTGTTCAATAATCTGAAATGAATGAACTTTTTGGAGATACAGCATGGAAAAAACAGGCCCTTCAGCCCACCGAGTCTGCACGACCGCGATCACCTGTACACAAGCATAATCCTACAAATTAGGGGACAAATTTTACAATTTTATTGAGCCAATTAACCTACTACCTGTAGTCTGGATTGTGGAGGAACCAGAGATTTCGGAGGGAAAACCCAGCAGTCATGGGGTAGGACTACCAAACTTCATTACAGATAGCACCGGTAGTCAGGATCGTAAACCGGGTCACTGGTGCTGCAATACTGATGGCTGATGCTTAAATTTCTGACCCTTTCCAGCACGTCCAGATCCCACAATTTTATTATTTTTTGTTTAGAGATACAGCGTGACTGGCCTTTTCAGCCCACTGTCAGCATCGACCATCGATCCCTGCCCACAATTAACACTATCTACACCACTAGGGTACACTTTACAATTATACCGGAGCCAATTAGCCTACAAAAACATGTTATGGGTCTTTGGAGTGTGGGAGGTAATCGGAAGCTCTCGGAAAAAAACGTACACGAGTCACGGGGGGAGAATGTACAAACTCTGTAAGACAGCACTGTAGTCAGATCGAATCCCGGGTCTCTGGCACTGTTTTGGTTGCATCTCTACTGCTGCGCATTGTTCGCCATTAATTTTTAAAACATTGAGACTGGGAGGAAATGAACCTATCTTTGTTTTTGCACAGAAGTGAAGGAATTGGGCGTGGTCTGACGTTAACTTGAATGTGGGTTATGGGGAAAATTTATGGCAGGGCATTGAGGTTTCTGATACAGGTGGTTTCTCAGCTGGGTAGGACCATCACCAGCGAGTGGAATTGACATGAACATGAGTTCAGTCTGAGCTTTGATCCCTTGCTGGTGGACGATTGACTACAGTTAGTGATGTTCTGAAGCAGGTTTGCACTGTTGTGGAGGAGGTTTCCTGTTTATTGTTCATGAGGTGATAGCTGATTACTTTTGTACTCAGTTAAAGCACGAAGCCGCTTCTGACTTTTTGTCTCTAGATTTTTTGTTATTTTCTACCATTTTAAAACATTTGTTGTGTGTGGGTCAAAAACTGAATACACAATTTGTTGTGAAACTAAAAATGAACTGGATGCTGGAAAATTCTGGAAACCAGTCTTCCAACCCGAAATGTTAACTCATTCTCACTTCTCGATGCTGATTGACCCGTGGAATATTTCCAGCAATTTCTGTTTTTGTTTCTGCCTGCATTTTTAATATGTTAGTTTTCATTCATTCCTGAAAAAAATACCTTTGATGGCCTGTCACTTTTGTTAAAAGGAAGAAACATAACCATTTGCGCACATCAGAAGGAAAGTTATTAACGGTTGCTTAAGTGGATTGTGATGATGTTGGTTTTGGGGGAATGTTGAGGCCAAGTACACTATAATGATTAACTTTGAGAGACTCACTTTTCTGTCCACCAAACCTGGTTTGATTTTGAACAAGAAAATTCAAGGAATCTGATTGGTGCAGCAGTTTATCAATATTACCACGGAGCATGTGCCGCATTATTGAGTCATGGATTAATACAATGGATCATTTTCCATGAGGTCATTGCTGATTATGCGGCACAGTGGTTGCAGCGGTTAGAGTTGCTGGCCTTACAGCACCAGAGATTCAAAGTTTGATCCTGACAAACGGGTGCTGTCTGTACAGTGTTTGTACATCTCCTTGTGCAATCGCGTGCGATTTTTCCGTGGTTGGTTTCTTCTCACACTCAAGGTACATGCAGGTTTGTAGGTTAATTGTCTTACGTAAATTGTAAAAAATGTCCGTAGAGTGTAGGGTACTGCTTGTGTACGGGGTGATTGTTGGTCGGCGAGGACGCGGTGGGTCGAAGGGCTTGTTTCAATGCAGTATCTCTAAAGTCTTAAATTTCTAAAGTAAATCAAGAAACCAATTATACACTCTATCTGAAGCTGAATCCCATTTTATTCTCACAATTTCCATCGAACTCCACCAGTTTAATGAAGGATTAATTGGTGGCACAAAATGCTGCTCTTTGAAACACTGCCGTGGGATAGTGTATGTCCACTGAGATGCTGACGGGAACTTCAGTGCAACATCTCGTTTGGAAGTGGCAAGCTCCTCTGAGGATGGTGCCCCGAGCCCTGTACTCAACTCCCGATTTTAAAGCTCGACTATGTGGCGATGGGCGGACAAAATAGTTGAGTAACTCTGCAGGTCAGGCAGGCATCTTTGGAGAAAAGGAATGGGTAACTTTCGGGTCGAGATCTTCATCTCCGAGACCATGTATTTCACTGTACCTGGACACGTGATAATAAACAAACCATTGACATGAATTTTTGGACCCAAAACATCACCTATTCCTTTTTCTCCAGAGATTTTGCCTGAACTGCTGAGCCACTCAGCTTTTGTGTCTATCTTTGGAGTAAACCAGCATCTGCAGTTCTTTCTTACGCATTGCGGAGTGGACCTGAATGCAGAATCTTGGACAAGCACTGTTGCAGAGAGGATATGGATTGGGTGCAGCTCAGAATGGTTGTGTGGTGAGGAGAACATAATATCCCCAGTGGTCAGAGGAAATCTCTGAATAAGTAGGGGCCTGAAGGGTGGGGTGATTTCTGCTCTAAACCAGCATAATTTGAAGCTTTATAAAGGAGATTAAATTTGCTCAAATCACCCTTCCATTTACAAGCAATGGCCACTCTGTGTCCAGATTCCATCCTCTGCTGGACATTGATTTCATGATTTTGCAGAGGTAGAACCTGTTATTTTTACTACAATCATCTTCTTGGGCCACATGGTTTAAAACCAGCTAAATTAGATTGCTATTAATTCACTTATTTACGATCACCTATTGTCAGAAGCTGCTCCCATTATTGCTGAATAGTAGCCAGAGACGTTTATTTACTATTAGCACTTATTTCAGTGTTGACATTGAGGCACCTTCTACATTTTATTGCTCATTCCTTCCTTCCCGGTCTATTATCTTCAATTCGTCTTTTCTCTCTTAGACACTCAATGAATTATTTTCTTTCCTCTCAGTTTATTTTTAACTAATTTGGTCTTAATCCCTCTCTCAGCATCTAGACTAAGATTGTGCCAACATATCAAACTGCAACAGGAAATGTTGGAAAGCATGTTGCCATGGTAGCCAGTCGATGTAACAAACTGCACTTAGCTCAAAATATTTGCAGGACAGAAATTGCTGGTAATAGCAATGATGTGTCACTGGAGATTTGTGCTTGTTCTGGATGTGATGAATCCACTGCATTATTCGCTGAGGCTTGTAAGAACGAACTTGCATTTAAACTGCACCTTCTGTGAATGTCAAAAGTACTAAATAACACAAGATTTGGAGCTGTTTTGCCACTGCTGGGAGGTAAGCGGATGTTTTTTTGTGGGCAGCTTTTCAACGAAGATTGCACAATTAGCAAGCTGATCTCTACTTTTCTTCACATGGTCACGTGGGATGATTTAACAGACACTCAGAGGTCGGTTAAAACTTGGGTTGTCCAATCTGCCCAGTTGTGGCTCTCCTCATTGTGGCACCAGAATGCTGCTTTGATTATGTGCTAAATAAAGTGGGTTTGAACCTATGACTGCTGGTTTTGAGATATCAACCAAGCCCACAGATGACCATTGATGGCCAGAAGTGATTCCTATTCAGGATGTCATGAGTCTAGGCCTAAATGGAAGTTTTAAGTTGGGGGCAAAGTGCCTTCCTGGGAAAGCCTTAATTGTTTTCAACATCAAGCTGGCATGTTTTTACGCGCGGTACAGAAGTTCAAGACACTTGGATCTGTACTGCTCCCACCTCATGCGAATCAGCTGTAGCGGAAAGTCTCCACCGTGATGCAGTGAGTGGTCCTCTTCACTGAGCTGCAGGGAGCAGGGGAAGATCGGACCCCAGTCTTTATGTCATAGCTGTCCTGTGAAAATTAGAGCTGGAAATGTGTGAAAACAAGCATTGCACTTCCGTGTGTAAAACAAACGTTGTTTCTCACAGCTGGACTGTAGTTAAAGAAACTAATTGCATCTCCTGTTAACATCTCATATTCCATCTCTGCATTATATAAATGAAATGCAACAGTCCATTTTAAATCCATGTAAAAACCATGACTCCATCTCTTGACCCAAAGGCTACTACCCAACCTTGTGCATGTGGATGCAATCATTTCTCCAGTTAAATGTTTGCACATTTCACAGAGATCTGTGTTGGTGCAAAGGCAGGTTTTAGCTTCTGATAAGAATATGAGCATTTTAATGAAACAATACCAGCTATCAGCCCTTCTATTCATCATAAATCTCTGCCACATTGCAGATTTTTCTCCAAGTCACCTTCACCACAATGCAAAGATGGATTATTATCTTACCCAAAGATAGACACAAGTTTCTGGAGTAATCAGCGGGCCAGGCAGCATCACTGGAGAAAATAATAGGTGACGTTTCGGGTTCGGAATCCCTTCTTCAGACTCCCTTCACAAGTTTCCTTAACCCCACTCTACTTCCGTACCTCATCCTCAAATAAACTGCAGAAACCCACTAGCTGTTACCCTGTTCCCATTTAAGAATCATGTTTGGGTTTTATTGGGTTTTGGTTTTTATTTTGGATGACTGGAATCATCTGGATTATGTAACACTCATGTGGAATTCTTCATTCTATTACCATTTAATATAGGTTATGATGCATTCATGGGAAGACAACATCAAGTTCTCAAGTTATAGTAGAAATTAGGCCTTCTGTGCCATGGGTTTTTAATTCCGCTATTCAATGAATAAGTATGAACAAGTTTATTAGGCCAAGTTATTCAATACAAGGAATTTGCCTTGGTGCTCTGCCCGCATGTGACATGACATACAGTGGGGGGGGGGGGGGGAAAAACACGGTTTAGGAATGACACATAAAACATTAAAACATTAATAAATAAAAACTTATTGATTAAAATTTGTGAATGAAATTAAAATACCAGAGCAAAGGATGCTACAGATTTTTGGTTCATTGAGTAGAGTAGAGCTGTACTCGTGGAAAAAAAGCAGTTTTTTATATCTGGTTGTGCAGCTTGAACAATCCAGAGTCGCTACCAGAGGGAAATTGATTCAAAGAGTTTGTGGCCAGGGTGAGAGGAGTCAGAGATTGGAATTTTTTTATTACTCACTCGCTTCTGGGCCCTTGGCAGTGTACAGTCAATGGAGAGAAGGTTGCAGCCAATTAACCTTCTCAGCTGATCGGATGATTCGCTGCAGCCTATGGATGTCATGCTTGGTGGGTCTGGCATGACATAATGATAATTGCCTGTGTAGTTGTGCTTCCTCAGCTGCCACAGGAAAAGTACATCCTCTGTTGTGCCGTTTTGATGTGGAGTCGTGGTTGGCCCCCCATTTAAGGTCCTTTGGTGATGATGGTCCAGGAACTTAAAATTACTCCATGGATGTGACTGTGTGTTGTTGATGGTGAGTGGGGAGTGAGGGGGAGGGGAGCTTCCTAAAGTCTACCATCAATTCCATTGTTTTAAGAGATTGAACTCCAGTTGTTACAATGGCACCATGGACGCCAGCTGTGTCACTTCCTGCCTGGAGGAGATTTCTCTCCATCCTGGGATCAGTCAAATCAGGTCTTTGTGTCATCCGCAAACTTGAGAAGCTTGACAGAGGAGTCAGTGGAGGTGCAGTCATTGGTTGTAGAGGAGAGGGGAGAGTACGCAGCCTTGCGGTGCTCCTATGCCTGTGTGTTTGCGGGTCCGAGATGTGGTTTTCCCAGCCTCACATACTGCTTCCTTTCTCGTCAGGAAGTGGTGATCCACCGACAGACGGGAGATTCAGGCGCTGTCAACTTGGATATTTTGGAGTGTAGTAGCTCTGGCACAATGGTGTTGAATGCAGAGATAAAATCTACAAATACAATTCTTGCATAGGTCCCCTGGCGTTTAGGTGTTGTATGTGATGAAGTGCAGGCCCGGAGTTGCTGCGTCATCACAGATCTATTGGCCTTTGATATGCAAACTGCAGAGGGTCGAGCAGGGGGTTATGATATTTATCAGCTTGACCAGTACAAGCCTTTCAAGGTCTTCATGATACAGAGGTAATGGCGGACAGGCCTGTAGTCTATTATGACCAGTAATCTTGCTTTTTGGGTGCAGGACAATAGTGGAGACTTTTGAGCAGGCAGGGACTAGTCCAGTTTGCATGGACTGTTTGAAAATGTCTGGGTAGCCCATTGAGGGTGCCAGTTGTTCGGCACAGTGCTTGAGAGTAGGGAGGGGATACAATGTCCCTGGTCTGGAGATTTCTGCTTTTCTGTATTCTGAATAGACTCTCTAACTTCCTCTATTTTTATTGTTGATGCTGGAGACGTGATGTTGTGCAGCTCAGAGGGAGTGGGTATGGCCACGTCTTTTGCAGTCGGCTGTAAATGATTGTTAAATGGTGATTCGAGTGTGGTTGGGTGGGAAAGGGTCCCTGTCTGATTCAGAGGCAATCATGGTGATCTCTGCCTCTAATCCCATTTCCTGCCTTCTCCCAATAACCCTTGTCTACCATAGAACATAGAACATAGAAATTAGTGAAGGAGTACGGCAATTCAGCCCTTCGTTCCTGCACCGGCCATTCAAGATGATCATTGGCTGATCATCCAACTCAGTATCCCGTACCTGCCCTCTCTTCCATACACCTATGATCCCTTAGCCACAGGGCCACATCAACTCACTCTTAAATATAGCCAATGAACTGCCTCAATCTACCCTCTGTGGCAGAGAGTTCCAGAGACTCACCACTCTCTGTGTGAAAAACAGTCTTTATCATCTCGGTCTTAAAGGATTTCCCTTATCCTTAAGCTGTGACCCCTTGTCCTGGACTTCCCCTAAAACATCTTGGGAACAATCTTCCTGCATCTCAGACTGTCCAACCCCTTAAGAATTTTGTAAAGTTTCTATAAGATCCCCTCCAATCTCCTAAATTCCCGAGAGTATAACCGAGAGTATATCCAGTCTTTCTTATTATGGACAGTCCTGACATCCAGGAATCTGTTCTGGTGATCCTTTCTCTGCATTCCCTCTATGGCAATAATCGTTTATGGCAATTATCTCGTTCTAATCAACTCCGTAAATATTTTTTTTGTTTTTAACACAGGTCAAAAATGGAGGGTTACTTTCTACTACTAGTAGTATTTCTCCTTGCTTTTCTTGCAGTTTTGGTTCCTCACTCAAAATGGTTGGCCTTGCCTTAGAAACAAATGTTCATTAGATTGATAGAAACAGCGGATACGGTAGATGGCTGGTTAGATACACAAAAGGACACATGGGTAGATGTTAACTCGACAGGTCGGCAGCATCTCTGAAGAACATGGATAGGTGACGTTTCAGGTTGGGGCCCTTCTTCAGACTCGGGTCTCAACCAAAATTGTCAACCTATCCATGTTCTTCAGAGATGCGGCTTGACCTGTTGTGTTACTCCTGTACTTTGGGCCTTTGTTAATTAGATTGATTCTGAGTCATAGAGTGATTCAGGGAGTTATGTGTGACACTAGACAATAGGTGCAGGAATAGGCCATTTGGCCCTTCAAGCAACCAGCCTTTTCACTTTGATCTTAGACTGATCATTCACTTCCAGTACCCTGTTCTGACTTCTCTCATATCCCTTGGACTCGCTAACTTTAAGAGCTCTAATCCTAACTCTCGTGAAATGCATCCAGATTTGATTCTGTACCATTATGTTTTGTAGTTTGTTTTGTTTTTTTTGCAAATCCGCGAGCATTGCCACTGTTCATTTCACTAGCACATCTTCGTATGTGTTTGTGACGAATAATAAAATTGACTTGACTGACTTGAATTGGGCCTCCACTGCTCTTTGAGGCGGAGAATTCCACTGTTCACAATGGGTGAAAAGTTTTTCCTCTTCTCCATTCTAAAAGCTTATCACTTATTCTCAAACATGTGGCCCTCGGTTCTGACTCCCCTAATATCGGGAAATTGTTTCCTGCCTCTAGAATGTCCAATACTTAATAATCGTATATGTTTAATAAATCCACTTATCATCCTTCTAAATTCCTGGTGTATACAAGCTCAATTTCTATCTAACATATGACCAGTCCCGCCACCTTGGGAATTAACCTTGTGAACCTACGCTGCCATTCCCACAATTGAAGAATGTCCTTCCTCAAATTTGGAGACAAAATGCACACAATACTTACTGTTGTGGTCTCACAGGGCTGCACAACTGCAGAAGGACCCTTTGCGCCTTACTTCAATTCCTTTTGTTTATGAAGGCCAACATTCCTGTTCTTCCACTGCTGCTGTACCTGATGTTACTTTCAGTGATGAGGTACGAGGACACCAGTCTCGTTGTACTTCCCCTTTTACTAACTGGACATCATTAGTTAATAATCTGCCTCCCTGTTCTTGCCACAAAGTGGATAACCTCATCTTTTATCCGCTTTAAACTGCTCAGCGTGCATCTGCCCACTCTCCAACCGAGTCAAGTCATGTCTCCTCAAAAATTCTTCTCACAGTTCAATACTGCCACCCAGCTTTGTGGTCATCTGCTAAATTTTCAATGTTACTATTAATCCTTCAATCTAAATCAGGGAGTCAGAACCTGGTTCTGCATTAGGGGGCCAGGGACCACATGTCTGTGAACAGATGACGGGCCGGCATCTATCAAGTGTCACTGGATCCTGACCCATCTGCCGGATGGCAGGTATCAATCATGTGTTCACATCGATCCCGCGCCTTCGAGGCCGTCACCCGGAGTACTGGCCCTAGATACGGGCGCTCATGAAACATGACGTACTACGGGACCATTGCCTTGGCGCTGTCCTGAAGGCGGTGGCCTCAAATATTCACACTCACCGTCCCTATTGACAACACCGATCCTGACAGTGAAGCCCAGACACTGAAGGTGCGGTGGCCGTGCCGGTGCTTTGCGCAGGCTGTGGGACAGGCTAGAGCTCGGCGGCTCGGCTGTGGGGCGGATGATTACGGGGAAAAAAATACTGTGTGGTGGGCGCGGAGATTTCGTTACGGGCCGCCTTCGGGCCTCGGGGGCTGTGGTTGCAGACCCTGATCTAAATCATGCATTATATTGTAAAAATAGCTGCGGGGTCCAGCACCGAGCCTTGCGGTACAATAGTCACTGCTGCATGCTGAAGGGACCTGTTAAATCCCTACTCTTTGTTCCTGTCTGCAACCAATTTTCTATCGGGTCAGTACCTACCCCAATACTTAGTTTATATAGCCACAACTTGCATGTACACCTGTGTGCTTGTGCGCGTGCATATTTGTGTTGGTCTCTTCTATTGTTTGTCCCAGCACAATGTCCCATAACAACACCTGAGTTATCCATCCTCTCAGTCATTTGTAATCTGGGATTACTACCCTGTTAATCTGCTTTGCAAAGTAAGAAGTGTGCTTAACAGGCATGGAAGCCAGACATATTATTAAACAAAGCGAAGGAGAGGACAAGCACAGGTCAGGGAATGTCGAACCATTCAGTGTTCCCCTGGATATAAAAGGAAAAAAGTCTGCAGATTTGCATTTACACCTCCCTTCACAAAGATCCATATTTATGATGAAGGTGCATTAGGTCTCAATTAGTGGCGCATGATTATGGAGGTCACTAACCTTAAGGAATAAGCGTAGGTTGAGTATTGATGGACTGTGCTTTGCAGCATCTATTAATCAGCAGGAGGCAGTTGCAGGTAACTGAACTCCTTGTTCGTGGATACTGCAGCGTGTGGCATTCTCCATTCTCATCTCAACTGTGAACTGCATTCTCAATGTTGGAATGGGGTTGAATGGTTCTGCCCCCTGTCCCTGTACATAGAAACATAGAAATTAGGGTGCAGGAGCAGGCCATTCGGCCCTTCGCGCCTGCACCGCATTCAATATGATCATGGCTGATTGTTCCATTCAGTATCCTGTCCTGCCTTCTCTCATACCCCCAGATCCTCTCTTAGCCACAAGGGCCACATCCATACTCCTCTTAAATAATGGCCAACGAACTGGCCTCAACTACCTTCTGTGGCAGGAGAATTCCATGGATTCACCACTCTCTGTGTGAAAAAACGATTTTTTCTCATCTCGGTCCTAAAAGACTTCCCCCTTATCCCTAATCTGTGACCCCTTGTCCTGGACTTCCCCAACATCGGGAACAATCTTCCTGCATCTAGCCTGTCCAACCCCTTAGAATTTTGTAAGTCTCTTATGAGATCACCCCTCATCTTCTCAATTCCAGCAGTACCAGCCCAGTCCTATCCCAGTCTTTCTTATAGGAAGTCGTGCCATTCCAGGTCAGTCTGGTGATGAATCTTCTCTGTACTCCCTCTATGGCAAAGGGAATGTCTTTCCTAGAATTAGGAGACCTAAACTGTACGCAATACTCCTGGTGTGGACACTCACAAGACCCTGTACAACGCTGTAGAACCTCCTGCAGTTTGTTACTCAAATCCTTTTGAGTATGAATGCCAACATACATTCCGCTTTCTTCACAGCCTGCTGCACTGCATTGCCTATTTCAATGGCTGGTGCACCATGACACCAAGTCTCGCTGCATTCTCCCCTTTTCTAATCGGTCACCATTCAATAATAGTCTACATTCCTGTTTGCCACCAAAAAGTGGATAACCTCCATTTATCCACTATCTCCTGCATCTGCCATGCATTTGCCACTCCCAGTCTATCCAAGTCATCCTGCAGCCTCCTTAGCATCTCCTCACAGCTAACACTGCCCCAGCTTTGTGTCATCGCCAAACGTCGAGTGTTGCATTTTAATTCCTCGTCCAAATCATTAATGTATATTGTAAATAGCTGGGGTCCAGCCCACTGAGCCTTGCGGTACCCCAACTAGTCACTGTTTCTGCATCCTGAAAAGGACCGTTCACTCCTACTCTTTGCTTCCTGTCTGCCAGCTGTTCTCTATCAGTCTATCAAGTTACTATGCACATTCTCTCGCTTCTCCATTTTACATGAAAGTAGATGTTTCCTCCAAGGGCTGAAAACTCTCTTTCAATAGGTCAAGAGGTTTGTTGTCATATATCCGATAGACAATGAAATTCTTACTTGCAGTTGTCAACCTCTTCGATTCCCTCTTGAAAAGCCTCTCAAACTTTTCTGTCTGGCTTTAATTCAGCTTCCTGGCTTTTTGATACATTGGGAACAAACAGCATTGTTATAGTTAGAGACTGATACATGCAGTACATGAGTGAATGAAGGAGACAGTCGGTAAAGTCACATTCCAAACACTGCTTGACTTTGTGGACTGAGGACATTAAGACATCTTCTGCCCTGCAATCCTGGAGGGAAAAAACATCTCTCCACCCCCTCGGAGTTAACCTCTAGATTGCTGTTTGAGGATGTGTTTTCTTTCCAGACTCGGGCAAAATTGCAAGCAAGATGAGCCTGCTATCCGAGTTGTTCCACTTGTTCTCATTCTTGCTAATGGCAGCTAAAGAGCCAATCAACTCCTAACAAGGTTAGTTGGCTTTGATAAGATTGTAAATTGTTCTGTGTGTGGATAGTGCTTATTTTTTTTTGGTGTATGGTGTTCGATGGTCGGCCTGGGGCTGAAAGGGCCTGTTTCCATGCTGTATCTCTAAATAAACTAAACTAAATTCTGCAAATTTCTGAATGTGTAATTCAGCATGAACTTTAACTGAAAAAAAAACAGCAGAATACAGAGGCACAATGAGCACCCTTTCTCTAGGTGACCTTTTGATGCATGTTTAAAACATTTTAGCCAAAAAAAAAGTCGCCAAAACTATAGAACAAAGATTTACAATATACATGGTCAGAGAGATATGCAGTCACTGAGAGAAGCAGATGACATCTTTCTGCTCTGTCCATTCAAGATAAGACTTGGACTTTATGAAAACGTATGGAATTAATACCTTTCTCTTTTTTTAAACCAAAGCACAGAGGAGCCGTCAACAACTACATCAATTTGTACATGCTATAACAAAATATTTACAGTCCGAATGGAGCCCATACCATAAAGGTATTTGGCACAGGAATCAAACTTCAAAGATTTTAATGGACTGGGAATAGCAGTCAACCAAAATGTTAGTGGCTGCAATCTCGTTGCAAATGCAAATTTGAATTCAAGTACTCTGAGTCAAGCAAACTCTCCTCTCTCAAACTCACTTGCATAGCCTGCAATCTATTTCCTTGTGTGTGAGCAGGGAAATGAAGCAGTTCCCACTCAGTCGTGCTGCAGGTGTGTCCTGGCCTGCACTGCATGTTTGGGTTCAAGTATGCAGTGTCAGATCAATGGTTACAACGGTGCTTTTTTTTTTGTGGAATATTTTTTATTAGTGTTAAATACATATTAATTAAAATACTTCTATATACATTCCTACTATTATTAATATTAACCATTTAACGACTTTATATTTCTATACATTTTTTTTTTAAGAAGTAAGAAAGGATGAGAAACATAATATAGAGGTTCTATATTATTCTATTATAGAATCATAAAAATCGAAAATAAGGAAGTGATGGAGTAATTAAAAAGTGTATCCATCGTAGGAGATATATCCAGATTTATTATACGTAATTCTTATTATTCTATTTTTTCAGGCCTCCGTCAGGCTCTCGTTACCAATCCCCTTTGACCCTGTAGATATTCAATATAAGGAAAGAACATATCCCGTGAAAAGATCCCAAACTGTCCATTAGGACGAGCCTCAATCTTTCCAGATGAGTGTCTCCGCGACATTCTGTATTCCACATTTTGATTGTGGGGGATGTAGGACCTATCCAGAATTTTAATATTATTTTTTTCCAATTATTAAACTATAATCACATACCAAATCTTTGATTCGTTGTTATTAATTGATTCTGTTTCCAGTATTCCAGTATTATAACTTTGAGTCAAGAGTTTCAGGTTCAATATTAACAAATCAAAAATTATCTAAAATATTTTATCCAAAATTTGTAATTTTACACAATTGTAAAATGCGGTGGGTCAGATTAGCTTCTAAATGCTGACATTATACATATGGCAGATACCATTTGGAAAAATGTTACGTAATTTGGTGAATTTGAGTGATGTAGTCTATGTAATATTTTAAATTGTACAAGGAGAGTGTCTAGCATTTAATGGAACAGTGGTGTATGTAGTGTTAAACTTTTATCCCATTACTTCTGGTCTAATAATTAGACTAATTCATTTTTCCCATGATTGTCTATATATTTCTGTTAATGAGACTCATTTTCCAAAGGAGTATATACATGGATGATATCATATTTTCTGTTGTTCGGGTGGGTTTATTTAGACATTCATCTAAAATTTCTGTCTTTCTATTTCTAATTTCTGTGTATTTGCTTTTAACTAGTCTCTCCTGTGTAAGTATCTAAAATTAATCTTTTGAAGTTAATCCATACATTTGGTTGTAATTCGTGAAATGAAAGGAAGGAGTTTTCCCCTGTAGAGATTCGCTCATTCTTTTTCAATTCTTATTTTTCCATTGTAAAAAGCCTTTATCCATCATTGAGGTTTAAATGTAACATTATTTACACTGGTAAGGGAGTGGTATAGATTTCACTTTTAATGTTTTCTTTATTTGTTTCCAGATACGTAGTCACATTCTATTTATAAGGGGTTATCAATATAGGGTTTTCTACCTAACTCTAATATTGGCAAATATTATTGAACTAATTTCAAAAGGAGAACAATCTTCTTTTTCCATTTTTTTTTAACCAAATTGGTTGTTTATCTGTCTCTACTAACCAACAAATTCATATTTTTAATATTAACTGCCAGTAATAAACATAAAGTTTGGCAGTGCTAAACCTCCAATGTATTTTTGATTTACATAAAGTTTTAGATTTTATTCTAGGGCTCTTTAATCCCAATTAAAGTTCGGTAACTAGAGAGTCCACTTCCTAAAGACTTTTAGGAAGATATATCGGAATTAATTGGAAAAGTATAGTAATTGCGGAAGAAAAATCATTTTTAATTATTACATTAATTTTACCCTAGCATTGAAAATGGTAGATAGGTTTTCCAATGTAAAATTTCTTATTACTTTATTTCAATAATAATGGAAGTTGGATTTAAATAAAGAATCAAATCTTTTTTGTTACATAAAATTCCAAGATATTTATTTTTTTTGGTTTGTTATTTAAAAGGAAATTGTTTCGACTATATGATAAGTTATTTAACTATTATTGGCAGGAGTTCACTTTTATTCCACAATTAATACGATATTCCGAAAAAGATCCAAATTCAGTTATTAATTTTAATAAATTTTGGATACTAATTTCCTGTTTTGTGCTATAAAGTTAATACATCATCCGCTATAAGGAGATTTTATTTTCAGTATCTTGGTATCGTACCCTATTGTCAGGATGTTGATCTCACAGTTGGCTAATGGTTCTATTGCAAGTGCCACATAGTTGTGGGGATAAAGGCAACCTTGTCTACAGCTCGAGATAACCTGAATTTAGTTGATAGCTATTTGATTGTTTTTATTCTGGCTGTTGGGTTAAGTGTATAATCATTTGGACCAAGTAATGAACTTCTCTCCCAATTTAAAAGTTGCCATAACGAAAAACAAATGGACCATTCCACCTGATCGAAGCGCCTTTCCTCCACATTAACGAAATATCTACTAGGATCTTTTTTATACCTCTTTTCGAGTCTTATAATATTGATTAAACGTTCGCAGGGTATATGAGGGAGTATCATTTTGTATAAATCCTGTTTGTTGGGTATGAATTAATTTGTTAATAACGGTACTTTGCTTTGTGCTATCTTTTAGTTAATATCTTTTGATTCGTATTTAAAAGAGCTATAGCTTCAATCTATCCTGGGTCATCCAGATCTTTGTCTATTTAGGTATAAGTGTTTAATAGTTTCATTTAACGTTTTCTGGTAGTTTCTGCTGTGTATAAATATATTCATAGAAGGTCTTCAGGCGTGGTGCAATCAAACTCTAAAATGTATTATAAAAATGCCCCGAGCCAATACCATGCTGGTCGTAACGGTAGGTGCTTTTATTTATTGCATGTGCAACTGCGCAGTGAAATTCTTTTTGCACATGGACACTGATGGCGCTGCCATGTCTGGTTTGGCCGTGCGCTCGGTCCACTGGAGTGGTTCCGATTTAGGGTTAAACCCCAGGTTTCCTGCAGGACCTTCCTCGTCGCTTCATCGGATCGTCCTGCGCAACGAGGTTCCTCTCCTCACTTGATTCAAAATCTATGGTCCCTTCCTTCCATCCCTCCGGGTCTATTGGACACAGTGTTTCTAGTTGTTGCCAGCCCATTTTTGAAAACAAGGTGGGTATGGTTGGCTTCACACACGGTTGGAATTTCGAATAATCTTGGCACTTCAACAACTCGTCAGCAATACTGCCTAAAGTTTTAGCCATTAGTCCATTTCATTTCTACCCTTTGCTCCTCAGTTATTTATCATTGTAGAAATCATTGACAAGGTATCTCACAAGTGGGAGGATTTTCTTGTCGGGAACTTTCCACACTTTGCACGTGTTGTTGGGGCATTTACTAGAAGCCTCTGGCTGTGATAAATAAACTTCATGATCTGTATGTTACTTCATTGTTTGATAATATCACCACCTGAGTAAAAAACACTGTCAGCAAGGTACTTTAGAAAAATCGCTTGGTCATTTGTTCAAATTAAGCCGCATTTGGTGCCAGGTTAAGCCGTGGTGTGTGAGATTGGAATGGGTGTGTGAGGGAGCAGATATTGTGGCAAATAAATGCTCACTGTTGTAGGAAGTAAAATACTGTGAGGTTTGACGAGAAAGAAAGCAGCGAATAGATGTAAGTGGGTCATTTTATAAAAGGTCACAAAGTGCTGGAGTCAAACACAACAAGGCAGATAGCAATCTCAGTTGAGATGGACTTTAGAGATACGGCGCGGGAAAGAGGACCCTTCAGCCACCACGTCCGCACCGACCAGCGGATATCACCCATGTCACTTAACATATCCTACACCCTAGGGACGTTTACAATTTTACCATAGCAATACCTAAAAACTTGTACGTCTTTGGCGTGTGAGAGGTAACAGCGCACGGGAGGATACCCATGTTGTCACGGGAGAATGTACAAACTTTGTACAGACAGTACCCGTCAGTCAGGATCTTGACCCACCTACTGGAACTGTACGGCAGCAATCTATGCAGAAGCCACCGTGCTGCCCCATAGAGTAGAGGAAATTGATTGCTCCTAACATTTTTACTTATGTCGGGTTTCAGGACAATATTGGGTAAATGTATGCGGGCGTTTGAAGGCTGCTGGGCCTTACTCGTGGAGTTAGCGGATGAGGGGGAAAATTTCCTTTGAACTCCATCAATAATGAACGAGCCTAGCTGGAGGTTGATGTGGAAAAGGATATTCGGTACTTGGAGAGTCTCGAACCAGAGGGTACACCCTCAGAATAAAGGATGTACCTCAAAGTAG
>CM069172.1:3613335-3628335 GCA_035221665.1 Okamejei kenojei
CATAGAGAGATAGTATTCCCCAACCTGTGCACTTAACATAAGTCGTATTCAGTGAGGTGATTCACCAAAAACCTTCTTAAAGTTTTTTGAAACATGTACTATTTTCCACCAGTGTATGTCAGCAAATCGCCCCAGATGGCAACTGCATTAGGCCTATCAAATATGGCCCTTTGTATTCTCAGTGCCTGTTCCTTTGATTCGTTGTCATTGTTGTAATTGCAGGAGGACCATACCTGCACAGTGGAAAGTTGAACAACTTCCCATAAAATGGTACTTGTCTAGTCGAATGCCGTTGTGTTCTCCACGAGATTAACACGTCCTCACGTAACTGATTCAATTGGATCCCTGCGCAAAGTTACCAACCATGTGATTGAATTAATTGGTAAATCCAAGATAACTCAATAATTTGGACTCCGGTGATAATTTAGATTATCTGGGTGAATAACAAAATACCATTGGTTCAAAAGTGATTTTAATAAACTGAAAACTGATGATTGAGTTTCAGCATGAGGTCTTTCCAAACTAATCTGATTATGATCTAAATAGGCCAGGTACTCACATGCCCTGAGCTCTAAGTAATGCTAACACAGGTTTTCCAATTTAGTAATTAATCTAGGAGCTGAAGTTAATCCATTCGCAATTTCCTGAATTGCACAGCTCTGTCATCTCAAATAAATTTCAAATATCTTTCTATCATCACCTGATAGACACTGCGTAATATGATTCTTTAAATCAATGGTTGCCATATTTTACCTCCTTTGAACACTAGATGTTTTGTTGCCCGTGGGAAAGGTCTCCATTTTGGAAATGCCTATAAACCAAACAAATTTGTTCAATTCGATAAATCCTGATTAATTCTACATCCCCAGTTTTATAGAGCTGGGAAATATACTTGAATTTGATAGACAAAAGGCTCCAATTACCCCTTTCCTTATGTAACGATTCTGATCTCGCTTGAATAAGCACATTTTCCTCATCTGAAAAATAAGTTTACGATTGGAAAATGTTGATTAGTAGACTGTCCTTATAGTAAATCAATTGTTCCCCCTTCAAGACACTAAGTATGATAAATCTGATGTCAACTGCTGCCGATTGTTTGAGAAAACAATTTTAACCTTCCCCAATTTGAACAGGAACATCAGTTAATCTCATCGTTGTCAATGTTTTTATATTCCTTACCAGCATCTTTCTTGCAGGGGGGCCTTGTTGTCCTCGACTTCTTGTAGTGAACCTTTGTGCGTTTGCTTGCCAGCGGGCTTAATCGAGGGCCATGGTTATTACTACTCATGACAGTCTTTGTAACCCTTTTTGCAAGGTTACCACCAAACAAACAGTTGTCTGTGGTGGTACAGCTGGGTCGTTGCACAACTCGCAAATTCGGGTTTAGCTCACTGGCTTAATAGCGGCCCTCCAGATATTATTAATTTCAAAATGCATTACATAGGTAGTCCTCAGTTCATTCCTGGTGTGCTTCAACCATATCGTTTTGTATCAATAAACTTTCACCACAGCTGTAATACCTGCTGGAACAGTTTCTCTTTTTTTAACTTATCTCTGGGCCCTAGCAGGCATACCATCTGTGACTAAATTTGGTGATTAAACCACGGTACCTTCAGGAGATCACAATTTACAGGAGCTTGATAGTTTTTTGCTAATTCATCCATAGCTAGCTCCTGTAACGGTGGGGGAGCAGATTATACTGAATGGCTTCGGCAATTCTACATTCAAATCGGATTCGTGCCTTCTCTACACACTCAGCAAACTTCCCAGCAATGTTCGGATTTTACTCTCCAACCCGAACACCTTGCTCTCCACCCCAGCATAGAAACAGTGTCAGCAAACTGCACTGATGGAACATCATCCTCACAGGCAGGATTGTTCTGCAGCCCTGGAAACAGGTGCTGCTAGCACGAAGCTCTCCATCAGCCTGGCTTCGTTGGGCACCACTCCTCCTCACGGAGCTTGGTCCCTGTCGAGCTTTCTTTTGTAATAGAATCTCGACGTGGGAGAGCCGTGAGCAAACGGACCCTCCTATGGAGGGTATAACCTCCAGGCCCGACTCATCTACGGGCCCACAGAGACTTGCCAGTGGCCTTCGCCCTACTGGCAAGCCTCCACTGCCCCCGGCAAGTGGGTCCGCAACCACTGGCTGTCTAGCCAGCCACGGACCAGGTGTACAAGACGGGCCTCCTTCCTCAACACTCTCCTGCCACTTTTCCTTTCTACCCCCGGAGCGCCTCGCCGACACCTTCTTCACTTTCTGCAACATTCTCTAAGAACCCCAAACCGTCGCAGAAAATGACATGTGGTAAAAAAATTTAAAAAACCTTACCTCCGTTTAAACTTGTTAACGAAGAACAGCAAATGCTGGAGAATTGAGGGTGAAATCTGAAGAAGGATCTCGACCCGCAACGTCGCCCATCTCCTTCGCTCCTTAGATGCTGCTGCACCCGCTAAATTCTCCTGCTGATTGTTGTAGTATATGTATATTATGATCCGTTATTGACATGATTTCGCTTTTATTCCAGTTAATTCTATATCCTGAGAAATGACCGAATTGAGTTATTAGATTTAATAAATTTGGAATGTTAATTTCCGGCTTTGTAATATATATTAGTACACCATCTGCATATAGCGAAATTTTATTCGTTGTATCTTTAGTATTGTACCATGTATTTCTGGATTTAGATCTGACATTTTCTGCAAGCGGTTCAATTGCTAAAGCGAATAATAATGGAGATAACGAACTCCTTGTCTACAACCTCTGGAAAGATTAAATTTAGTTGATACATTTGATTTGTTAGTATTCTAGCTGTTGGGTTAGAATATAACAGTTTAACCCCATGCGCAGTACTTCTCTCCCAATTGAATTTTTTCCATCACTGAAAATAAATATGGCCATACTACTGGATCAAAGGGCTTTTTCAGCATCTAGGAATATAATTGCTAGATCTTCATTAGCAATTCTGTTTGAATATATAATATTAAACATTCGTCTAAGGTTATAAAATGAGTGACGTTTAGGGATAAAACTCTGTTTGATCAGGATGTATTAATTTGTTAATTACTAAGCTCAATCTATTAGATAGGATCTTAGTTAATATTTTCTGATCAGTATTTAATAGATCTATTGCTCTATATGAGGCCGGGTCTTCTAGATCCTTATCAGTTTTAGGTATCAGTATTATTGTAGATTCATTTAAAGTTTCCGGGAGTTGCTGTTGAGTATAAACATGTTTATACAGTATTTGTAAGCGTGGAGAAATCAGATCATAATTTTTTTTTTATAGAATTCAGAGCTTAGGCCATCAGGGCCAGCAGCCTTTCATTTTTTTAAAGATCTAATTGACTCTTCAATATCTTTGGTCGTTATTTCAGCTCCTAATAATTCTTGTTCTTGCAAATCTAAGCCTTTAAGGTTGCATTTCTGTAAAAATGCTTCCATTCCTATTGATTGATTGTTGTGTCACTTTAGTTGAATAAAGATCTTGATAGTATTGTAAAAATCTGTCATTAATATCTTTGGGTAGTGTTAGTGTTTTTCCCTTTTCTGATTTAATCTTATGAATCATTTTTTCTCCATCCAGTTTTCGAAGCTGGCGTGCCAATAGTTTGTGTGGTTTATCACCAAATTCAAAATTTAATTGTTTTGTATGTTGATAAAGTTTTATTATTTGGTCGGAGTATATTTTATTTAATTTATATTTTAATGCAGCTATTTTATGCAGCTATTTTATTATGTTTTACCAATGAAGGTGATCTTGCGTTTTCTATGTCTAATTGTTTTATTTCCAATACCAATGTCTGTTGTTTGGCTTCTATTCTCTTTGTTAAGAAATGCCTGAGAGAGGAGATTAATACCCTCGTGTAAATGCTTTGAATGTTTCCCAGAGAAGGGAAGCAGAGATTTGGGATGGTCATTGATCTCGAAGAACATATTATCTGTTTACAAGATATTAACAACATACCTGTTCTTTTAAAATTTGAGGATTAAGTCTCCATTTGTGGTCTGTTTCTTTGTCCATTCCATTGAGTTTAATCATAAAACGTTAATGGGGGCATGATCCGAAATTATAATATTATGATATTGTGATTTATAAGTATATGGAATTAGTTTAAGCATCTACTAAGAAATATTTATCTATCCTTGAATAAGTTTTATGCATAGTGAGTAAAATGAGTATTCTCTTCCGGATGGGTTTTCAATTCTCCAGACATCCTTAATATTGGTGTTATTTATATATGAGTTTAAAAATTCACACTTCCTTCTTTACCTTAAACTCATATATAACTCATTATAGAGATTTTGACTTTCTTGTGTTTGATGATATTCTTGTCTAAATACTGGATCCAGTGTACAATTTAAATCTCCACCAATTATTAAAATTATTTTGTGTTACATTCCGGATCGAATAATATTCAGTATTCTCTTGAAAAATCGCGGCGGGACCGGACGCGGAGGGGATCGGGGATATCAAAAATTAGGCCCATATATATAAATGAGAGTCACTTTTTTGAGTATAATTCGCCCACCTCTACTACTATGGTTATATATCTACCATCAGTATCTTCTGTAGTTGATATATGTTTGAAAAGGTATACCTTTACGAATTAGAATTGCAACTCTCTTCTAGATTTATGTGTGAATGAGGAATGATATGTTTGGGCATAATCCATTTTGTTTTCAATCTGTATTGGGCTTCCTTTTTTAAGATGAAGTCTTCTTGGAGGAAAAATTATGTCTGTTTTGAGCGATTTTAGGTGAGTTAATACTTTGCCTCTCTTAATGGGTTCATTAATTTCCCTTAACATTCCAACTGCAAAATGTAATTCCTTCACCCCCAGTGTTCACTTTATTAACGTCTTGTCATGATTAGGGTGGTCTATAAATGCAGTAGATGATTTCAGCACGTTAAACCATACCTTACACCGTGGAACTCAGATAGATAGCATTTCAGAATTTGTAGGTTTTCTTCTGGTATATCTCCCTTGAATAACAATTATAATTCCATTCTAAATAAAAAATTATATTGATTATAACATACTACAAAATAGAAAGAGTAAGTGGTTTTTATAGATGTTAAGTGAAATGGTGAAAGAAAGAAAAATACTATACATCTATAGTTAGTGAAAGCCACCCTAATGTGGCGTGGCTAGGCATCTAAAGACTTCCGTAGACTTTTGGTAAAAAAAATGTTACTAGTTCCGTTTCTTTCCCTTGAAGGGAAAAAATTCAAATGCAGTGAAAAAAAACATTATGCGGGGGGGGGGGGGGGGGGGGATAATGGATATATTCCCAATAGTGGGATAATTATTAGTCTCAAGGTTAATAAAATATTGGTTTCATTTAACTAAAGTATTGGTCCATGATTATTAGTCTAAATAGTAATAAATATCTAGGATTAAACCTACATCTTCTATTTTAATCATCTTATGATTTTTTTTCATCC
Organism: Okamejei kenojei; assembly: GCA_035221665.1. Lineage (NCBI taxonomy): Eukaryota > Metazoa > Chordata > Chondrichthyes > Rajiformes > Rajidae > Okamejei > Okamejei kenojei. The sequence goes on from CM069172.1 coordinate 3,618,786, forward strand.
TTTTAACTAATTCTCAGTTAATCCAATTAACAATAATTGATAATGATTAATTATTATGATTAATAATGGTTAGTAATAGTTAATACAATAATACAAAATATTATATAACGATGATCATATTTCATTCTAAATTCATAACAATCCTAAAGTATAGAGTGCTTTTATAGTTCAGTTTCTTCTCAATAAGGTACCGAGTCCAATATCATCGCATATATTTAGCGTTAAGTATTAATCCTCATTGTCCTCTTTTTCGCTCTCGTCCCGCTAATTTCAATCTTTTCAGTGGCCTCAATCTTCTTCTTGCAAATTTAAAAGCCTCTGTGTGGTTAGTAAAGAAGTATCCTTTGTGGTCGTAGGTGATTCTCAGTGTTGCAGGGTACATCAGTCCATATCTCAGGTTATTAATGTTCTTGAGTATTCTTCTTGTATCTGTAAACAATGCTCTTTTCTTGGCAACCTCCGCCGGGTAGTCTCGAAATATGCTGATCTTGTCTCCTTCAAAAACAAGATTTCTGCTGCGAACAATTTTCTTCATCATGTCATCCAAGACATGGTCATATTGCACCTTCACTATAAATTGTCTTGGAGGGGCGTCCCCTCTCTTTTTTAAAAACTTTAAAAAAGAGAGGGGAATCAGGACCCTCTTGAATTTGCTGCAGATTTACTGATATCCCTCTCTCTAAGCACCTTCCACTTAGCTCCCTGTCTCTCAGCGCTCTCGGGCTCGCAACATCGTTTCCGGCTCCAAACCTTCACTCCACTTTCTTTCCCTCTTCTACTTTCACGAACCCTACGTTTTCTGTAACTCTCCGCGATCTCTGTCCCTGAACCAACCTTACTCCCCTTTCCTCTGTTTACCACCAGTCTCCTTACTGCTCACATGCTTTCCCTGCCTCAATCCCCTATCCCTCACTCTCTCCGCAGTCTCCCTTCCACGCTCATCCTCACATTGCCAGAGCACATAGGGTTACGGAGAGGGGAGTGAAGGAAATTCACATTAAGCAGAAAATGGTGTTGGGTAGACTGATGGAACTGATGGCTGATAAAATCCCCGGGGCCTGATGGTCTACATCCCAGCTCGTACTTATGGAAGGAGGCTCTAGATTCATGTTGTACCCATTGGTGATGTATGATCATTGTCCAATGTTCTATAGATTCATTAGAAACATAGAACATAGAAATTTGGGCAGGAGGAAGAGGCCATTCGGCCCTTCGAGCCTGGTTTTGCACCGCATTCAATATGATCATGGCTGTTCATCCATTTTCTCAGTATCCTGTACCTGCCTTCTCTCCATACCCTCGCTGATCCCCCTTAGCCACAAGGGCCACATCCAACTCCCTCTTAAATATAGCCAATGAGCTGGCCTCCAACTCCACTACCCTCCGTGGCAGAGAGTTCCAGAGACTCACCACTCTCTTGTGTGAAAAAAAAGTCCTTCTCATCTCAGTCCTAAAGGATTTCCCCATTATCCATAAGCTGTGACCCTTGTCCTGGACCTCCCCAACAGAATTTTGTAAGTTTCTATAAGATCCCCCTCTCAATCTCCTAAATTCTTTTAGAGAGTATAAACCGAGTCTGATCCAGTCTTTCTTCATAAGACGGTCCATGACATCCCAGGAATCACTCTGCACTCCCCCTCTATGGCAATTTTACATCCTTCCTCAGATTTGGGAGAGCAGAACTGTACGCAATTCTCCAGATGTGGACTCACCAAAACCCTGTACAACTGAAGTAGAACCTCCCTGCTCCTATACTTAAATCATTTTGCTATGAGTCTTCCCTTCCACTCCACAATTTTCACGCTCCTCAACAACTTCTCAACCCATACACCCTCTCTCCGTGCCCAACTATGATTCCCGCCGTTACCTTCTGCTCTCTCTCCAGCTAAGTCGCTAATGACTGACAGAACCATTTACCCTGTCTCGTTGCCTCAGGCATCTTCTGTCAAATTCGTCATTTGTCCTGCTCCACCTATGGTCCACCACCATCCTCCCTCGCCTATTTTCATCGTTATGATCTTCTTGGCCATGGTAAAGAATTCCACAGATTTTAACACTACTCTGAGGAAAGAAATAACTTATACTCATCTCCTTCCCTAATTTAACGCCCCATTAAATGCTGGGCTTATGACCTCTAGTCGTAGACCCTCCAGACTCGTGGAAACATCCTCTCCACATGCACTCGAAGCCCAATTTTCACTATTCTATATGTTTGACTGGCCCCCCCCCCCCGCCTACCGCTCATCTAAATTGGTGCCATTAAATTCGTCAGTGATCAATGTATCTGTGTGATATCCCATCGGTTGGCTAGAGTAACTTTCTACATTATTTATTCACTTCTATCCCTCTCTCCCTCTCTTTTACACTCCCTATTTTTACACTCTCCCTATTTTTACTCTCTCTTTGTCCCCCCTCTCTCCTCTCCCTCTCTCTCCCTCTCTCTCTCTCTCTCTCCTCTCTCTCTCTCTCTCTCTCTCTCTCCTCTCCTCTATCTCTCACTCCCTTTCCCCTCGACCCTCCCTCCCTCTCTCTCTCTCTCTTCTCTCTCTCTCTCTCTCTCTCCTCTCTATCTCTCTCTCTCCCTTTCCCGCTCTCTCTTCTCCCTCTCTCTCTCTCTCATCCTCCCTCTACTCCTCTCTCTCTCTCTTCTCTCTCTCTCTCTCTCTCTCTCTGGGAGGGAGAGAGAAATCGGGGAAAAGGCGGGGAAAAAAGGAATAGGGGGGGGGGGGGGAAATAAATTTACATCAGACCAGTTTAACTAACATCGGTAGTGGGAAAAAATAAATGCTAGAGTCAGATATTAATTGGTGGGGATCGGATAGCAGAAATAGCACAGGTTAGCTGCATAATTTGGCAAGGGCGTGGTGAAATCATTGGACTAAATTCAACATGGATTTAGAAAGGTAATAAATCATGTTCTGACGTGTGTAACGTATAGAATTTTCGAGGATTTGTAAACCAACTAGTCGACGTGGATAAGGGGGAACCAGTGGATGTGTTATATCTGGACTTTCAGAAGGCTTTCGACAAGGTCTCACATAAGTGAATTAATATACAAACTTAAAGCACACGGTATTGGGGATTCAGTATTAATATGGGTAGAGAAACTGGCTGGCAGACAGCAAGCAAAGAGTAGGATATATTGTGAAACGGATCCTTTTCAGAATGGCAGGGGCAGTGACAAGTGGGTACCTCACAAGGCTCAGTGCTGGTTAGACCCCAGCTATTTACAATTATATAATAATGATCTGGACGAGGTAATTGAATGCAACATCTCCATGTTTGCGGATGACACGAAGGTGGGGGGCAGTGTTAGCTGTGAGGAGGATGCTAGGAGACTGCAAGGTGACTTGGATAGGGTTGGGGCGACGAGTGGGCAAATGCCATGGGCAGATGTATAGATGCACAGGGTATATAATGTGGATAAATGTGAAGTTATCCTCTTTGGTGGCTCTTCTCAAAAAAAACAGGAAAGTAGACTATTATCTGAATGGTGGTCGATTAGGAAAAAGGGAGATGCAACGAGACCTGGGTGTCATGGTACACTAGTCATTGAAAGTAGGCATGCAGAAAGCCAATGTAATGTTAGCATTCACAGCAAAACGATTTGAGTTCAAGAGCAGGGAGGTTCCACTGCAGTTGTACAGGGTCATGGTGAGACCACACCTGGCGTATTGCGTACAGTTTTGGTCTCGTAATCTAAGGAATTACATTATTGCCATTGAAGGAGTACCGAGAACGTTCACCAGACTGATTTCTGGGATGGCAGGACTTCCATATGAAGAAAGACTGGATAGACTCGGCTTGTACTCGCTGGAATTTAGAAGATTGAGGGGTGATCTTATAGAAACGTTTATACATTCTTAAGGGGTTGGGAGGCTAGATGCAGGAAGATTGTTTCCCGATGTTGGGGAAGTCCAGAACAAGGGGTCACTGTGAGGATGAGATTCACTGGGGATGGATCCTGTGTCAGTTGTGTTGTGTCTGGTGGTTCTTTTCTCGTTTGTGCAACTGCAGAAACCAATTTTATTTGAACTTCATGAGGTTAAGTGACAACCAAATAAATTGTATTATATTCCCTCCCTCTCCCTCTCTCCCCTCCCCTGCCTGTCACTAAACTAAACTAACACAAACTCTCCCCTCTCCCCCTCTCCCCATTTCCCTCTCTCTCTCTCTCTCTCTCTCTCTCTTCTCTATCTGTAGGTTTTACGCGGCTGAGATCGCGATCACGGACGGAATTATCTTCAGGTAAAAAACGAGATCTAATAACTCTGGGGGGAGGGAGGAGGAGAAGTTAAGGAGGAGAGAGATGAGAGTAGAAAAGTAGGAGTACGAGGGGAGAGAGAGAGAGAGAGAATGGAGGGGAGGAGAGGTGGGAGGGGGGGCGAGAGCAGAGAAAGGGAGGAGAGATAATGGAGGGTGAGTTTAGGGGAGAGGAAGGGAGAGAGGGGACGGAAATGGAAGAGGATGAGGGGGGGGGAGAGGGTCGGAGAGGGGGCGAGGAGAGAGAAGAGGGGGGGGAGGAGAGAGGAGGAGAGGAGAGAGAGCGCGTTTCGCCGTAGGGGAGTAGGAGAGAAGGAGAGGGCGAAGAGCGTAGAAGAGAGTGGGGAGAGGTGTATGAAGAGGAGCGTGGGGAGAGAGAGAGTGGGAAGAGAGAGAGAGCGAGAGAGGATGAGGGAGAGGGAGGAATAGGAGGAGAGAGTTTGTGAGAGGAGAGCGAGGGTGTGGAGGAGAGAGGAGAGAGTTGGAGAGTGAGAGAGGGAGAGTGAGTGATGAGAGAGAGTAGGAGAGAGAGAGGAGAGAGGGAGGAGAGGGGGGGGAGAGAGGGCAGAGGAGGAGAGGTAGAGTGCGAGAAGGACGCGAGAGAGAAGTGCGAGAGAAGGTGAGAGACCAACGAGAGAGAGATGAGTGGTGATGGGGCGGGGAGGACAACAAAGAATGAAGGAAATAGTGAGAGGGGAGAGGTGGGAGAGAGTTGAGTGGAGAGTTTGGGGAGAGGAGTGACGTGGGAGAGAGAGAGAGAGGAGAGGAGAGTGAGTGTTGAGAGAGGATGAGTAGGAGTGAGGGAGAGTGGTGAGGAGGAGAGGACGTGAGAGAGAGAGGAGGGAGAGAGAGAGTAGGGATGAGGGCGTGAGAGAGTGAGAGGATGTGGAGAGAGGAGTGTGTGACGAGTGAGAGAGAAGAGATGAGAGAGAGGTGAGTGAGAGAGAGAGTAGAGATGGGAGTGAGATCGGGAGGAGGAGGAGGAGAGGAGAGAGTATGGGAAGCGGGGGAGGAGAGGAGGGAGAAGAGGGAAGAGGAGGGCAAGTGGGATGGGGAGGAGGGAAGGGGGAGAGTGAGAGAGGGGGGAGAGAGGAGAGGAGGGAAGGGGAGGGAGAAGGGGAGCGGGGGGGAGGAGGGGGGAGGAAGGGAGGAGAGAGAAGGGAAGGGGAGAGGAGGGAGAGAAGAAGAGGGGAGAGGACAGAAGGGAAGGGGGGGAAGGAGGGAGAGAGAAGGCAAGGAAATGAGAGAGGGTGAGGAAAGGAGAGGGGAGAGGGAAAGGAGAGGGGAGGTGGGGAGGAAAGGGGAGGAAAGGGCGAGAGGGAGGTAGATGAGAAGGGGAGTGACGTGGATGCGAGGTGGTGGAGAGTCAAGGTGAGAGAGAAGGGAGGGATAGAGAGGGTTATGTATATGGGACGGGGGACAAGGGGAAAGAATGGAATATTATTCAAGGGGAGAGAGGTTTATAATGGAATGATCTAGAAGGAGGAGTAGAGAGGGGGAAGGCAACCTAAAAGTGTGAGGGAGAGAAAAGGAGAGTATTGAGAGGAGGAGGAAGGGAGAGAAGGATGGGATTGAGGGGATAGGTTATGGGAGAGGAGGAGGGGGAGATAGGTGGGGAAAGGGGGAGAAGAGCAAACTTTTTTCAATGCACAAGGCATTCTCAAATCCAACTTTTCAATTAGGCAAGGCATTTCTCAAAATCAACTTTTCAAATTAGGCAAGGCATTCTCAAACCTATTTTTCAACTTTTCAAATAGGAAGGCATTCAACTTTTTCATTAGGCAAGGCATTTCTCAAAACCAGCGTTTCACTTAGCAAAGGCATTCTTAAATCAACTTTTCAATTAGGCAAAGGGAAAAGACATTTCTCAAAACAACTTTTCATGACACAAGGCAAATTTTAGCTTTCTCAAAACCATCCTTTCAATTAGGCAAGGCAACTTTTGCATTCTCAAGCCCACTTTTCAATTGGGCAAGACATTCTCAAATCATCTTTTTTCAATTAGGCAAGGCATTAATATTGTAACTCAAATCAAATTTTCAATTGGGCAAGACATTCTCAAATCATCTTTTTCAATCAGGCAAGGCAACTTTGCATTCTCAAACCAAAAAAACACTTATGCTTTGTCAAACCACATTAAGGGCACTGACTGGGTCAGTAAAAACCACACACACAGTTTAGTAGACATTGTGTTCAGTGTTATTCACACTCAGACTAAAGAGCGTGAACTCTCGCTCCCCATCTTGCAGAGAAACTGAGGCACCTCCACACCCCCTCCGGGTTTTATAGTCCCGGCCGGCAGGGGCTAGGCCTTCAGGAGAGAGAATCTGAACATTTTTTAACCATTAATAACTCTCTCACTTTTCATCGATGGGAAAAATCCTCTTGTCCTGCGCAGCGGAGAGGGGGGGGGACTCTGAGTAAGATGGCCAAAAAATCACACAGCCAGAAGTAGCAGCGTTTTTTTCTAAATTCAATATGCAGAACAAGTGGTCAAGATGAGAGTTTTAGTAATATAGATACACGATTATTAATGGTTTGGGCACGCTAGAGGCAGGAAATCATGTTCCTGATGTTTGGGGAGTGCAGAAAAGAACCCCAGGGGCCAGAGTTTAATTGGGTTGGTTAGGGTTGGGGTTGGGGTGGAGGGTTGGGTTTGGGTGGGTTGGGTTGGAGAGGGTTGGGTTGCTTTGGCCTTGGGCTGCATTATGGGGGTGTGCCCACCCCACCCCCCTCCCCCCCCCGAGGACCGCCTTAGGCCCCCCACCCCAGAGCTCCCAGAGCCAGAACGGATTCCCCCAGCAGCTTGCCCAGCAGCCCCCATCCCTCTCGATACCCCCCAGCAAGAGCGGGGACTCAGCAGCCCCGCAGCTTGGGCAGCAGCGAGCCCCCCAGCAGAAAGCTAGCCCCCCCCCCAAGCACCCAACTAAACACCTCCGCACCCAGCCAGCCACGGACAGCTTGGGGCAAACAACCTCCGCACACGTGCCAAGGCCAAGCGCCTGTGTGAAAGCAAGGACGGAGAGGAAGAGAACTTAAATTTTCCTAGCTGCCGCTGCTAGGATTTCTTCCGCCCGCCTCCTCCGCTTTTTTTTCTAGTGGTTTTGGTGTGCTGTGATGGTGGGGTGGAATGGGAGGTGGTCATTAGGAAATGTGTACTTTGCTCCGTGCTTTGCGTGTGCGGCCCTCGCGTTTTCTTTTTGCCCGCGTCGTGCTGTGGCTGTGGGGAGGCGGAAAGAGAAAACAGAGAGGGGAAGGAGGTGGGTTTTCTTCCCTGTGGCCATTGCCCATTCCATTAGCGGTATGGATTTTATTGGCGGGTGGGCGGTTGGGTAGTATTGATGTGGATAGAGAACTGGCTGGCAGACAGTGGCAGACAGGAAGCAAAGAGTAAGAGAAAACGGGCGGGGGGGAATCATCATTTCTGCTCAGGGTGGCGAGATGGGGGGGCAGGGGAGTGGCTGTAGGCAGTGTTGGGAGTAGGAGGTTGGAGGGGTGTAGGTGTAGGGGTGTGGCTGGTGGGGGTGGGGAGTGGGGTTACCGGTATTGTGTGTGGTGGGGTGTTAGTGGGCCGCAAGGTAGTAGGAGGTTAGTCTAAAGAGTGGAGTGGAAGTAGTAGTAGTGAACAGTGCTGGGGGGGGGTACCCCAGCTAGTGCTGGGTGGGATTACAATATTATATTAATGATTTGGACGAGGGAATTGATGCAACATCTCCAAGTTTGCGGATGACACGAAAGCTGGGGGACAGTGTTAGTCTGTGAGGAGGATGTTCGGAGGCTGCAAGGTGACTTGGATAGGCTGGGTGAGTGGGCAAATGCCATGACAGATGCAGTATAATGTGGATAAATGTGAAGGTTATCCACTTTGGTGGCTAAAACAGGAAAGTAGAATATTATCTGAAATGGTGGCGGATTAGGAAAAGAAAAGGGAGATGCAGCGAGAGATTGCCTGGGTGTCATGGAGAGGAAGATACACCAGTCCAGAAGGGGAGAGGAGATTGAAAGTAGGCATTGCAGGTGCAGCAGGGGAGATAGAAGATGCAGTGAAAAAGGAGAGGATGCAAATGGTTAGTTCTTTCATAGCAAATTTGCGAGGATTTGAGTACAAGAGCAGGGAGGTTATACTGCTGTTTAGGAGGTTTTTTTAGAATGCAGGGAGGAGGAGACGAGAAGAGGAGGAGATGCTGGTGAGAGGAGAGAGAGATAGGAGAGAAGTGGAAGATAGGGAGAAGATGCTTTTAAGGATGCACACCAGGAGTATTGCGTACAACCCAGTTTTGGTTTCCTAATCTGTGTGGAGTTTGAAGATTTCTTGCTGTTGACTGCAGCGAGCACGAGAGGAAAGTCGCATGGTACACACCAGGAATGTTCAATCATTTGAGAGGTGAAAACGGCAAATCACACAGGCTGATTCCGTACAGGGATGGCTAGGACTGGAATGAAGAAGACCAGAGACTTCTTTTACTCTTCTACTCGTTAGAATTTAGAGATTGAGGGGGGATCTTATAGAAACTTACAAAATTCTTAAGGGGTTGGACAGGCTAGATGCAAGAGATTGTTCCCGATTTGGGGAAGTCCTTAGAACAAGGGGTCACACAGTTTAAGGATAAGGGGGAAGTCTTTTAGGACCGAGATGAGAAAACACATTTTTCACATAGAGAGTGGTGAGTCTGTGGAATTCTCTGCCACAGAAAGGTAGTTGAGGCCAGTTCATTGGCTATATTTAAGAGGGAGTAAGAAGTGGCCCTTGAAGTGGCCCCTTGGGCTAAAGGGATCAGAATGTCTTTCCTCAGATTAGGAGACCAAAAACTGTACGCAATACTCTTTAGGTGTGGCCTCACCAAGGCCTGTACAACGCAGTAAATCCTCCTGCTCCTATACGTTGGAATTGGTCTGTTTGTTTGCACAATCCGCGAGCTTTGGCCACTTTTCATTTCACTGCAAATATCATATGTTTATGTGACGGATAAACCTGACTTGACAAGGGCCACACGGACACACGCACGCACAAATACACGGCACACACCGCAGCACTACACACACCATACGCACGCACAAGCCACACACGCGAGAGAGACGGACACTGACGCTGGTGGCGGCGATAGTTTATTGAAGCTGTCGTCCCCCACATAACACGCCTGGGGTCACGCGAGATTTCATCACCAATCCCCTCCTCGGTTACCCTCCCCTCATCTCCCCACTCTCCCCTCTTTCTCTCTCTCCCCATTCCCATTACTTCCCCCTCTCCCCTCTTTCCGTCCCCCTCTCCCTCCCCTTACACTCTCTT
>CM069172.1:3643335-3702109 GCA_035221665.1 Okamejei kenojei
TTGAAATATTTCTGTCATAGCTCCTGCTATTTCTACACTAACTTCCCTCAATGTCCTAGGGAATATCCTGTCAGGACCTGGAGACTTATCCACCTTTATATTTTTCAAAAGTGTCAGTACTTCCTCCTCTTTGAATCTCATAGTTTCCATAGCTACTCTACTTTTTTCCCTTACCTCACGGAGTTCAATATCCTTCTCCTTGGTGAATACCGAAGAACAGAAATTGTTCAATATCTCCCCCATCTCTTTTGGCACTGCAGATAGCTGTCCATTCTGGTTCTCTAATGGTCCAATTTTATCCCTTGTTATCCTTTTGCTATTAATATAGCTGTAGAAACCCTTTGGATTTACTTTCACCTTTCTTGCCAAAGCAACCTCATATCTTCTTTTAGCCTTCCTAATTTCTTTCTTAAGATTCTTTTTACATTCTTTATACTCCTCTAGCACCTCATTTACTCCATGCCTCCTATAATTATTGTAGATATCTCTCTTTTTTCGAAACAAGTGACTAATTTCCCTTGAAAACCATGGCTCTTTCCAATTTTTACTATTTCCTTTCAACAGGGACATAAAGATTCTGTACTCTTACAATTTTCCCTTTAAATGTCCTCCATTTCTCTTCTACATCCTTCCCATGAAACAAAGTGTCCCAATTCACTCCTTTAAAATCCTTACGCATTCCCTCAAAGTTAGCCTTTCTCCAATCAAAAATCTCCACTCTAGGTCCTGTTCTGACTCGCTCCATAATTATATTGAAACTAATGGTATTGTGATCACTGGTCCCGAAGTGCTCACCAACGCATACCTCTGTCACCAGTCCTGCCTCATTTCCTAACAGGAGGTCCAGCACTGCCCCTTCTCTGGTCGGTACCTCTATGTACTGCAGCAAAAAAACTATCCTGCACACATTTTACAAACTCCAAACCATCCAGCCCATTTACAGAATGTGTTTCCCAGTCTATTTTTGGGAAATTGAAATCTCCCACAATCACTACCTTGTGCTTACTACTAATATCTGCTATCTCCTTACATATTTGCTCTTCCAATTCTCGCTCCCCATTTGGCGGTCTATAGTACACCCCTAAAAGTGTTGCTACACCGTTCCCACTTCTCAGTTCCACCCAAATGGCTTACACCTTATTTTTAAACGGTGGCCCCTGGCTCTGGACTCACCAAAATCTGGAACATGTTTCCTGCCTCCAGCGTGTCCAAATCCTTAACAATCTTATATGTTTCAATGAGATCCCCTCTCATCAGTCTAAACTCCAGAGTGTACAAGCCCAGCCACTCCATTCCCTCAGCAAATGACAGACCCGCCATCCCGGGAATTAACCTTGTAAACCAACGCTGCACTCCCTCAATAGCAACAATGTCCTTCCACAAATTAGGGGGCCAGAACTGCACACAATACTCCGGGTGTGCTCTCACTAGGGCTACGTACAACTGCAGAAGGACATCGTTGCTCCTATATTCGATTCCTCTTGTTATAAAGGCGAATGGCATATTCGCTCTCTTCACTGCCTGTTGTACCTGCATGCTTACTTTCATAAACTGACGTGCAAGGACCCCCAGATCCCGTTGTACTTCCCCTTTTCTCAACTTGACGCCATTTAGACAGTAATCTGCCTTCCTGTTTTTGCTACCAAAGTGGATAACCTCACATTTCTCCACATTAAACGTCTGTGCCATGCATCCGCCCACTCCCCCAACCTGTCCAAGTCCCCCGCATTTTCATAGCATCCTCCTCACAGTTCACACTGACACCCAGCTTTGTGTCATCTGCAAATTTGCTAATGTTACTTTGAATCCCTTCACCCAAATCATTGATGTATATTGTAAATAGCTGCGGCCCCAGCACTGAGCCTTGCGGTACCCCACTAGTCACTGCCTGCCATTCTGAATCGAACCAGTTAATCCCCACTCTCTGTTTCCTGTCTGCCAACCAATTTTCTATCCATGTCAGCGCTTCATCCCCTTTCCACGTGGCCTAGTTTTGCCCACTAATCTCCTATGTGGGACCTTATCAAATGCTTTCTGAAAGTCCAGGTACATTACATCCACTGGCTCTCCCTTGTCCATTTTCCTAGTTACATTTGAAAAAATTCCAGAAGATTAGTCAAGCATGATTTCCCCTTCGTAAATCCATGCTGGCTCGGACAGATCCTGTTACTGCTATCCAAATGTGGGGCTATTTCATATTTTATAATTGACCCCAGCATCTTCCCCACCACCGATGTCAGGCTAACCAGTCTATATTTCCCTGTTTTCTCTTTCCCATCTGTCTTAAAAAGTGGGACAACATTAGCTACCCTCCAATCCGCAGGTACTGATCCTGAGACTATAGAACATTGGAAAATTATCACCAATGCATCCACGATTTCGAGAGTCACTTCGTTAATTACCCTGGGATGCACACTATCAGGCCCTGGGAATTTATCAGCCTTCAGTCCCATCAGTCTATCCAAAACCATATCCTGCCTAATGACGATATCCTTCAGTTCCTCTGCCACCCCAGATGCTCTGGCCACAACTATATCAGGAAGATTGTTTGTGTCCACCTTTGTGAAGATGGATCCAAAATACCGGTTCAACGCATCTGCCATTTCCTTGTTCCCCATAATATATTCACCTTTTTTGGTCTTCAAAGCTCCAACTTTGCTCTTAATAATAAACTTATCAATATTTTTCTTAAAACTGTCAGATCAGCTGATTAGTTCTCTCGCTTGTTAATTATCATGATGAAGGTCGCGCCATGGTAACGCCCATTCCGAGGAGGCCAGGAGCATCAAGCCGCGGAAGCCGGATGTGCGTCAGTCAATCTGGAAGATCGTGAGTGAGAATCCACGGCTGTGAATCTACGCTGTGCGTCAACTGAACTGTGAGTCTGAGATCCGCTTGCAATAAATGATTTGTTAACCTGTAATGCGCATGGAATAAATGATATGTTAGCCCGCAACGTGCTTGGAATAAATGATGATTTGTTAGCCCGCAATGTGCTAGCAATAAATGTTGTGTTAGCCCGCAATGTGTTTGCAAGAAATGGTGATTTGTTAGCCCGCAATGTGCTTGCAATACATGATTTGTTAGGCCGCAATATGCTTGACTTGAAATTGAATGTATTGGATTGTTGCCCCTGCACTCAATGTGTTTGTCTTGAAATGGAATGGACTGGAGCGTAGGCCCTGGGCTCACTGTGCTTGACTTTAAATCGAATGGAATGGACTTTTGGCCCTGCACGCACTGTGCTTGACTTGAAGGTTCTTTCAGTCCGGAAGCCCCTGACAGTGGTGAGGCCGCGTTCAGCCGCGTGAGTAGATTAAAGTGTTACTGTCATATATATGTTATGTGTGTGTGTGCGTTAGTGTGTGTGTGATGTAGGGTGGCTGTGAATGTGTGTGTGTGAGATGAAGGGTGTCGTTGTGTGGCTGTGAGTGTGTGATGGATTGTGTGTGTGTGCGTGAGCTAGAGGGTGTCTGCATGTGTGGCTGTGTGTGTATTTGTGTGTGTGATGGACTGTGCGTGTGTGTGTTTGATGGAGGGTGTGTGTGTGTGTGTGTGTGTGCGTGTGTGTGTGTGTGTGTGTTTCTGTGCGATTGAGGGTGTGTCTGTGGTGGAGAGTGTGTGTGTGAGAGCCCACCAGCCGTGAGTTAACTGCCAGGCCACCCGCCGTGAATCAACTGCCAGCTCACCAGCCGTGAGTGAGTGAGTGAAATGCCAGCCCACCAGACGCGAGTGAGTGCATCAAATACCAGCCCACCTTTGGCCTACCTGAAACCACTCATTTCGGCCCACAACGTCCGTATTAGCCCACAAACCAGTCCCTTTAGCCCAAAGTGCCCATATGAGCCTAGGCGGAGTATTTTGGCCCAAAAGGACAGTGCTAGGCCAGGAAAAGTTCAGAAAAATGTCCTTTCACAGATATTTAACTCAGATTTATTTAACAAGTACCATCTGCATATCAGGCCTGCATACCAGAAGGAGTCCATTCGCCCCATCAGTTAGTATTCCCCCTGTACGGATTAAATCTCACTCCAGTATTTTTGCTCCCTCCCTTCATTGGGTCCCTGTGAGATCCACGCCAGGATAGACTTTCCACCTTAAATGTTGTGATCTGTAAAAAAAAGATGAAACATGTCTAAAGTTGATTCTCCCCCTCCCCCCCTTCTATCTCACAGTCTCTCACCTGCTTTGGGCAGAATTCCTGGCAGTTTCTGAACTGCCAGCCCACAAGCCCTGAATGACTGAGCTGCCAGCCCACCAGCCCTGAGCGACTGAGCTGCCAGCCCATCAGACATGAATGACTGAGCTGCCTGCCCACCACGCCTGATTAAGTGAACTGTCAGCCCGTCAGGCCTTCATGACTGAACTGCCAGCCCGTCAGGCCTGGGTGAGTGAGCTAGCAGGCCTGAGTGAGTTAGCTACCAGGCCTGAGTGAATGAGCTGCCAGGCCTGAGTGCCTGAACTGCCACGGAAGAATCTATTCTGCCCACAATGTCCATACTAGCCCTCTGGAAACCAGCCCGTTCGCCACACAACACCCATAATAGAGCTCCAGAAAGCCCCCACCTCACCGGCCACCAATATTAGAATTGATAGAGAGGCGGAATATTGGGTTGGGGCACCAGGCCTCTCGTGTGAACATGGAATCCAACGCCTCACACTTAGTCTAGTATTTCTTAAATTTTGGGATACTCCCGCCATCAACGACCTCCTCTGGGAGGTTGTTGCATGCACCCACCACCCTGTGTGTGAAACAGTTACACCTCAGATACCTATTAACCATCTTGTCTCCTCCAATATTAACCTTATTGCTCCTCGATTCGCCTACTCTGGGCTGAAGAGACGCTGTGCATATACCTGATCTAATCCCATCATGATTTTTACACCTCTATAAGATCACCACTCCTGCTCTCCAAGGAATAGAGTCCCAGCCTACTCAACCTCTCCCTGTAGCCGAGACTCTAGTCCTGGCAACACCCAAGAATTGTTGGAAGTGGATGCAGATTTTGGAATTACATTGTAAATACTCACGTTTTCTCTTGTTTGGACTTTGTTACTAATCAGTCAGCAGTTATTCGAGAATCGGCGAGACACCAAGATTCTCCGGTGTATTTATGTCTCATTTGAATGATGGGACTTTGTAAAGGTGCCTGATGTGTTCGTTCCCTGTGTGATGAGTCCCTCCGTAATCTCTCCCCCTGAGCACACACTGTGACGCTGGCATTGTGTTATTGCATAGTCTGTTATTAGTTTAGTTTAGTTTACAGATACAACTTGGACACAACCCCACAGATTCCACAGGGACGATCAATGTTCACCCGGTTACGCCAGCAACATGTTAATCACGTTCGCATTCACTCACTCACTGGACAATCGGACTCATTTCACAGAGTCCAAATAATCTGTCATCTCGCATATTTTTGGGATGTGGGAGGAAACCACAACACCCGGAAGAAACCCGCGCGGTCACAGAGCTAATGTACAAACTCACCACAGACAGCACCCGGGGTCAGGATAAATGCCCGGTCCCGTGCGCTGTGAGGCAGCAGCTTCACCAGCGGTGTCACTGTGCCCCCCTTGTACACGTTGTGTCTGTATCACGTCAGTACACTCAAAATGTGCCGGTGGACAAGGTATCAGATTCGGTAATGCCCCACCGACTCGAAGTACGTTCTGCGCTGCATACAGTATTTATATCTCAGATATTCTGTATAGCGTGTGGGGGGGGAAATACCTTTCGTCGGAAGGGAGACAAAATATGCGGATGATTCATTGAAATAGGACAATTTTCCACCGGTAGAATGGAACTCGATGCCGAATACGGTGGGAGAGGCAACAACTTCATCATGTTTCAACAGCGGGGTGACACGGTGGCGCAGCGAAAGCATTGCTGCCTCACAACGCCAGAGACCCAGGTTCGATCCTGACTATGGGTGCTGTCGATACGGAGCTCATACGTTCTCCCAGGCGCCCACCGCCTGGCGTTATCTCCGGGTGCTGCGGTTTCCCACCACACTCCACAGACGAACAGGTTGTGCCTAGTGGAGGATAGTGAGAATGTGCGGCGGTCGCTGGTCGGCGCCGACTCGTTGGGACAAAGAGCCCGTTTACATGCGGTTTCTCCTAAACGCACTAAGATGCGCACTTGGAGTGTACGTCCACAGGGCAACGGACCCAGTGATGAAAAGTAAATGTTCGGCATCACTGACTAGCGGATTCAGTAACAATGTTATATCCCACCAGGTAAAGTTACCGGACACCAAATGGGCGAGAATGAGCTGCCTTGAAGGAAGTTCTGCTCAACACAATCCACAACGGAGACCTCAACATCTCAGCTTTTGTGCGGATTCGGACTCTGAGCCGTTTTTATCAGTTACCCGCTCGTTTGCCATGTACAAAATAATTGGGATGGGGTTGATATGAATGAATTCCTGACCCCGAATCAATCTGTCGACGATTGATGCAATGTTTGAGGCAGCGAATGCTGGAGATCCCTCGATGGTGGGGACGTCAGTACCCGTGATGGAGTGGGTAGTGGTAATCACATGTTGCAGTCTCCTTCGCTCCTGGCATTCAGGTTGCCGACCCAGGTCGTTGTGCAACCAGACAACACGCTCTCTACTGTACACCTGTGGAAGTTCAAGAGAATTATCGACGACATACCGAATGTCGGCAATCTTTTCAGGGAGTAGCGGTGTTAGAATTGCATCAATGCTCTGGGTCCAGGATAGATCTTCAAAGACTTCCACGGACAGGAATTTGCAGCGTTTCACTCTCCCCACCATCGTCCAGTCGATCTAAATACGTTTGTGGGACCTCATCCTTCCTGCTCCGAAATCCAGAATCAGATCCTTGGTCTTCCTGAATTTGAGAGAATGATTGTTGTGCTGGAACCGTGGACATACTAGATGGTGGTGTTGCCCAGAATGTTGACGCCCATTGTGAGGCAGCTGATTTTAGTTCCCAGTGCATTCCTGAAGTCACCGCAGACGATGAGCAGGGCATCAGGGACTGGTGCTTACAGAGAGTACATGATGGAGTATAAATTGTCCATTGCCACATTGGCGTTGACTTTGGGTGCTATGTAGACCACCGACACCATGGTAGAAGTAAATTACCCGGTCGGTTAATGGGGCGTTACTAAGTGAACTTCTATTCCAAGGAATACATGAAATTCAAATGGCGCAGGTAAGAATCATAAAACTGGTACCGGGGCGTAAGTGTTTGAGATTTAAGGAGAGAATGGAAAAGTTGGAACGTTTTAACAGAGGTAGATTTCATCATCAGGGGCAAGGAACATGTAGACGGTTACTGTCGTTTTTCCAAGCCTGGGGAGTCGAAAGCTGGAAGACGCCAAAGTGCATAGATTCAGAAGATACTGAGAGGCAACTCTTTTTACAAACGCAGTTGCGGTGAGGTGAAATTGGCTGCAAGAGGAAGCTGAAGAGACGGCTTTGTTTACAATGTATAAGAAGACATGTCAACGAGTGTATAGATAGAAGTGGGGGTTACACAAAAAGCTGGAGAAACTCAGCGGGTGCAGCAGCATCTAAGGAGCGAAGGAGATAGGCGACGTTTCGGGTCGAGACCCTTCTTCAGACTGGTCAGGGATCAGGGAAACGAGAGATATAGACGGTGATGTGGAGAGATAAAGAACAATGAATGAAAGATATGCAAAACAGTATCGATGATAAAGGGAACGAGCCATTGTAAGCTGTTTGTGGTGTGAAAATGAGAAGCTAGTGGGACTAGGGTGGGGGAGGGAGATAGAGATAGAGGGAATGCCAGGGCCTGAGGGCTGAGGGAGAGGTGTGAAGGGGAGGAGACAGCAAGCGTTAACAGAATTGAGAAAATTCAATGTTCAAGCCCAGAGGATGCAGATTCCCCAAGCGGAATATGAGGTGCTGTTCCTCCAACTTGCGGTGTTGCTCACTCTGGCCGTGGAGGAGGCCCAGGACCGAGAGGTCGGATACGGAATGGGAGGGGGGGAGTTGAAGTGCTTGAGCCACCGGGAGGTCAGGTTGGTTATATTGCGGACCGAGCGGAGGTGTTCGGCGAAACGATCGCCAAGCCTCCGCTTGGTCTCACCGATATAGATCATCTGGCATCTGGAGCAGCGGATGCAGTAGATTGGAGGAGGTGCAGGTGCATAGATAGAAGTGGTTGGAAGGCTATGGAGCCATCGTGGGCCAGTTGGGCTGGATTGGTTGGGCATTTTGTATGACGTAGACTGCTGGTTCCGAAATATCTTGGTTGGTGATTTGACTATAACTCTATAAATAGCATCGTTATTGTGTGACTGTAAGATTCTCTGAAATTATATAGATAGTTAACATCATTGTGCTTCAAGGGCTGTCCACGTTTGGGTATCATTTGGAACGCACGTACGTTCGTTGAAAAGAACATTTTATTTAAAATAAATACTTAATTTATTATTAACCGAAGTGAGCTGTTCAAAGTTCTGTTTTAGACTCCTGAACCATGATACACTGATCTATTCCTGGAGAATAATTCCTGGCTGTTGTGCAATATCGAGCTTTGAAATGATGGGGCATCCAGTGGACAGCATGTGAACTGAAAGCAAGCGCGGCCTCACAAACGTCTTGTGAACTGTAAAATAACGTCCCATCATCTGCACTTAATGCCGTAACTAGTGAAAGACACCGTGCCAACATCTTCATTACCATCTTAACGACCCGCGACTCCAAATTCAGAGATATATGACGTGAACTCCTCGATCTCCCTACTCTACAGTACTCCGAGGGTCGAACATATCATTGAGAAAGAGCTCTCAGGACCAAGCAAAATAAAGCAAATCACAAGTAAACACATTAAATGCCATACGCTATTCCACCGCCAACTTTCCCAGCTGATCAAAATCCCAACGTCATTCTTCATATCTGTCTTGGCAATCTACCACCACACTTGCCTTAGGACTTATTTGCAAATTTACTAACCATACCTTGCACCATCTCAATCAATACGTTGATATCAATGAAATATAGAAACATAGCAAAATTTAAAAAAAAGGTGCCGGAGGAGAGCATTCGGCCTTTCGACCCAGCACCACCAGTCAATATTATCATGGCTGATCATCCAGAATCAGTACTCCGTTCCTGCTTTCTTGATTCCGTTAGCCTTAGAAGCTAAATCTAACGCTCGCTTGAAAACATCCAGTGAATTGGCCTCCACTGCCTTCTGTGGCAGAGAACTACACAGATTCACAACTCTCTGGATAAAAACGTGTTCTATAACTCAGTCCTAAATGTCCTACCCCTGATTCTTAAACTGTTGCCCCAGGATACCCGTATATTTGGAACATTTTTCTTACATCTAGACTGTCCAATTCCAAAGAAAAATTATACGTTTCTGCAAGATCACCTATCATCGTTCTAAAATTCAGTGAATCCAAGCCCAGTCTATCCATTCTTTCATCACATGTCAGTCCCGCCTTGCCGGAATTAACCTGGTGAACCTACGCTGCACTACCTCAATAACAATAATACCCTTCATCAAATTAGGAGACCAAAGCTGCATACAATATGCCAGGCGCGGTCTCGCCATGGTCCTGTACAACTGCAGTAGGACTTCATTGCTCCTACACAATTCAGATAATAATCTCCCTTCTTGTTCCTGCCACCAAAGTGGATAATCTCGCGTTCTTCCACATTATACGGCATCTGCCACGCATCTCCCCACTCACCTAACCTAGCCAAGTCATGCTGCGTAGCTCATACAGCCACCCAGCTTCATGTCAACTGCAACATGGAGATATTACATTTAATTCCTTCGTCTAAATTGTTAATATATATTGTAACTAACTGGGGTGGCAGCACGGAGTCTTGCGGCACCTCATGAGTAATTGACTGGCATTTGGGAAACATCACTTCAACTGCCCCTCCCATTCCGAATCCGAACGTTCTGTCCTGGGCCTCCTCCATGGCCAGAGTGAGTCCCACTGCAAATTGGAGGAGCAACGCCTCATATTACGTTTGGGCAGTTTACACCGCATCGTTATGAACATTGACCTCTAATTTCAGGTAGTCCTTGCTTTCTCACTCCTTCTTCTCCCCTTCCCAGCTCTCCAACAGCCGACTGTCCTCGCCTCTTCCTTTCTTCTTTTTTCCGCCCCCTCCCCCCCCCCCCTACAGTCTGAAGAAGGGTCTCGACCTGAAACGTCGCCTATTCGTTCGCTCCATTGATGCTGCCTCATCCGCTGAGTTTCTCCAGCATTTTGTCTACCTTGGAAATAGGGGAGTGCGCCTGCAAATGGGAAATCAGGAGAATAGAATAGTTTCTTTATTGTCATTGTAACATGAACCATGTACAACAAAATTTAAAAAATGTCAGCCAGTCAGTGCACCATTCAAACATTTCTAAAAGCTGACGATACATACAAGGTAAATATTAAAAAAAGATAAACAACTAAAATAAATATGAAAATAGCACGCACAAACACCCAACCCTACATCCTTCTGTCGGTTTCACAGTGTACCAACCACAGTCCCTTAGTCCCTGCGGTCCTTGGCGGCTACATTTAGTGCCTTTATAGCAGTGGGGTAGAAACTGTTTTTAAGTCTGTTTGTCCTTGTCCTTGTAGATCTGTACCGTCTGCCTGACGGCAACAGTTCAAACAGGGAGTGTCCGGGGTGGGAAATGTCCTTTATAATATTCTGGGATTTTTTGATGCAGCGGGAACTGTGTAAGTCTTCCAAGGTAGGGAGAGGGCAGCCGACAATCCTCTGGGCGTTGTCAATGGCCTCTGGAGTGCTTTCCTCTGGGCCGCTGTGCAGCTGGTGTACCACACGCATACACAGTATGTTAGGATGCTCTCAATGGAGCACCGATAAAAGGACAGCAGCAGTCTCTGAGTGATGTTAATCTTCCTGAGCACCCTCAGGAAGTGCAGTCTCTGCTGGACCTTTTTCAGCAGCGCAGGGGTGTTCACGCTCCACGTCAGGTCCTCCTCAATATGGATTCTCAGAAAGCAGAAACCCGCCACCCTCTCCACACAGTCCCCTCTGATGATCAGTGGTACCATGTCCGTTTTGTTCTTCCTGAAGTCTATTATTATCTCCTTGGTCTTTAAGGTGTTGAGGAGCAGGTTATTTTCTCCACAACACACTGTCAGCTGTTCCGCCTCATCCCGATAGGCGTACTCGTCCCCCCGGAGATGAGTCCCACCACCGTAGTGTCATCCTCAAATTTGACAATGGTGTTGCTGTGGTGGGTGGGGGTGCAGTCATGTGTGTAGATGGTGTAGAGCAGGGGAGAGCCGGTACTGAGGCTGAGGGCCGAGAATGTGCGATGGCCCATTCTGACTCTCTGGCTGCGACCCGACAGGAAGTTATTTATCCACATGCAGGTGGAGTGTGGAAGTCCCTGGTGCCCCAGTTTGTCCACCAGTTTGTGGGGAAGGATGGTGTTAAAAGGAGAGCTATAGTCCACAAAGAGCATCCGCACGTAGCTCCCCCGCTGCTCCAGGTGGGACAGTGCAGCATGGAGGGCTGTGGCTACAGTGTCTGTGGATCTGTTCGCTCGATATGCGAACTGGTGGGGGTCAAAGCTTCGGGGCAGGAGTGATGTGATATGACCCCGGACCAGTTTTTCAAAGCACTTCATCACCACTGGTGTGAGTGTGACTGGCCAGTAGTTGTTGAGGATGGAAATGTGGGTTTTTTTGGCAGGGGGACTATGGTTGCGGACTTCAGACAGGGTGGAACAGTGGAATGGGCCAGAGACTGGTTATAAATCCTCGTGAGGACTCCAGCCAGCTGGTCTGCGCAGGCCTTCAGCACACGTCCAGACACGCCGCCGGATCCAGCAGCCTTCCTTGGATGGATGGCCTGCAGCGTGCGCCTCACCTCATGCTCCTCTATTTTGAGGGTTAAGCTGCTGTGGACCTTGTGGTGTGATGTGGCTGTCTCGGGTGGCTCCACTTCAAAGCGAGCAAAGAAGAGGTTCAGCTCTTCTGCCAACGAGGCGCCACCTTCCGCAGCCCCAAGGTTTGTCATAGTTGGTGAGATACTGGATCCCCTGCCACATCTGCCTGCTGTTGTTACTGTCCAGGTGGTCCTCTAGCTTCCTCCTGTAGTCTGACTTGGCCTCTCTGATGCCTCTCTTTAGGTTAGCTCGGGCCTTGCTGTATAAAGCCCTATCGCCAGACCTAAAAGCGGCGTTCCTGTCTTTTAACAGCCGCTGGACCTCCCGGGTCATCCTACACAAAACTACGTAGAATTAGGGGAGGGTCCTGTGTCTATTCGAGAATGTGTCTACTTGTCTCTGTGAGTATTCATGTCTCACTCTGTGTTTTCCCGTTTCTTTCAGCTTCATGAGTGCTCCTGACGGTCTCTATGAAATAAGTCCTACCGTGCGTGAGAAGAAAGACACGTGAACACGCACCACAAACCCAGCTAAATGAATAATAAAATGGCCAAACTGGACCAAGTAGCATCACTGAGCATTGGCCTGTCCCACTGTGTCCCTTCAGTACATTATCTTTGTTCTCACTCCCAGGCTCGCCTCAGCAATCTCGTAGGGAATGTTCCCTATTACTCTGTCTCTCGGTCATATTTTGGGAAATCTGAACACCCAGCTTTGCTTCTGCTCCCTGCCTACGAACAACGATTGAAGTAGAAGGATCCGATGACGAGAGTTGTGAGCATCTGGTCAACGGACACGCATGCTATCTCACGCGACTGCTCTGCAGTGGTCCATATTCAGGGATTCTGCAGTTAACCTGAATGTGTACACACCTGCTGTGTGCCGACGACGTCAATCCGAGTGTTACCCAAACAGAAAACACGGACCTTCACAGGTGAAGGCCAGATCAGATGCGTACAAGCCAAACGATCCCGAGCAGCAACATAATGCCCGATATGATCTCCGTAAAGCTATCAAGGGTGCCAAGAGTTTGGTCATTGTTCTGCCAAAGACGGCTGGAAGTTGTAGAGTTGTAGACGGCTGGAAATTTTAGATGTGGCACAGTCCATCACACAGACCAGACCTCGCACAATTGACTCCATCTCTACCACGCTGCCTCGCAAAAGCAACACACGTAATAAAAGCCGTGTCCCAACACGATTATTCCTTTCCACCCCTCCTCCCGTCCAATAGAAAGTACAAGCGCTCGAAAGCGCACCACTACGCATAGGAATAATTTGTTCTCTTCCATTATCAGAGTATTGTTCGAAACATCCCTCCACCTTGGTGGATATATGTCTATGGCACATATGCGTTATCATGCTGCGAAATATGTTCTGCATTCTGCATCTCCCTCTTTGCTTTATCATGCGCATCAATACACATGGCATTAATATACCTAAACATGAAGCCTAAATCTTAAATCCCCTTGCAACGTAATTGTTTACACCTTCACAAAGCAGACTCATAGTTAATAGAAACATTGCATCATTAACATTTCTAGCTATGCACCCCGGCATGGTTGAATATGAATTTTACATCAGACTCAATGATGGTTTTATGTTTGTACAAATCTCTAGTCCTCCAAATGCAAAGGTACAACTCCTAGGAGAACGGTAGACCGGAATTATGCAATGTGGTTTGAGCACCATTGCTCATTGTTCCAAATAGCCGGACAAATCGGGGTTTGGTCTCTCTCTCTCTACCCCTGTCTCTCTTTATCTCTGTCTCTGCATCACTTTCTCTGTCTCTCTCTCTCTCTCTCTCTCTCCCTGTCTCTCTTTTTCTCCCCTCTGTCCCTCTCTCTCTCTCTCTGTATTTCTGCCTCCCTCTCTGTCTCTCTGTCTCTCACTCACTGTCTCTCACTCTCTGTCTCTGTATCTCTCTCTCTGCCCCTCTCTCTCTGTCTCTCTCTGTCTCTCCCTTTCTCTCTTTTCTCCCTCTGTCTGTCTCTCTCTCTCTCTAACTCTCTGTCTCTCTCTCTGTCCCTCCCTCTCTGTGTGTCTCTGTCTCTCTCTCTCTCTCCATCTCTCTCTCTCCTTCTCTTTCTGCCTCTCTCTCTCTGTCTCTCTCTGTCACTCACTCTCTCTCTTTCTATCTATTCCTCTCTCTGTGTGTCTCTCTTTCCTCTGCACACTATCTCTCTTTCTCTCTCTGTCTCCCTCTCTGTTTCTCTGTCTCTCAGTCTCTCTGTTCTCTCTCTCTCCCTCACCCTGTCTCTCTGCCTCTCGCTCTGTCTCCCTCTCTCTCTCCCCCTCTCTCTCTCTCACTCTCTCTCTTCTCTGTGTCTTTCTCTCTCTCTCTCTCTCTCTCTCTGTCACTCCCTCTCTCTCACTCTCTCCGTCTGTCTGTCCCTCTGTCCCTCTCTCTCTCTCTGTCTCTCTCTGCCTCTCTCGCTCTGTCTCTCTTTCTCTCTGTGTCTCATTTTCTGTCTCTCTCTGTCTGTTTCTCTGTCTCTCTCTCTGTCTACCTCTGTCTCTCTTGGTATCTCTCTCTCTATGTCTCTGTCTGTCTCTATTTGTCTCTCTGCGTCTGTCGATGTTGGGGAAGTCCAGGACAAGGGGTCACTTTTTTCACACAGAGAGTGGTGAGTCTCTGGAACTCTCTGCCACAGAGGGTAGTTGAGGCCAGTTCATTGGCTATATTTAAGAGTGAGTTGGATGTGGCCCTTGTGGCTAGGGGGGATCAGAGGGTATGGAGAGAAGGCAGGTACGGGATACTGAGTTGGATGATCAGCCATGATCATATTGAATGGTGGTGCAGGCTCGAAGGGCTGAATGGCCTACTCCTGCACCTAATTTCTATGTTTCTATGTTTCTATGTCTCTTTGTTTCTTAGTCTCTCTCCCGCACACTCTCTCTCTCTGTCTCTCTCTCTGTGTCTCTCACTCTGTGTATCATTCTCCCTCACTCTCTTTGTCTATCTCTCTCTCTGTCTGTCCCTCAGTGTCTCTTAATGTCTCTCTCTCTCGCTCGCTCTCTCTCTGTCTCACCCTCTCTCTGGCTCTCTCTGTGTGTCCCTCTGTCTCTGTCTATCTCTCTCTGTGTCTCATTCTCTCTCTTTCTCTCTGTCTCTGTCTCTCTCTCTCTCACTGACTATCTCTCTCTCTCTCTCACTGACTGTCTCTCTCAGTCTGTCTCTCCCTCAGTCTCACTCTCTCTCCCTCTCTCTCTCTCTCTCTCTCACTGTCTCTCTCTCTCTATCTCTCTCTCTCTCTCTGTCTCTGTCTGTCTCTCTCTCTCTGTCTATCTCTGTCTCTGTGTCTCTCTGCCTGTCTCTCTCTCTATCTGCCTGTCTCTCTCTCTCTGCCTCTCTCTATCTGCCTGTCTCTCTCTCTCTGTCTCTCTCTCTCTGTCTCTCCACCCATGTCTCTCCGCCTCTCTCGCTCTCCCCCTCTTTTTCTCTGTCTCTCTCTCTGTCTCTCTCTCTCTGCATCTCTGTCTCTCTCTCTTTCTTTCTCTCTCTTTCGTTCTCTCTCTCTGTCTCTCTCTTTCTGTCTGTCTCTCCCTCGCTCTATCTCTCTCTCATTCTCTCTCTCTGTGTCTCTCTCTCTGTATCTGTCTATCTCTCTCTCTGTCTCTCTCTCTTTCTCCGTCTCTCTATCTCTCTCTGCCTCTCTGTCCCTATCTCTCTCTCTCTCTATCGCTCTCTCTCTCTCTCTCTCTCTCTCTCTCTCTCTCTCTCTCTCTCTCTCTCTCTCTCTCTCTCTCTCTCTCTCTCTCTCGCTGTCTCTGTCTCTCTCCCTCTCTCTCTCTATGTCTCTCTCTCTCTCTGCCTCCCTCTGTCAGTTGTACAAAGTGTTGGTGAGGCTGCATTTAGAGTATTGTGTTCAGTTCTGGGCACCGTGTTACAGGAAAGATGTCGTCGAGCTTGGAAAGGGCGCAAAGAAGATTTACGAGGATGTTTCTGGGACTCGAGGGGCCTGAGCTACAGGGAGAGTTTGGGGCAGGCTGGGATTCCTTGGAGCACAGGCGGATGAGGGGTGATCTTATAGAGGTGTACAAAATCACAAGAGGAATAGATCGGGTAGACGCACAGAGTCTCTTGCCCACAGTAGGGGAATCGAGGACCCGAGGACATGTTTTCTAGGTGAGAGAGGCGGGGATGGGAAAAATTGAATAGGAATCTGAGGGCCAACTTTTCCACACAGAGGGTGGTGGGTGTGTTGAACGAGCTGCCGGAGGAGGTAGTTGAAGATGGGACTATCACAACACTTGGACAGGTACATGGATAGGACAGGTTTGGAGGGATGTGGGCCAAACGCGGGCAGGTGGGTTTAGTGTAGATGGGGCAGTTGGTCGGGGTGGGACTAGCGTAGATGGGGCATGTTGGTCGGGGGGGACTAGTGTAGATGGGGCATGTTGGTTGAGGTGAGGCTAGTGTAGATGGGGCATATTGGTCGGGGTGGGACTAGTGTAGATGGGGCATGTTGGTCGGGGTGGGACTAGTGTAGATGGGGCATGTTGGTCGGGGTGGGACTAGTGTAGATGGGGCATGTTGGTCGGGGTGGGACTAGTGTAGATGGGGCGTGTTGGTCAGGGTGGGACTAGTGTAGATGGGGCATGTTAGTCGGGGTGGGACTAGTGTAGAATGGGGCAAGTTGGTCGGGGGGACTACTGTAGATGGGGCATGTTGGTCGGGTGGGACTATTGTAGATGGGGCATGTTGGTCGGGGTGGGACTAGTGTAGATGGGGCATGTTGGTCGGGGTGGGACTAGTGTAGTTGGGGCATGTTGGTCGGGGTGGGACTAGTGTAGATGGGGCATGATGGTCGGGGTGGGACTAGTGTAGATGGGGCATGTTTGTCGGGGTGGGACTAGTGTAGATGGGGCATGCTAGTCGGGGTGGGAACTAGTGTAGATGGGGCATGTTGGTCGGGGTGGGACTAGTGTAGATGGGGCATGTTAGTCGGGGTGGGACTAGTGTAGATGGGGCATGTTGGTCGGGGTGGGACTATGTAGATGGGGCATGTTGGTCGGGGTGGGACTAGTGTAGATGGGGCATGTTGGTCGGGGTGGGACTAGTGTAGTTGGGGCATGTTGGTCGGGGTGGGACTAGTGTAGATGGGGCATGATGGTCGGGGTGGGACTAGTGTAGATGGGGCATGTTGGTCGGGGTGGACTAGTGTAGATGGGGCATGTTAGTCGGGGTGGGACTAGTGTAGATGGGGCATGTTGGTCGGGGTGGGACTAGTGTAGATGGGGCATGTTAGTCGGGGTGGGACTAGTGTAGATGGGGCATGTTTGGTCGGGGTGGGGACTAGCGTAGATGGGGCAATGTTGGTCTGGGTGGGACCAGTGTAGATGGGGCATGTTGGTCGGGTGGGACTAGTGTAGATGGGGCATGCTGGTCGGGGTGAGACTAGCGTAGATGGGGCAAAGTTGGTCGGGGTGGGACTAGTGTAGATGGGGCATGTTGGTCGGGGTGGACTAGTGTAGATGGCGCATGTTGGTTGAGGCGAGGCTAGTGTAGATGGGGCATGTTGGTCGGGGTGGGACTAGTGTAGTTGGGGCATGTTGGTCGGGATGGACTAAGTGTAGAAGGGGCATTTTGGGCGGGGTGGGACTAGTGTAGATGGGCATGTTGGTCGGGGTGGGACTAGTGTAGATGGGGCGTGTTGGTCGGGTGGGACTAGTGTAGATGGGGCGTGTTGGTCAGGGTGGGACTAGTGTAGATGGGGCAATGTTAGTCGGGGTGGGACTAGTGTAGATGGGGCAAGTTGGTCGGGGTGGGACTACTGTAGATGGGGCATGTTGGTCGGGGTGGGACTAGTGTAGATGGGGCATGTTGGTCGGGGTGGGACTAGTGTAGATGGGGCATGTTGGTCGGGGTGGGACTAGTGTAGTTGGGGCATGTTTGGTCGGGGTGGGACTGGTGTAGATGGGGCCATGATGGTCGGGGTGGGACTAGTGTAGATGGGGCATGTTTGTCGGGGTGGGACTAGTGTAGATGGGGCATGCTAGTCGGGGTGGAACTAGTGTAGATGGGGCATGTTGGTCGGGGTGGGACTAGTGTAGATGGGGCATGTTGGTCGGGGTGGGGACTAATTGTAGATTGGGGCATGTTGGTCGGGGTGAGACTAGTGTAGATGGGGCATGTTGGTCGGGGTGGGACTGAGTGTAGTTGGGGCATGTTGGACGGGGTGGGACTGGTGTAGATGGGCATGATGGTCGGGGAGGACTATGTAGATGGGGCATGTTGGTCGGGTGGGAACTAGCGTAGATGGGGCATGTTGGTCTGGGTGGGACTAGCGTAGATGGGCATGTTGGTCTGGGTGGGACTAGTGTAGATGGGGCATGTTGGTCGGGGTGGGACTAGTGTAGATGGGGCATGCTGGTCGGGTGAGACTAGCGTAGATGGGGCAAATTGGTCGGGGTGGGACTAGTGTAGATGGGGCATGTTGGTCGGGGTGAGACTAGTGTAGATGGGCATGTTTGGTCGGGGTGGGACTAGTGTAGATGGGGCATGTTGGTCGGCGTGGGACTAGTGTAAATGGGTATGTTGGTAGGGGTGGGACTAGTGTAGATGGGGCATGTTTGTCGGGGTGGGACTAGTGTAGATGGGGCATGTTAGTCGGGGTGGGACTAGTGTAGATGGGGCATGTTGGTCGGGTGGGACTAGTGTAGATGGGGCATGTTAGTCGGGGTGGGACTAGTGTAGATGGGGCATGTTGGTCGGGGTGGGACTAGCGTAGATGGGGCATGTTGGTCTGGGTGGGACTAGTGTAGATGGGGCATGTTGGTCGGGTGGGACTAGTGTAGATGGGGCATGCTGGTCGGGGTGAGACTAGCGTAGATGGGGCAAGTTGGTCGGGGTGGGACTAGTGTAGATGGGGCATGTTGGTCGGGGTGGGACTAGTGTAGATGGGGCATGTTGGTTGAGGCGAGGCTAGTGTAGATGGGGCATGTTGGTCGGGGTGGGACTAGTGTAGTTGGGGCATGTTGGTCGGGGTGGGACTAGTGTAGATGGGGCATTTTGGGCGGGGTGGGACTAGTGTAGATGGGGCATGTTGGTCGGGGTGGGACTAGTGTAGATGGGGCATGTTGGTCGGTGTGGGACTAGTGTAGATGGGGCATGTTGGTCGGGGTGGGAGTAGTGTAGATGGGGCATGTTGGTTGAGGTGAGGCTAGTGTAGATGGGGCATGTTGGTCGGGTAGGACCTAGTGTAGATGGGGCATGTTGGTCGGGGTGGGACTAGTGTAGATGGGGCATGTTGGTTGAGGTGAGGCTAGTGTAGATGGGGCATGTTGGGCGGGGTGGGACTAGTGTAGATGGGGCATGTTGGGCGGGGTGGGACTAGTGTAGATGGGGCATGTTGGGCGGGGTGGGACTAGTGTAGATGGGGCATGTTGGTCGGGTGGGACTAGTGTAGATGGGGCATGTTGGTTGAGGTGAGGCTAGTGTAGATGGGGCATGTTGATCGGGGTGGGACTCGTGTAGATGGGGCATGTTGGTCGGGGTGGGACTAGTGTAGATGGGGCATGTTGGTCGGGGTGGGACTAGTGTAGATGGGGCATGTTGGTCGGGGTGGGACTAGTGTAGATGGGGCATGTTGGTCGGGGTGGGACTAGTGTAGATGGGGCATGTTGGTCAGGGTGGGACTATTGTAGATGGGGCATGTTGGTCGGGGTGGGACTAGCGTAGATGGGGCATGTTGGTCGGAGTGGGACTAGTGTAGATGGGGCAAGTTGGTCAGGGTGGGACTAGTGTAGATGGGGCATGTTGGTCGGGGTGGGACTAGTGTAGATGGGGCATGTTGGTCAGGGTGGAACTAGTGTAGATGGGGCATGTTGGTCGGGTGGGACTAGCGTAGATGGGGCATGTTGGTTGAGGTGAGGCTAGTGTAGATGGGGCATGTTTGGCGGGGTGGGACTAGTGTAGATGGGGCATGTTGGTCGGGGTGGGACTAGTGTAGATGGGGCATGTTGGTTGAGGTGAGGCTAGTGTAGATGGGGCATGTTGGTCGGGGTGTGACTAGTGTAGATGGGGCATGTTGGTCGGGGTGGGCAAGTTGGGCTGAAGGGCCTGTTGCCGTGCTGTATCTTTCTTTCTCTCTCTCTCTCTCTCTCTCTCTCTCTCTCTCCCTCTCTCTCTCTCTCTCTCTCTCTGTCTGTCTGTGTCTCTCTCTGTCTGTTTGTCTCTGTGTCCCTCTCTGTCTCGTTCTCTCTCTTTATTTCTCTGTATCTCTCTCTTTCTGTCTGTCTGTCCATCTCTCCCACAATGAAGTCACACCAGCTTCTCATTTTCAGCCGGTTTTCTTTACTGTGTGTCTCTCTCTCTCTGACTCACCCTCTATCTCTCTGTCTCTCTCTGTCTGTCTCTCTGTCTCTGTGTGTGTGTGTCTCTTTTTCTCACTCTCTCTCTTTCTCTCTCTCTCTCTGTCTCACTCTCTCTCTTTCACTCTCTCTGTCTGTCTCTCTGTCTGTCTGTCTCTCTCTCGGTCTCTCTCTCTCTCGGTCTGTCTCACTGTCTATCTCTCTCTGTCTCACTCTCTCTCTCTCTGTCTCTCTCTCGCTCGGTATGTCTCTCTGTCTATCTCTCTCTGTCTCACTCTCTCTCTCTCTCTGTCTCTCTCTCGCTCGGTCTGTCTCTCTGTCTATCTCTCTCTGTCTCACTCTCTCTCTCTCACTCTCTCTGTCTCTCTGTCTGTCTCTCTCTTGCGGTCTCTCTCTCTCTCTCTCTCTCTCTCTCTCTGTCTCTCTCTCTCTCTCTTTCTCTCGTTCTCTCTTCCCTTACTCTCGGTCTGAAGAAGATTCTCAACCCGAAATGTCACCCATTCCCTCTCCAGAGATGCTGCCTGACCAACTGAGTTACTCCAGCACTTTGTGCCTATCTTCGGTGTAAACCAGCATCTGCAGTTCCTCCTCTCTCTCTCTCTCTCTCTCTCTCTCTCTCTCTCTCTCTCTCTCTCTCTCTCTCTCTCTCTCTCTCTCTCTCTCTCTCTCTCTCTCTGTCTACCTCTCCCTCTGTCTGTATTGAGTCTCGATGTTTGAGACGTTGCAGTTGTACAAGACGTTGGTGAGGCTGCGTTTAGAGTATTGCGTTCAGTTCTGGTCGCCGTGTTACAGGAAAGATGTTGTCGAGCTTGGGGAGATGCACAAAGTCTCTTGCCCAGAGTAGGGGAATCGAGGACCAGAGGACATGGGTTTTAAGGCGAGAGAGGCGGGGGTGGGGAAAATTTGAATAAGAATCTGAGGGGCATATTTTCCATATAGAGGGTGGTGGGTGTGTGGAACAAGCTGCCAGAGGAGGTAGTTGAGGCTGGGACTATCACAACACTTGGACAGGTACATGGATAGGACAGGTTTGGAGGGATATGGGCCAAACGTGGGCGCAGGTGGGATTAGTGTAGATGGGGCTTGTAACCAGTGTGGCTAGTTGGGCCGAAGGGCCTGTTTCCACGCTGTATCACACTGTCTGTCTCTCTCTCTCTGTCTGTCTGTTGTCTCTCTCTCTATCTCTCTCGCGCTCTGTGTCTCGCTCTCTGTATGTCTCTCCCTCTCTGTATGTCTCTCTCTCTCTTTATGTCTCTCTATGTATGTCTCTCTCTGTATGTCTCTCCCTCTCTGTCTCTGTATGTCTCTCTCTCTCTGTGTCTGTCTGTTGTCTCTCTCTCTCGCCTTGTGTGTCTCTCTCTCTGTATGCCTCTCTCTCTGTATGTCTCTCTCTCTCTCTGTCTCTGTTGTCTATCTCTCTCTCTCTCGCTCTGTCTCTCTCTGTATGTCTCTCTCTCTGTCTGTCTCCCTCTCTGTCTCTGTTGTCTCTCTCTCACTATCTCTCTCTCGCTCTCTGTCTCTGTATCTCTCTCTCTCTCTCTCTCTGTCTGCCTGTTGTCTCTCTCTCTGTATGTCTCTCTCTCTCTGTCTGTCTGTTGTCTCTCTCTCTGTCTGTCTCCCTCTCTGTCTCTGTTGTCTCTCTCTCTCTCTCTATCTCTCTCTCGCTCTGTGTCTCTCTCTCTGTATGTCTCTCTCTCAGTGTCTGTCTGTTGTCTCTCTCTCTATCTCTCACTCTCTCGCTCTGTGTCTCTCTCTGTCTGTCTCCCTCTCTGTCTCTGTTGTCTCTCTCTCTATCTCTCTCTCTCGCTCTGTGTCTCTCTCTCTCTTTATGTCTCTCTCTCTATCTCTCTCTCTCTCTCTCTCTGTCTCTCTCTCTCTGTATGTCTCTCTCTCTGTATGTCTCTGCCTCTCTGTCTCTCTCTCTCTCTCTATCTCTCTCTCGCTATCTCTCTGTCTCTCTATCTCTCTCTATATCTCTCTCTCTCTGTCTCTCTGTCTCTCTATCTCTATCTCTCTCTCTCTCTGTATGTCTCTCTCTGTATGTCTCTGCTTCTCTGTCTCTCTATCTCTCTCCCTCTGTCTCTCTCTCGCTCTGTGTCTCTCTCTCTGTCACTCTCTCTGTCTCTCTCTCTCTGTCTCTCTCTCTGTCTCTCGCTCTCTGTCCCTCTCTCTGTCTCTCTCTCTCTCTGTCTCTCTCTCTCTGTCACTCTCTCTGTCACTCTCTCTGTCTGTCTCTCTCTCTCTCTGTCTCTCTGTCTCTCTATCTCTATCTCTCTCTCTCTCTCGCTCTCTCTGTATGTCTCTCTCTCTAGTCTCTGTAGTCTCTCTCTCTGTATGTCTCTGTCTCTCTCTGTCTCTCTCTCTGTCTCTCTCTGTTCTCTCATCTCTCTGTCTGTCTCTCCTCCTCTCTCTCTCTCTCCTCTGTACTGTCTCTCTCTCTCTCTCTCTCGCTCTCTCTCTCTCTCTCTCTGTCTCTCTCCTCTGTCTCTCTCTCTCTGTCTCTCTCTCTGTCTCTCTCTCTCTCTCTCTCTCTCTCTCTCTCTCTCTCTCTGTCTCTCTAACTCTCTCTCTCGCTGTCCCTCTCTCTCTCCTCTCTGTCTCTCTCTCTCTCTCTCTCTCTCTCTCTCTCTCTCTCTCTCTCTCTCTGCCCCTCTCCTCTCTCTCTCCCTTTTTTTTTTAGTTTCAAAACCTTTACTGACACAATCATATAATACAACACATCAAACCATAATCAAAAATGGCACTATATACAACCATTATAGTACAACAATACAATCATTGTTCACAATACACTGAACCCCACGCGGTGACCAGCGCCCACGGACGGCCTCCAGAGTCCCCGTGGACACCGCATGTTCCCGCTCCAGGGACACACGTGCACAGACGTAGGCCCGGAAAAGGGGCAGGCAGCCGATTCTCTAGCCTGACCATCGACCGCCCGCTGCCTGGACCCCACGAATGGCCATCTTGGCCAGGCCCAGGAGCAAACCGACACAGGGAAGTTTCCCCCCCCCCCCCCCCACTCGGCTTTTCCCCACTCCCTGCCTTGTGTCCGAACACTAGAATCGTGGGACTAAAATGCAACCAGAACTTGAGGAACAACCCCTTCAGATATTGGTAATGGGGCAGTAGTAGCCTCCTCACACTCCATAATACACGTGGAACACGGTCTCTTGCTCGCCACAGAAAATACATGCTGTCGGACGAGCCCGTGAACCGACTCAAAAGTTTATTACAAACCACCGCTCTGTGCAACACTCTCCAACCCCAGGTCCCCAATTTATGTAAAGGGGAACAACTCGCTTATAGAAGGGACCCCCACTGAGGACCTCCCCCGCCTTCAGGTGGTAACACCGTCCGCCATGGTGTATCGGGAAGGGAGATGAAGGTAAGGAGGTGCAGAATGTGCAGGAGCATCCTGTACAGTGTGCGTCTCTTCGCATCACGAAATGGCAAGCTGGTCATCTCAGAAAGGCGGCTTAGATTGTGTGGAACCGGTACCCGAGAAATATCCCGGATCCTAGGCCCAATGAGCAGATCTGACGGAGCGGGGGTAAGCTCTATCAGAACCACTCTAGCACTCGCCTCTCCTCGACAACCCGCCATGACAGGGTGAGGACCGGCCACTCCCGCAGCCACGACAACCCCCTCCCCTCTTGGAACAACACGCTGGCTGAAACAACCAAATTCCTCACTCTTAGCACATCCCGGTAGAAGACAGGCAAGCCCCTTAGGGCGGGTCGACTGATACCCGCCCAACGGGAGCCTTGAGACCCCCCTTAGACACGACCCCGACGGAAAAAAATACGTGGACAGAGCGTGCCATCTGGGTGGGTTCTCTTCGTACATGTACCTCCGCAGAGTCCTCAGGCGGAGAGCTGCCACCTGGGTACGCACACATACCAAGGACTGGCCGCCCTCCTCTAACGGGAGACTCAGGACCGCCGCGGAAACCCAGTGCTTCCTATTTCCCAAAAGAAATCTACCAGCTTCTTCTGTAAAGCAGTTGCAAAAATAGAGGGCGGCACAAGAGTAGCCAGCCGGTACCATAACATGGAGGCCACCAGCACCCTCCCACGAAAGGAAATGAACTCCAAGCAGGCCTGACCAGCGCCCCAACCGGGCGATCACTTTCGTCTCCAACTCCCGCCAGTTTGCCGGCCAAGCATCCTCAGTGGGACTCAGGTACACCCCCAGATAGAGGAGGTGCGTGGTACTCCACGCAAACATTACCATCTCTCTGGCAGGGAGTCTACCTGCCACTCACCCACTAATAGTCCAGAACACTTACTCCAGTTAATCCTAGCAGAAGATGCAGCCGAGAAAATCTCCTGGCAGTCACGCATCCTCCGCAGGTCACCAGGATCAGTGAGCATAAGGAGTACATAATCGGCATACGCCGAAAGAACCACCTCCACCCCCGGGCCAGGTAGGGCCAGGCCTGTCAACCTCCTCCGAAGAAGACACAGGAACGGCTCCACACAGACCGAGTATAACAGACCCGACGGGGCACCCCTGACGGACCCCCCTCCCAAAATGAAAAGGAGACAACAACGCACCATTAACCTTCACAAGGCACTCCACTGCAGTGTACAAAAGCCGGACCCGGGCCACGAAATGTGGTCCAAACCCAAACGCCTGCAACGTCCCGAAAAGGTATTCATGTTCCACCCTATCAAAAGCCTTCTCCTGATCAAGAGACAGAAAAGCAGCTGGCTGACCAGTGCCCTGGGCTAGATGAATCAGGTCCCTTACCAGGTGGATGTTATCCTGAATGGACCGGCCAGGGACTGTATATGGACTGGTCAGGATGAATCAGTTGAGACAGCACGGAGCCAGGCGATTTGCCATTGCCTGTGCAAAAACTTTATACTCTGTGCATAGGAGAGAGACCGGGCGCCAGTTCTTCAACAAGCGGAGTTCACCCTTCTTGGGCAGCAGGACAACAACTGCCCTACGCCACGAGAGGGGCATCTCCCCGGTCGCCAGGCTCTCCCCCAGAACCAACATGTAATCTCCACCAAGGAGATCCCAGAATGCTCTAACAAACTCTACCGTCAGCCCATCCATCCCAGGGGACTTACCGCTCCTGAGCTGATGCAGGGCACGAGTCAACTCCTCCAAAGATAAGGGGCCATCAAGAAGATCTGCCACCCCCCTATCTACAGTCGGCAGACCCTCCCACAGATCTCGCTGAGCCTCCCTGTTGAATCTATCCACAGTGAACAGGGACCCATAAAAGGACCTGACCAAGGCACTAATCCTCTCTGGATCAGTGACAGAGGAGCCGTCATCTGCGAGCAGCTCCACGAGCTGTTTGCGAGCTCCCCGCCCCTTCTCCAGAGAGAAAAAGAAAGGCGAAGCTCGGCCCAGATCGCGCAGCATCTGGACCCGCGACCTCACGTAGGCACCTCGGGACCGCTCAAGCAGCAGGCTCCTCAAAGCTTCCTTCTTCATCTGAAACTCTCCCCATTCGCAGGAGTCTTCACCAAACCGACTCAGACGAGACTATGCGTCCAGTATCTCCCTCTCAAGCCTCTGGACCGCTGAGTCCCGCCTTCCGGTCGACCCCCACGTATAATCCTTACAAAAGAGACGGATGTGAGCTTTCCCCACGTCCCACCACTGCCTAAGGGAAGAGAAGCACCTCTGCCTCTCTCTCCACTTCCCCCAAAACCGACTGAATGCTTCCCGGAAACACCGATCCTCCAGCAGCCTGTTGTTAAAGTGCCAGTACGCGGACCCAGCCCGAGCGCGCGCTGGATTGAAATCCACACGCACCAGACAGTGGTCCGAGCACGGCACCAGCCGCATTGATGCCGCCGAGACACGGGAAACAAACGCTCGTGAGATATATATTCGATCAATGCGGGAACCACCACCCTCAGACCTCCGTGAAAAAGCAATGGAATTAGGGTGGAGGTTCCGCCAGGCATCAACCAACTCAAAGGATTCAATCAACCCTCTCAGCTTCTTTGCTACAGCAGGGGCACACTGAGTACCAGAACGGTCTCGCGCCTCAAGTGTGCAATTAAAATCCCCACCAAGGAAGACACACTCTCCCTTATCAATTGTGCTCAACAGAGCAGTCACCTCCTGAAGTAGGCCGGCCTGCATCGTGCCGGAGCTAGGGGCATACACGTTAATGAAATGCAACGGCATGCCATCCAGGCTCACGGCCAGATGGAGCAAACGTCCTGGCACAACTTCTTGCACTTTTAAAACATTTGGCAGAAAATTCGGGGCCAACAGAAAGGCCACCCCACTCGAGTTCGAGCTGAGATGGCTCATGTAGACCCCCCTTCCCACTCCAGTCGCCAGGTGGGTTCATCACTAACAACAGTATGCGTCTCTTGCAGAAAACACACCGCAAATTTCCCCTCTCTAAGGACTGATAAAAGCTGAAATCTGCGAAAACTCTCTCTACTCCCGTTTAAATTTAATGTAGCTACTGTGAATGTGCAGGCACACTAAATTGAGATCCACACACTCCGCCTAGACTCTCTCTCTGAGGAACTCCAAAAAGTCCCCAAACTGTCTCTTCTCAGTCAGGAAGATCGCTGTCCTTGTTGCCAAGGATAGCCTCGAGAGTCTTAATCAAAGCTGGCCAATCCTCCCACCGTTTTCTTTGCAGCCTCCTGTTTTGATCTGCGAGTATGTCTTGCTTTTTAGGAACTCTCGCACCTCACAGATAACTGTTGCATGATACACGGCCTGGAGTCTGGGCACTCGGCCAACCCACTCGCACCTGAAACAACAAGCTTACCAGTGCAGCTCCCAGGGTCGTTATCAAAAATTGAAAAACCAGAACTCTCGGAAAGTTCACTAATCCCGCTACACAAATTGGCCCATCACTCTCCCCCCCCTCCGGCATGCACCACCCCCCCAGGATCAATGCCAGGGAAGGGTCCCGACACCCCTGACCGCAACAAGCAGCCCACTGACTGGCTGGGCTCCTGCACTCTCCCATCACCCTCCACGTCTGGGCCTGGGGAAGAAAACACAAGAGGCACCCCCAGGGCCTGTGGTACACTGGCACCCTCGGAAACTGAAGGAGGATCACGACCCGAAACAGATCCGACCTCCACAGCACCTAGAGTACCCTCTCTACAGGCAACACCCAGAGAATCTCCTCTTGCCTTTAAACTTTCCTCTGCCGACTCAGCCTGAGAGGCAGCACACCCCCCCCCCCCCCAGCACCTCCATTGGCTCTGATATGGAGCACAGAGTGGTACACCACTGCCCCTGAACCTCCCCCTTCGGGCTGACTCAGCTCATCCCCCGTCTCAGGGGGCACACTACCAGGGAGCTAACCGCATCATCTGCCGTGCCAACACCCTCAGTAGGTCTCTGAAACGAGGGGACCTCCTCCGACCCAGAGGACACACACCCAGGGGAGTAACCTCAACACACCCGATGAGATAACTCCTCAGAGGTCCCCTGAAAACGAAGGGGCATCCTCCCGCTCCAAGGACACACCACCAGAGGAGTCAACGCATCACATGGTCTTATTAATACCCGCGGAAGATCCCTGAGATAGAGGCCCAACCTCCGACCCGGAGGACAACCTGTTCAAGACCACCAACCACATCAGTGGTGGAAGGTCTGGAGAAAGACATCCCCCTCACTTTGGACCCACGCCCTCGCTCTTCCTCGCCAGGCACTAACCTCCTTTTTGTCCCGCTCGCATGTGGCAGTACGGTGACCTCCATAAACAGAAGTGTCTTCGGCCTCCACACTACCCCCAGCCACTTTACCACCCACACGTTTTTTGCTTCCCTGCCCCGTCTGAACCACCTCAGCTCCTTGCTGGACCACGACAGGTGCAAACTGCACCTCACTGGAGCTGGCAGGCACCTCTTGGGTGGTATCAGACTCGGCAGATGCACACCCCGCTCCCGTTTTATTCGCTCGGGCGGACTTTCTCCTCTCCTTCTTCTTCTCCTGCCTCGGCTTCTCCCAATTGCCCCCTTCCTCACCCCCCTCCCCCTGTGCCCCGCCTTCAGCCGCCACCACAGGTTCAAGACATGGGGGCGGGGGCTATCGCTGCCCTGGGTCCCCAAGGCAGAACCTGCAGGCCCAGATGGGCTATTACTGCCGCCCTGGATCACCGAGACAGAGCTGGCAGCCCTAGCCGGGTCAGCAGTACCACCCCGCGCCACTGAGGTTTGACGAGCCACGCCGGATGGGCCAGCAGCGCATCCCTGGGCCGCTGCGCTAGAACTTCTCGCAGTGACCCCGCGACACTCCCTCCGGAGATGTCCAAATTCGCCGCACGCATGACACCGTGCCTTTCCCCAACTCCAACGCACGGTTCTAGGGAGACCCCTATACTCCACCTCAAAACTCCCCTCAGCGCCATCCCCCTCACCCACCTTCATGAACACCCTCCTCTTGAAACTGAAGACCCCTTTTTCCTCTGGGTCCCCCCCAGGGTGCATGAGCCTAAAGCACTTAGACCGCACCTCCCCAAACTTAGACAGGTGTGGAATAAGTGATGCGTCTGGAATACATTGTGGGGCAACTCCGCAGGAGAACCGGTCTCACCCTGGATACCCACGGATCCACCTGTATGTGCACCCCCCTCAACTGAAACCCCCAGCTCCAATGCTTGGGCCACACCCTCCCGGGTCTTTAGTATCACCTCAACCTTTCCTCTTTCGAGCTCGGAAGAGACATAGCTCCCCTCCCAAGAAGGTCATTCAAGGCCTTTGTAGCATCTCCCCTTGACATCATAGGCCCAGTTTGAACCGAGATACCAAACCCCAGTCCAAGTCAACATGAGGCTCATGCTCAGATGGCCTCGTACCCGCCGCTGTTGCAGCTGCGTAGGTCCGGACCTTCGACCGCGCCCCAGCCATCGCCATCCTGACAGAGGCACAAACCAGCTCTCAGGCACCCCAGCAGCTCAGCTCCAAGTTAAGTTCCAGAAACAGTCACAGTCAAAGACAGGCAGCAGAAAGCAGAAACCTCCAGCTGAAGCAGGAAAGTCCCCAAGTTCGTCCACAGCCGAGAGCAGCTTTTGGGAAGCTCTATCCCAGTCGAGCCAGAAGCAAAAGTACCTTCTTCACATTAAGCCAGGCAGCCGCACTGTGCACAATGAATTTAGGGCAGAGAAACGGTGCAAAAAAGACGAAGACACCGCAATCTTCGTGCCCTCGATCTCCAGGCACTCTTGGCAGTCCGCCAACGACAACCGCACCCTCGACAATGTAGAGAAAACTCAGGAATTTTCGCACTAGTAGAGGAATCCTAGGCCAGAGGAAAGTTTCAAAGTCCAACGATAAGTTAAACTATGAAGCCCCTCTGCCTCTGTTCCTTCTCCAACAGCAAAATCCTTGAAAGGCTGTTTCAATCCTTCTCAACCGCAGAGCTGAGAAGAAAACACAACCTCTCTCTCTCTCTCTCTCTCTCTCTCTCTCTCTCTCTCCTCTCCCCCTCCCACCAGTTCCGTAGTCTTACCGGGTCCTGGGTCCTTGGTGCGGCTCCAGCCGGATATTAGACATGAGACCACTTTCCGGTTCATGGCGACGGGCCGGGAGAGTTTGATCAACATGATGTCGTTGTCCAGATGATATCGTTTATAGTTGTAATGTCTGATCACCAACTCCGCATCGATGAACTGATCTGACCCCTCCGTAGCCGCGATATCATGCTCGCCCAGACGAACCTGTATTCTCCTACAAACAGACCGTAATACCAGATCAATAGACAATAGACGATGGACAATAAGTGCAGGAGTAGGCTATTCGGCCCTTCGAGCCAGCACCGCCATTCAATGTGATCATGGCTGATCATCCCCAATCAGTACCCCGTTCCTGCCTTCTCCCCATATCCCCGTGGGAGAGAGAGAGAGGGAGAGATGAGAGAGACAGTCACTGGTGGGAGAGAGAGAGGACAGTCACCGCCAGCGGGGGGGGGGGGGGGGGGGGGGGGGGGGGACTGGGGAAGAGAGCGAGAGAAGAGGTAGAGAGAGGGGGAAAGAAGGAGGGGAGAGTGGAGGGGGAGATAGGTGGACAGAGAGGTGGGGGAGAGAATGGGGGGGATAGGGAGAAAGAGGGGCAGAGAGATGAGGGGATTGTGGATGTAGGTTGGGGCCCAGGGGGTGTCCGGGGTGTGTACTTACCGGCGAGTCCGAGGAAGACGAAAAGCAGACGGGTCTTCATGTTGTGTGAGGTGGGGGCGCGGATGCCTTTGGCGAGCGACCGAACCTTCCAAGCCCGTGTATGGTGCTGGGAGAGGTCGGGGAGGGATGGCGGGACGGGGAATGGGAGGAGGGTACAAGGGAGGGAGGAGCGAGAGGGGGTGGTGAGTGGGAGTGAGGGTGGAGAGGAAAGGGAGGGGTGAGTGGGGCGCGGAGGGGTTTACAGAGAAAAAATAATTTAATCTAAACACGAACTCTAAACTCAACACGAGCTAAAGCTATCAGAACACCTTTGCTTAGTCCATCTGGACCCACCTGATCTACCTGTTGACAATCACTTGTCATCACGACCGCAGCCAACATTGGCCTGTTTCTCAAGTCATCGTCACATTTTGCATATATTTCACTATTATGTCTGCATCTCTTTACATCGCCGTCTATATGTCTCGTTTCATTTTATCCCGACTCTCAGTCTGAAGAAGGGTCTCGACCCGGAATGTCACCCATTCCTTCTCTCCAGGGACGCTGCCTGACGCGCTGAGTTACTTCCGCATTTTGTACCGTGTCGGGGTAACTCAGCGGGTCACGCAGCATAACCCTAACCCTTCTTCAGACTGAGAGTCGGGGGAAAATGAAACGAGACATAAAGACGGCAATGTGGACAGACACCGAAATAAATAGTAAAATATATGCAAAAAAGTGACGATGATATGGGAAACAGGCCAATGTTATCTGTGGTTGAGGTGACAAGTGTTGGACAACCGGTAGATCAGGTGGATCCAGGTGGACTGAGCGAAGGTGTTCTTATAGTTTCAGCTCAAGTGTTGAGTTTAGAGTTCGAGTTTAGTTTAAATTACTCTTACTTTATTTTGTGTTTCAGTTAACTTTTTTCTCTGTAACCCTTCCCTTCTCCACTCCTCCCTCCCTTTCCTCTCCGCTCCCTCTCACCATCCCCTCTCGCTCCTCCCTCACTCTTTCTCTCCTCCCATTCCCCGCCCCTCCCTCCCTCCCTCCCGACCATAGACGGGCTTGGAAGAGCACAGGAGAGAAGAGGGGGTAGAGAGAGCGCAGGGAGAGGTTGAAGAGAGGGGGGTAGAGGAAGGCAGTGAGGATGGGGGAGAGGAGGAGCGGAAGACAGAAAGGGACACAGAGAAGGGGAGAGATAGGAGGAGGAGAGATAGAAGGGGGGATAGAAGAAGGGCAGAGGAGGAGGGGAGAGAGAGAGGAGGGGAGAGGAGGGCGGGAGGGAAGGGCGGGAGACAGGTGGGGGG
The DNA here is from genome assembly GCA_035221665.1 of Okamejei kenojei. Classification (NCBI taxonomy): domain Eukaryota; kingdom Metazoa; phylum Chordata; class Chondrichthyes; order Rajiformes; family Rajidae; genus Okamejei; species Okamejei kenojei. Next base: position 3,674,949 of record CM069172.1, read on the forward strand.
GGCGACAGAGGAGGTTGGAAGGAGAAGGGAGGGAGAAATGGGGAAGAGTGCCCGGGGGGTGTACACTTACCGGCGAGTCCGAGGAAGACCAAGAGCAGGAGGGTCTTCATGTTGTGTGGGGTCGGGGCACGGATGCCTTTGGCGAGCGACCGCACATGTGCTCTTCCAAGCCAATGCATGGCGCTGGGCGAGGTCGGGAAGGGAGGGAAAGGGACTGGGAATGGGAGGAGGGAAAGAGTGAGGGAGGAGCGAGAGGAAATGGGGAAAGGGAGGGAGGGTGCAGTGGAAAGGGAGGTGGAGTGGATGGGATGACGGGGAGGGTGGGAGGGAGGGAGGGAGGGAGGGAGGGAGGGAATGAGAGAGGGAGGGAGGAGGGAGGTAGGGAGGGAGGGAGGGGGTAGGAAAGAAGGGAGGATTGAAGGAGAGAGGTGGGAAAGAAGGAGATAGGAGGAGAGAGAGGGGATGGGGAGAGGGAGGGAGGGAGGGAGGAGAAGCAATAGAGGTAGATCTCAGGAGTTTACAGAAAAAACTGACCTGCTACTCAAACTAAGGTAAAACTAATTTAAACTAAACTCGAACTCTAAACTCAACACTTGAGGTAAAACTATCAGAACATCTTTTTTCAGTCCACGTGGATCAACCTGATCTACCGGGTGTCAAACACTTGTCACCTCGACCACAGCTAACATTGGCCTGTTTCCCATATCATTGTCACTTCTTTGCATATCTTCGATTCATCTATATAACTAAGTCTCATCGTGACCACTTCCTGTCTAAGCTGTATATAGATTTTAGAAAACACGCTGCCATATATTGCTATGATTTTTGCCATCTTACTCACAGTCCGCTGAGGAGGCCCGAGGATATTTCCGATTGATTTAAAATAAAAGATATATGAATGTTAAAAAATCTTGAGATCAGCTGATTGGACCTCTCGCCTGTCAATCACCTTCCGGGTCGGGCAGGACTATAAAACCCCGGAAGACTCGAATAACTCAGTCACTCTGGAAGATCGCGAGGAAGAGGCCCCAACTGTGATTCTGCTATGATTTTACAGAACTGTGTGTCTACTGAACGGTGAGTCTATCCTTTATGTGCTGTATGTGGTTTGTGTGGTTATGTGGTTATGTGCTTTATGTGGTTATGTGCATTATGTGGTTAACCCTTTATGTGCTTGGAATAAATGATTTGTTAGTCAGCAATGTGCTTGCAATGAATGATGATTTGTTAACCCATAATGTGCTTGCAATAAATGAATTGTTATCCAGCAATGTGCTTGCAATGAATGGGAGGTTACACAAAAGGATGGAGAAACTAAGCGGGTGCAGCAGCATCTAAGGAGCGAAGGAGATAGGCGACGTTTCGGGACGAGACCCTTCTTCAGACTGGTCAGGAATCAGGGAAACGAGAGATATAGACGGTGATGTGGAGAGATAAAGAACAATGAATGAAAGATATGCAAAATGTATCGATGATAAGGGGAACAAGCCATTGTAAGCTGTTTGTGGTGTGAAAATGAGAAGCTAGTGCGACTGGGGTGGGGGAGGGAGATAGAGATAGAGGGAATGCCAGGGCCTGAGGGCTGAGGGAGAGGTGGGAAGGCGAGGAGACAGCATGGTTTAACAGAATTGAGAAAATTCAATGTTCAAGCCCAGAGGATGCAGACTCCCCAAGCGGAATATGAGCTGCTGTTCCTCCAACTTGCGGTGTTGCTCACTCTGGCCGTGGAGGAGGCCCAGGACCGAGAGGTCGGATACGGAATGGGAGGGGGAGTTGAAGTGCTGAGCCACCGGGAGATCGGGTTGGTTATTGCGGACTGAGCGGAGGTGTTCGGCGAAACGAGCGCCAAGCCTCCGCTTGGTCTCACCGATATAGATCATCTGGCATCTGGAGCAGCGGATGCAGTAGATGAGGTTGGAGGAGGTGCAGGTGAACCTCTGTCGGACCTGAAAGGACTGCCTGAAAGGAGTGGAGGGAGGAGGTGAAGGGACAAATGTAGCATTTCTTGCGGTTGCCAGGGAAAGTGCCCGGGGAAGGGGTAGAGCGGGAGGGAAGGGAAGAATTGACAAGGGAGTTGCGGAGGGAGCGGTCTTTACGGAAGGCAGACAGGGGGGGAGATGGGAAGATGTGGCGAGTGGTGGGGTCACGTTGGAGGTGGCAAAACTGGCGGAGGACTATGTGTTGTATTTGCCGGCTGGTGGGGTGAAAGGTGAGGACCAGGGGGACTCTGTCCTGTTTGAGAGTGGGGGAATGGGGAGAGAGGGCAGTGTTGCGGGGTATAGAGGAGACCCTGGTGCGAGCCTCGTCAATAGTGGGGCAGGGGAATCCCCGTTCTCTGAAGAATGAGGCCATTTGTGATGAACTGGTGTGGAACACCTCATCCTGGGAGCAGATGCGGCGTAGACGGAGGAATTGGGAATAGGGGATGGAGTCCTTACAGGATGCAGGGTGGGAGGAAGAGTAGTCCAGGTAGCTTAGGGAGTCAGTTGATTTGTAATGGATGTCGGTCAGGAGTGTATCACCTGCAATAGAGATGGTGAGATCAAGGAATGGTAGGGAAATGTCGGAAATGGTCCAAGTGTATTTGAGTGCCGGATGGAAGTTGGTGGTGAAATGAATGAAGTCAGTCAGTTGTGTGTGGGTGCAGGAGGTGACACCAAAGCAGTCGTCGATGTAACGGAGGTAGAGGTCGGGGATGGGGCCCTGGTACGCCGAGAACAAGGATTGTTCGACGTACCCAACAAAGAGGCAATCGTTCCTGGGGCCCATGCGTGTGCCCATAGCTACGCCTTGTGTTTGGAGGAAATGGGAGGAATCAAAAGAGAAGTTATTGAGGGTAAGGACCAACTCTGCCAGGCGGAGGAGGGTGTCAGTGGACGGGGTATGGGTTGCTCCTCTGGCGAGGAAGAACCCGGAGGGCTTTGAGACCGTACTGGTGGGGGATGGAGGTGTAGAGTGACTGGCCGGACATGATAAAGATGAGAGGATGGGGGCCTGGAGAATGGAATGCACGGAGCCGACGGAGAGTGTCTGAGGTGTCTTGAACATAGGTGGGGAGGGATTTTACAAAGGGGGATAGGATGGCGTCAAGGTATGTAGAAATGTGTTCGGTGGGGCAACGAACAGGCAGAGGGACAATGGGTCTGTCAGGGCAGTCAGGTTTGTGGATTTTGGGGAGAAGGTAAAATCGGGCCGTGCGGGGCTGGGAAACGATGAGGTCGGAGGCTTGGGGGGGGGGTATAGGGAGCCGGAGCTGATGAAGTCGGTTATGGTGCTCGGATGGGGCAGGTGTTCGTCAGTGGGGTCATGGTCCAGGGGGGGTAAGTAGGAAGGGTGGCGAGAGTTGGCGTGCGGCCTCCGATTTGTAGAGATCACGCGCCAGACTACCACTGCACATCCTTGTCGGCGGGTTTGATAACCCAGTCTGGGTTGTTACGGAGTGAGTCGATGGCAGTACGTTCGAATGGTCTATGGTTATTCTGGCGTTTGGCGGGGGGTAGGGGCTGGAGGTAAGGTTGGCGGCTGGAGAGAGAGATGTGAGACAGGGGAGTGGAGAAGTCGAGGCGGTTGATGTCCCGACGGCCTAGTTCTGGATAAAATAGTTCTAGAGCTGGAAGGCTACGAGGGGGGGGTCCAAGTGGAGGGGGTACGTTGGAGACAGGAAAAATGGGCATCACAGAAAACCCCCCCCCCCCCCAATGGGGGGCGAGGACCTCTTCCCGTGGAGAAACGCTGTGAGGCGGAGGCGACGGTAGAAGAGCTCCAAATCGTGGTGGGCGCGGAACTCATTGAGGTGGGGATGGGAGGGGGACAAGGTAAGACCTCTGTGAGGACAGACCGTTCGGTGTCGGAGAGGGGGAGGTCCGGGGGGATGGTGAACACGCGGCAAGCTTGGGGGTTGTGGCAGGAGGAAGGCAGGTGAGTGCACTGAGGGTACGGAGCGTTGTGTGGTGGGGGGGTGGAGGGTGGTCAGGGGAGGTGGGGGGTATGGGGGCTGTGGTATGTGGGTGGGGAAGAGCAGGGGTTTTTGTATGGTAGGGGGGATGGGGGAAGACCCAGTGGAATAGCAACTAAGGTTACTGGGGTTGGGGAGACAGGCACTAGGACCCAGTGCCGTTAAAGACAGAGTGGTGGGAGGAGTTAGCAACGTGGAGGCTTCAGGCCCTCTGCAGAGCCCAGTCTGCAGGTGAGGCGATGGCTGCGGGCTGCTGGAGGGCGGTGGAGTGTCGTGGGTCGGCGGACCCGAAGGTAAGAGTCCGCGGGCAATGGAGTCGGGGTCGGCGGGCGATGCGTTGGAGGTCCCGGTGGGCGTGTGGTCAATCCGACCGGTGAGGCGGCGAGATGAGTGGGGTGCAGTGCGGCGATGCAAGGTGAGGCGTGTGCGGCTGTGATCTTCGGCAGGCCCAGTACAATGGCGGTGCTGGATGGGCCCGGTGCGGCGATGGAGTTAGGTGGTCCCGGGGGGCGGCGAGGTTCAGCAGTTGCGTTGTGCTTGGTGATGGGCGGTGGAGGAATCGGGGGAGGAGGAGATAAACATCTCTATGAGTTACGGGCGGCAGCGGGGTGGGTTATCATCGGTAGGAGGTGGAGGACGGCGGCGGCAGCATCGGTGTGGTGGGTCGCTGAAGGTGGGCGACCTGGTGAGTCTGGGAGGCGCTCCTCATGGACAGTTGACGTCGGGTTATCTGGGCCGGCGGCGCGGGCCAGAGGTTGGGGTTCCAGGGGCTGGGGCGGTTGAGTCGGGGATTGTTGGCCTGGAGGCGGGCTAATTTCAGGTCCTTGGTGGAGGTAAGGTGGGGCAGGCAATTGTTGATTGAAGCGGTTGGATCTTCTGGAAAAGTTGTGTAATTGGGGTCCGTTGCAGGTCTGGGTGAGTGAGGCCCAAAGTTTCGGGAGAGTCAATGCGAGGTCCTGCTGGTGTCGGCGCATTGCAACCAGGGTGGATCTTAGTGCCCGGTTGGAGAATTGTACAGTGTGGCGGCAGATAGCCAGTCGGTACCGATAGTCCGGCTGGGGTCCGAACTGGTAGGCATGGAATTGGAGCTGGAATCCACGGGGTATGCGATGGAGGCGCAGGCAAGCCCCGAGGAAGCAGATGTGGCTGTGGTATCGAGTCTTGCAATGAATGATCATTTTAACCCTTAATGTGCTTGCAATAAGTGATTTGTTAGCTAGCAATCTGCTTGCAATGAACGATTTGTTATTCATAGAAACATAGAAACATAGAAATTAGGTGCAGGAGTAGGCCATTCAGCCCTTCGAGCCTGCACCGCCATTCAATATGATCATGGCTGATCATCCAACTCAGTATCCCGTACCTGCCTTCTCTCCATACCCTCTGATCCCCTTAGCCACAAGGGCCACATCCAACTCACTCTTTAATTTAGCCAATCTGTACTGGCCTCAAACTACCTCTGTGGCAGAGAGTTCAGTGACTCACCCACTCTCTGTGTGAAAAAAGTCTTTCTCATCTCGGTCTTTAAAGGAAATAAAAATATTTCCCCTTATCCTTTAGGCCTGTGTCCCCTTGCCTGGATTCCCCCAACATCGGGAACAATTTCCTGAGTCTAGCCTGGTCCAACCCCTTAAGAATTTTGTAAGTTTCTATAGATCCCCTCTAATTCTCTAAATTCCAGAGGAGTATAAACCGAGTCGAACAGTCTTTTTCATGACAGTCCTGAATCCAGGAATCAGTCTGGTGACCTTCTCTGCACTCCCTCTATGGCAATAATGTCCTTCCTCAGATTTGGAGACCAAAAGCTAGTACGCAATATCTCCGTGTGGGTCTCACCAAGACCCTGTACAACTGAAGTAGAACCTCCCTGCTCCTGTACTTCAAATCCTTTTGTATGAAAGCTAAACATTTCATTCGCTTTTTTTCACCGCCTGCTGCACCTGCATGCCTTTTCAATGATGGCTGTACCATGACACCCAGCGTTTCTCGCTGCATCTACCCTTTTCCTAATTTCCTTAATCCTTAATGAGCTTGCAATAATGATTTGGTAGCCCTTTAATGAATCGAAAATTAGTTGTTTGGCCTGCCTGTGTTTGAAATGTAATGGGAAATGGAAATGAAAGTAATGGAAGTGAAGTGGTTTGGCCTGCCCGGTGCTTTTGTTTTTGGCTTTGGCTTTGCCTTTGCTTTGCTTGACCTCACCCTGAAATGAAAGCTAATGGATTGTATTGTTTGCTGGCCCCCACCTGTACCGCTGCAGGTTGATTTTGCTTTGCCTTTGCTTTGACCTCACATGAAATGAAAGCAATTGGATTGTATTTTTGGCTGGGTCCGCCTGCCGTGTTTTCCTTTTGCGTTGCCGTGGTTTTCCTTGACCTCAGTGAAAGATAGCAAATGGATTGTATTATTGGCTTGTCACGCCTGCCTGTGCTTTTGATTTTGCTTTGCCATTACTTTGCTTGACCTTCACGTGACTGAAAGCAAATTAATTATATTGTTGGCTGGTCCCCGCCTGCCCCGTGCTAGACCTAACTTTCTTAACTAGAATTGAAATGGATTGACTTGACATGAAATGATTGAAATTGATTGCTGGGCTGTACTTACTGTGCTTGACTTGACTTTCACCAGAACTCCGAACACCCATGCTAGAACCACCCCACCCCCCCCCCCCCCCCCCCCACTCCAACTGGCCACCAATAATGGAATTGGTGGAGAGGTGCAAGATATTGCGTTGGGGGGGGGGAGGGGCAGCCCTCCCTGTGTTCGAAACGTAGTCTAGTTTGTTCTATATCTCTACATATCACATCTGTATTTTTCGTTTAATTTCTCCACGAATCTCAGTCTGAAAAGAAGGGTCCTCAAACCGAAACGTGACCCATTCTCTTCTCTCGAGAGATGCTGGCCTGACCCGCTCAGTTACTCCAGCACTTTGTTACGGGTCAGGCAGCATTCTGGAGATGTGGAAAATGGGGTTCACAGGAGACGGGGAGTGGGGGTGTGTAGGGGCCAGAGGGGATGGAGGAACTTCTAACTAATACTAAATTATATCTCTAATTACTAACCCCTAACATCTAAACTCAAACTGTGAACTCATATGAAACTGTAATAATACTAAATCAAACTCTATACCCAAAGCCTGAACTAAATGTAAAAAACTAAAACGCGCAGTGATCTCCGGCAGGTTGGAGCCCGGGGGGAGAGGAACGCAAGAGCGGACAGAAAATAGGAAACCATTCATCTTTGCAAATATTTTATAGATGGTTTCCCCAGTTTAGTACAGACGAGTGAGAGGTGGAGACCTGGCGCGGCAGCCCCCAGAGGGGCACGGGCTAGTTTGCGCGATTCATGGTGTTGTGGCTCCAGGAGAGGTAGTTCCAGACGCGAGTTCAGAGCAATGAGGCCGGGATAGTCCCTCACCTGTCACCCGTATCCCCACCATCCCACAGCCTCCTATGGAGCCCTCACCCTTTACACACCGCTGGCCCGACAGAATCTCACGTGTCACAAGGGCAGACTACGTATTTATACTCTCGAGTGGAGGTTAATTAGCTTCAGTAAAGATTGTAAATTGGCCGTGACATGTGTGTGTGTGCTGTCACGTGTGTGTGTGCTGTGTGGTGTGTGAGACCCTGTGTGTGTGTGTACTTGTGTGTGTGTGTGTCGTGTGTCAGTCGAGAGAGAGTGTGTGAGTGTGTGTGTGTAACATGTGTGTCAAGCAACCACCTGTGTGTGTGTGTGTGTGTGTTGTGTGTGTGGCACAATGTGTGTGTGTGTGTGTTGTGTGTGTGTTCTTTTGTGAGCAGCGACCTCGGTGGACCGACTTGCCCGCTTCCGCGCTCTAGTGGGGAGCAACGGTGGCAGGGAGGCACATCGCCGGTGGTGGCAGAGGGGATGAGATTACAGAGGACGGCAGTTGGGAGGGACGGGAGGGGTGGGCGTCCGAGGGGAGGGGGGAGAGAGGGGGAGTTTCTACCTGGCAGCGGTTCGAGAGCTCCCACCAAGTGGCCCCCGAGAACACATCATTCTCGGGGAAGAACCATGACAGTCCGTGTCACTCTGAACCTGAGTGTCCAAGCACTGAAGCTGGTAGCCGTTAACACTAGTGGGGGAAAGGTGAGAGAATTGAACCCCTTCCCACCGGCCCCTACACCCCCTATTACCCCCGTCTCTGTAAACCCTCCACTAAGCTCTCCCCTTACCCTCTGCTCCGCTCTCCTCGCACATTCCATCTGCCTTCTCCTCCATCTTTCCTACTCTCCTACCACACCCCGCCTCCACACTCCCTCCCACTCCTTAACCGCCTCTCCCTCTCTTTTCTCTCTCTCTCTCTCTCTCTCTCTCTCTCTCTCTCTCTCTCTCTCTCTCTCCCTATTCACCAGTCCCGAAGTCTCAACCGGGCTTCTGCACCCCGGCACCAGGCGGAGATGAGTCACATGTCGCGGTCTGGGCGCACTGCGTGGGCAGGGGAAACGACAAAACACATTGCGGTTCATGGCGGCGGACCCCCCGGGACAATTTGGTAAATTTGATGTCGTTGTCCACTTGTGTAGTAATTCGTATTTGGGATGGCTGTCACCACTCCGATTCGATGAACTGCTCCCCCCACCCCCCACCCCGCCGCAGCCGTGCTCATGCTCGCCAGACAAATCTGCAGTCGCTACGAACAGACCTTAAAACCAGATCACTCCTCATCCCCCTTCGCTCCAAGGAATAGAGTCCCTTAGCCCTGCTCAATAACCTCTCCCTAGGAGCGCACACCTCTCAGTCCTGGCAACATCTTCAGTGGGCCGAAGGACCAGTTTCCGAGCTGTCGGGGGGCGGGGGGGGGGAGGGGGGGGAGGGCGGTGGGGTTGAAGGACGAGGGTCGAGAAAGTGAATGTAGACCGGGGACAGGGGGTTGTAGGGGCCGGAGGGGGACGTGCGGGTTGCCAGAGACGGGGGACAGGGAATATAGGGCGGAGGGGTTTACAGCGCGGGTGAATCCAGGCGCCGACGCACGTAGTAGAGACTGCCATGTCCTCCATATGGATTTGAGCTGCGTCCGTACGCCTTTGAACCGATGATCATTCTGTGCAACCCCAACCTATAAAAACAACAGTGGGTACTGGTTTTCTAATTTCGACAAGAAGAATGCGACCTGATTTACCATTGGGCATTCACTCGTCAGACCTATGAGACCAAAGCGCAACTCCATTGTCTGTGGAGAGACGGACAGAGTCAGTGAAAGAGGCGGCGCCGGAGGCGACATCCCGCTCAAACAAAGAGACTCTTTAGGCAGCGGCAGAGAGGACCGCCCCCCCCCCCCTGGGCGGCTGCCGCGCGGAACGGCAGTCTGCGCTCCGGCAGCATATTGTATACGGCTGCGGATCACACGCGCTGAGAGGGTACATCCTGCGGCTGTTGATCAGGCGATCCGTGAGATGGCAGCCTCAGGAATATTCCGAGAGGCAAAGGACTACACGGACGCTCTGTGAAATCCGCCTCTCTTGTTTAAAGAATCAGATTGGGACATTGTCTCGAACAGATGAAATCGGTTATGTGAAAAAAAACAGGATCTGGGATTAAATGATCGCGTGGAATATGATTCATAATCACATTTTATTAGCATTTGCACCTTCTCTTGCCCCGTTATTTACCGCCACTCCAGCCTCATCCCCTCTGAAGTACTCAGTACCAACATACAAACTCAACATTGTATTAGAACAAACTCAAATACTGACTCGGCAACCAAACCAACACTGGGTATTAAACTCGTCGACAAGGGAGGCTGCCAGTTGTCGTGTGGCAGCTGACCTCCTAAACTCTGGGGCCGGTCACAGTGGCTACGCAGCGGTAGAGTTACTGCCTTCGCGCCCCGAATGCAGCGCGGAGCAGGGTTCGGTCCCAGACTACGGGTGTCCGCTGCCTCATTTAACTTGTTCGACTTTGTGAACTATACATCCTCGTCTTTAATTTTGTTCAGTGATCCGGGATGAAGTTGGACGTGCCTTTGTATTTTATTGTTTTATATGTTCGATTCTTTGAGATTATGTATTGATTTTGGGGTGAACAAGTCGATACGAAATTTATGCTCTGTCGAGAGGTATATGAAGACAGATATGCTCGTTTATTAGCCTTAGGGCTTCATAATTATTGATGTCATTTTGCAATTTGAGCCTGAATGTCTGTTAGTTCGGAATGGTTCCCCTAGTTGTGAGGGAAAAAACTCTGGTTCAGACTCTCTTATTATTTTCGCAGTGAGACCGGAGAGCTATATTTTTCCTCCGCTCTGTTGGGATAACGTCAAAAGATGTTCCTGCCACTTAGAAGTAGGAATTTGAATACCGTGGGTCATTCTTTGTCCTTTAGTGGAACAAAACGATGGCTCGGTGCTCGTTAGGTGATAAGATGTAGGGTAATAGGTGGGCGGTGCGTGGTTTCGTAATAGGGAGGAGCATGGTGTTTGGCTCCAAAAAACTGATCGGGGATTCTGAAGAACATGCGAAGGGAGCCAGAACGCTAAGAGAACCCTCTGTGGACGGTAAGATTCTAAGGCACATAGCTCCAGTTAGGTCAAAAGTGTCATTCTGTGGATCAGGTGCCGGGCCTGTCCACACTTTCACCGACCTAAAGTTCACGACCTTTTTTTACTCTGTGGACATTTTTCATAGGCTAAGAAAAAAACGCCCCGGCCTAATACGTAATGCCCACTAGGAAAGTCAGGATACCTACGGGAGGAAGAAGTCATGTCGCGACAGCTTACAAATTATCCTCTTAGCAGCATACCTTACTACCCTTGCTGATACGACCATAAGAGCTCAACCAGTATGAATCGTGGGCGCCAACTCTTGCAGTGGTCGTGAAAGTTAGGTTCGCTGAATGTGTTGGGACAGGCACTAGGGGATCCTTCAGCTTGGAGCGAAGAGCGACGCTAGCGTCCATGGTTAGTATTAAAGCGGATGTGAGCAGATGGAATGGATACTTTTTTATTTTTAAACGAGGGCAAGGATTCCTAGAGAATGTGCCGCGGCGACTGTTGACGTGAGTATTTTACAGAATCAGATAGAATAACGGCAAGCGCCGATTTCCACCAACTTCTACTTTTGAGAATAATGCTGCCTGAATCTTAGTCTGGGTCACGGCGTAGAAAGAGCATCGTGTATTGTGCAGCAGTTGGACTCAGGTATTTCTCTGCAGGCTTATTAGCCCTAGTTCGCCAATGTTGCGAATTTCTGGATTTGGTCCATGTGCTGGTGATATTAAATTCCAGGTCGAGTAAGATGATACCACATCCAACAAATAATCGCATTGGGAGCTCGACCATCAACACGCAATGATAATTTCCACCGAGTGATGACCAGCAGTATAATGAGGGGATATTACCTGCGGCTCTGCCATCTGCGGAGTCCTTTGCCTCTCTGCCCGAGCCATAGGCATGGACCCCGGAGTCTCTGCGGTAAGCCTATCCTGCTCGTTCACTAACATGTATCTGAAATGGGTAAAAGTGGATTGAACAGAACAATGAGGACAAATGGCGGTCACTAGGAGGGTGATGGGATAAGGATATTGGAAAAAACTCCCACGATATCCCCAGACCAGTGATGATGTATCGAGCACCGGGTCTATGCCTCCAAAACACAATTCCAGGGGGAAAATAAATAGCAAAATATAAATCCGTCCCTCAAACATAAAAATACCAGAAGTGTTCTTCTATTAATATCAGAACTACAGCACGTCCACCTGACCCCCATAGTACCAGACAACGAGGCCGCCCCTTAAAAATCGTTCCTCTCGAGATACACTATAGTTTGATTTTCTAGCACTTCTTTGTTGCTGTGCAAGCAAATGGCCCGAACCCTTATCTGTGGTTTTGTATTCTAAAGGTGAGGTGACGGTCGATACTCCAAAATTAGAACTGATCGGTGATCGGTTAAAAGCATCTTAGTGTTAGATAAGATCATAAAGAGAGTGCGACGTCGTAAAAAGAGTACAAAATTACACTCCCGGGGACTCTAGGAGAGATACCAGGGAAAACTTATTAATGCTTTTGCAAGTTACATGCAATAGGGGTAAAATCTGCTCTGTATCACGAGTCGAATTAAGACAACAATGACCTGTAGATCACGGCCTGTTTGCCTATGGCCATCAGGTAGCGAAGTGACACCTGCGAGGCAACAGACCGCACTCTCCCGAGACAGGACCGAACAATCGTACAGCTAAGGCTAGAGTGTTCATTGTGTAGAGAGGAAGTAAACTGAGGACATGAAAGCGGACAAAGAAAACACCGCAGATTCATGCCGATAAAAGAGCAAATACAATCATGCACAATCCATGTTCTGGAATTCGTAGAAGATTGTTTACGACCCCCAATGGCTGTCTACTATTAACTACTCAAGGAACAAAAAATATATTTATTGGTAAAATAACTGCATTCTGCTCGGATATACTTAATGATGAGAAGCAGCATTTACGGCGGTTTACGGATTAAGGATCACAGGACAGGTTTCTGGACCATTGCTCACTTCACTCAATGGGAGTTTAGCATCTTTGCTTCCTGTGAATCGGCGCTTTGGTATTTAATGTGGGATGGAGAAACAGACACTAGTCTAGCCTCTTTTAGTGTGGATACACATGTCAGCCCAGGTTTCTCCCTCTAATTCATTGCCCAATTAGGTGTCACTGCTGTTTCTTCGGGGACAGTTTACAGGTTCTTGTACGGAGCATGAGGGGTGATAGTTGGGCGAAATTGGGCCAGATTTCCCCAGCAGGAGAACTGTTCGCTGCAATCGCCACTGCGAGGAGGTGGGAAGGCCTCAAAGGAATGCGTGTCAGTATCTCAAAGAGATTGAATGGTTGAAAACCTGAGTTCATAAACCATGCAACACTGTAAACATCAATATAAAATCAGTTTATGCACTTAGCCCTGTGGACACCCTTCGACAGCTACATATTTGATCTCCAAGCACGACAGCAGTGGCGATTGCAGCAGGAGAACGTGATTTACCTAGAACTGGGATGTAGTTAAAGAGTGTTTACCGCGTTAATCATCAAGAGCTCGTGGACATGGTATACTATGTAAAAATAAAACAGGCACAAAGGCTGTATGAGCATCACGGTGATAAACGGACTCCGACTAAGTGAAACCTCTAATCACACCACAATCAGGCTCTGCAATCAACACATTACCCCTATTAATGTGCTCGAACATTTATCTTAAAGGAAATCACAGTCATGAATTAGTACGAGCTACACAAACGTTATTATACCGGGATCACGTAACTGCCGCTTCTCACCTGATGTTGCGCGGGAATTTGTACGGGACTTACCTGGAGAAGCAACAAGGGCAGAGACGGATAAAATAGACAGGCCTGAATAGTTATAGAGTAGACTGTAAATCCGATTAGTAAGCTGTGCCAAGACCCAAAAATTCGTCGGCTCATATAGAAGACTCCTTCTCCACTCGCGAGAATAACACACAAACGGTATCATCCCCTGTACGACCGTTTTCATAGAGAACCGATCTCCACTCTCTATCGTGTATCACCGCAACTCACGTGTTCCTCGATTACACTCGGCGGAATAAAGAAACTTTATTTACCTACTATAGACTTAAACTCTTAATTTATTCTCTTGTAACAGCGGCATGCTATACCATCCATTCTAATTAAACATGCTCACTTGATTATGTTACACACGATCCGACTGTTTAAATCCCTCTGTGGTAGCAGGGGTGCTTTTGTGTCACGGTAACGGGCGGGATGCTCTCAACTAACACTTTTTCACTATCCATAACAAAAGGAATCCGTTTTTATTGGAACTGGAGAAAACTCACGAGTGACACAACCACGGGCTCCGTGCGGGAATAGACGTTAAATTATACTCAATGAACAAACAATCTATTGTTTACTTTTGTGGTCAGGAGCACAAAGTAACCTCAAAACGGAAAGGGTAGCAGACATCATGGGTGATGATATCCATTACTTTTAAATGTCTCATGTTCGCCATTGCCATAAGTGGACACAGTTTGGTGTCCGAGGGAGCAATCTGAATGGCTGATAGAATCCGCACCGTCTCTCGCATAATTCCCAATATTCTGGTGCGAGCATGTCGCCTGAATTCGGAATCGTTCCAGATTACTCGTTTCCATTTAATCTGGCCTATCTTGACTTGAGAGGATTCATCTATTGCATCTAGATAAATTTATACCGATACGGGCCCATGGCACCATTCTATCTACATTTTCAATATTTGTGGTAGACTTTGTTGGGGCCCAGCTCACAATTAAACCACTCACATTTACAGTATCAAAGAACATCCATCAGATCGCTTTTAAAATATTTTCCTCTTCACACTAAACCGATATCTCTGTTCGTAAGATGATATTCCGACCAATGGATCTTTTGACAAAAGTCGATCTACTGTCTTCCGCCCCCTCGTTATCCTGATACCATTTCTTTCAGTTGGATCCACTCATCGTCCATGGCTGTCCGGGAAAGGGACTGTCACGTACTTCCAATCTCTAGAGCCATACAGTGTGTTTTTGGTCTAATGTACAGATAATCTTCGACCATATTTGCTGCTTGCAGCAGCATAACATTATGCGTAAAGGACCAGCAGCACACAAATAAACACAAAGAAAAAAAGAAAGTCTCATTAAGACTAAAATTATCATATTACAGGTAAATCCAAAGCTGGAAGTCTGAAGCACAAAACAAAACACTTTTCTGTTTAGGTTTTTGGTTTTGGTGAGTTGAAGAGCCCGGTTTTTATGGAAAGAAGCTGTTCCTGAAACGGCTAGTAGAGCCTACACGTTTGCAGGAATCCGATATTCTTTCTCAGAGGTTTAGGAGAGACAACAAGACCCGTGGCCAGGCTGGTGAGGGTTTCCAGATCTATTGCTCGAGTTGCTATTTCATAGTCAATGCCTCTTGTAGGAATCATTAAATGGGGGACAGTTAAGATGATGGATAGGCATAGGTCGATTGGGAACACCAGCGTTTTTAAATATCCTACATTCCTGGACTTGTTCGAAACGTAAAAAATCCAATAAAATAGTGCCGAAAACCAGGCACCGTCTTCGGCACCGGTCAATATAGTCTACTTACCTTGACCTCGAATATTAGATACAGACAAGAAGAACATTCGTCACAACACCCGATGTCCTTTTTGGTACTATCCAAGAGTCATGTCGAATTGAATTTCTTTATGATTACCAATCAAAATTGCTGAGATGTCCACTCGACAGATCTTTCAGACTATATGCACGGAAAGGAACATTAAAGCTGTTGTCTCTTTCCACTATCGAACCGTCGATGAGGGAATATGTTCATTTCTCCTCGGCCGTCCTCTTCTTAAATTCAGATTATACCACACATCCGCAGCCACTTGCCCGTGGGGAACAAATTGATGGATGAGGCGTTTGAGGTTGTCAATGGGATTAGACCCAGCGGGGGATAGGTTGGGTCCAGGTATTTGGAAATTAATTCAGTGGAGCTCGAATTACCTGAAACAATGGGTTACCAGAAAATACAGTAGTAGAAGCACGCAAGGAAAGGGACGGCAAATGCTGTGTTCTTTCAAGAAGGGCTTTGCAGGGGAAAATGCGGGGGTAACACTATAGGCCGGTAAGCTTTATCATTTGTATTTGGTAAGGTAGCCGGGGTGGTATTCTGGGACACTAGGATGTGAATGATTGAATGAATGAATTGAATGCATGAATGAGATGAGTGGTTTTTGTTTATTGGACAAGTAATCCTCACCATACAAGGAATTTGCCGATTAATTTACAGGCCAATTTTGCATGAGCATGGGCTATTTTTGGTCCGGACCTCTGCAAGGGTTTTGTACGCGCATGGGAGGTGGATAGGATTCGTCTCACAAAACTGATAGATTTTTATGAAGACGTGAGAAAATTTTGTTTACTAGAAGGCAGAGTTACGTGGATGTTGTGTACATGGGCTTTAGTAAAGCGTTCGACAAGGTGCCGATAGAGGATTGCTCTGGAGGTATTTAGGATCTTGTGGGATTTGAGAATTAATATTAAGGGTTATACATCACCTATAGAAAGAACAGGCAGCATGGCAGAGCGAGGGGGTTGGTAGTTTCGTGCAGTTGAGGGCGGTATGTAGTACTTCAGTCCCCTGCGAGGGAAGACATAGGGAAACTGCC
This sequence comes from Okamejei kenojei, assembly GCA_035221665.1. Classification (NCBI taxonomy): domain Eukaryota; kingdom Metazoa; phylum Chordata; class Chondrichthyes; order Rajiformes; family Rajidae; genus Okamejei; species Okamejei kenojei. Next base: position 3,691,051 of record CM069172.1, read on the forward strand.
GTATTCAGAGGTAGAGTCACAGGTGGATTGAGTTGAGGAATTGTTCAAAAGACAGAAGACACTAATTCGTCGTTATTTAACGACCCCCAAATAGTAGACCGGATGTAGGGTTGTAAGTTGCAGCAGGAGTTTAATCTAAGTTTGTAATAAATGGTTAACGGCCACTGTGGTGATGGGGGATTTTCAACTATGCAGGTTTAGCATGGGTAGAAAATCTGCGTTTACGGTTCAGGACCCCACGAAAAGAAGAGCTTGCTAGAATGGCTCCGCGATGGATTCTTAGAGGCAGCTTGTAATGGTAAGACCGGACCAGGAAAAAAGGCCAATTCTGGTTTAGTGTTGTCCTACATGAACCAGATTATGATTATTGGAGAACTCGAGTTAATGGAAACGCCCGTGGAGGTTGTGATCATAATATGATTAATTTTCTAACCTGCAATTTAGAGAAGGAGAACGTTTTTATAATCGGAAGTAGGCGTGAGTGATGCGTTGAACAAAGGAGACTCATGAAGGGCCATCGAGAGCGTGAGCTGCCAAAGTAGACTATGGAAAGGGATCCTAGCAGGCAATGACGGTGGACACAGCATAAATGGGCAAGGGAATTTCTGGGCCATAATCCAGAAGACGCAAGGATATTTTCATTCCAAAAAAGGAAGAAAGATTCTAGTTGAAGTAGGAGGCAACCGTGGATGGACAACGAGCAGTTAAGGTTTTAGAATAATACTAATAGAAAAGGATGTAAACCACAACAAAGAGTAGGGCGAGCCCGCGAGAGGATTGGGGAATACTTTCTAAAGGACATCCGAAGGAAACAAAAAGGGCAATCCGGGCTGAAATGTTGAAGTAACGATGGGGAAGCTGGCCGAGGAATATGCATGAAGGACAGTAAAGTTGCTTTAGATATGTCTAGGGGAAAAAGAGTAGCAAAGTCAAAATGAGGGTTCCCTTGCAAGGCAGACACGGTGTGGATGATTTTGAAATTATATATGGGCAACAAGGAATGGCAGAAGGAGTTGAATAAGGACTTACTTCGGATCTGTTTCACTAAGCAGCGGCGCAACCTATATTCCCAGATGTACTGGACGGGCAGAGGATCTAAGGGGGTAGACGGAACTGAATTAATTTTTATTAGGCGAAAAAACATTGTATTGGGTAAGGCTATTGATATTGGAAGGATGATAATCCCTGGGCTTGATGGTCTGCATCCCACGGTACACTCCTCAGGGAGGGTGGGCAACTAGAATTAGTAGGAAGCATTTGATTATTTTCCAATGCTCAATTGATCTCCAGGGATCCGTTCCTGTGGATTGTAGGATAGGTTAATGTGTATCCCACTTTTCAAGAAAAGGTGCCTCGAGAGTAAAACCGGAGAGAATTACCAGAACCAAGTCTAACCTGCTTTCGGTGGTGAGTAAAGGGGGCTGGCGTCAATTCTTAAACGACGGTACCTTAATGGGGCATTTGGATAGCTGTAAATGATTAGTTCCAAGGGCAACATTGGACTTCTTTAAAGGGAAATCATGCTTGATAATCTTCTGGAATTTTGTTTGAGGATATCCATTCCTGTGCAAGTAAATTGGATGAAGGGCAGACGCCCGACCGAGGTGCCACGGGATTTGTAGTGTAGCTTGTCTTTCAGAAAGCCGATCTGATATGCATTCTGCACATCGGTAGAGACTGATACCCTGTGAAAAGTGTCCTTTTCAGAAAATGGCAGGCAGTGGCCAAGTCGCCGATAGGACGTGCGGCAAGGCTCGGTGTTGGCGTATCGCAACAGTTTACACCACTATATATATAAATGATTTGGCAAGACGAGGATTTTGCGAGCAATACTAGCCAATCTTTGCGGATTGACACAAAGCTGGCTGGCAGAAATGAATAGATTTGTGAACTGTGAAAAGAGGATGTTAGGGAGGTTGCAGGTGGACCTGGACAGGTGAGCGTGAAGGTGGGCAGAATCAGAGTGGCAGATGCAGTAAATCATAGATAAAAGTGGATGATATGCACTTTGGCGGCTATCACATGCAAGGGGGCAGGATTATGTATCTCAATGGGGTTGTTTAGGTAATGTGGAGGTAACAGCGATACCTGGGTGTCCTTGTACACCGGTCACTGAAAGTTGACATACGGGTACAGAGGACAGTGGAAGGAAAGCTAATAGAATGCTTGGCCCTATAACAGGTGGATTTCATTTTAGGAGTAAAGAGGTTCTTCTGCAGTTGTATATGGCCTACTGGTGAGACGACATGTCTGGAAAGGTATTGTGTACAGTTTTGGTCTCCTAATTTGAGGAAGGGAAATCCTTGTGATTGAGGCAGTGCAGCGTAGGTTCACGAGATTGATCCAAGGGGATGGCGGGGGGATGTCATTGAGGAAAGATAGGAAATGACTAGGCTTTATTCTACTGGAGTTTAGAAGGATGAGGGGGGGGGTGGAAGGGTCTCTATGCAAACATATAAAATTATTAAAGGAGACTGGACCCCACCCCCCCGGGGGGGGCCGGTTGCAGGAAAAATGTTCCCATTGTATGGGCGAGTCCAGAACCAGGGCCCACAGTCTTAGAATAAAGGGGGAGGTCGTATAAGGACTGAGGTTGAGAAAAAAACGTTTTTCACCCTGAGAGTTGTTGAATTTATGGAATTCCCTGCTACAGAGGGACAGTGGAGGCCAAATCACTGGTTGGATTTAAGATGTGAGTTGGATAGAGCTCTTGGGGCCTAGTGGAGGTCAAGGGATATGGGGAGAAGGCAGGCAAGGGTTATTGATTGCGACGATCAGCCCATGATCACAATGAATGGTGGTGCTGGCTCGAAGGGACGAAATTGCCTCCTCCTGCACCTATTTTTTCTATGTTTCTATGTTTCTATTGATCCAAGGTAAGTTAGCACGAGTGGAATAGTAAATTGGCTCATGGAAGGAAAGCAGATGAGTGGTGGTTTGGAAGGTTGGCTTTCAGAATGAAAGGCCTGTGGCCACGCGGTGTGCCTTCGGGTTCGGTGTTGGGCCCTTTTACTGTTTGCCATCTGCATCATGATTTGGTATACGAGAAACATATCCATGGATAAAAATTAGCAAGTTTGCTGATGATACAAAATGTTAGTGGTTTTGCAGATAGAGAAGATGGTTGTAAAACGATTGCAGCATCGATCTCATCTGGGGTGAATGTCCAAGTAGGTGAGATGTATTGAGTTGATGCGATTGTAATACAGAGAAGTGTGAGGTGATGCATTTTGGGGACGTCGATCTAAGGACAGGACCTGAACCAATTAATGGAAGGCTCTGGGGGTTAGTGTGTTAGACACAGGGGTACAGGTGCATGGTTCGATGAAGATCGAGTCGAGGTAGATAAGGTCGGTCAAAAAATATATTATGGCATTTTTTGGCCTCTTCGTCAGTGTATTAGAGTATTTAACTTGGGTTGTCATCGTTGCAGTTGCAAAGACGCTGAAATGGATTGAGACCGCAATTTAGATATTGATGCTCAGTTCTCTGGGCACCATGTTATAAGAAAATTATTGGCAGCTTGAATAAGGTTTTCAGAAAAGATTCCGAAGAAGTCTCCCAGCACCAGAGGGAGTGAGCTCGAGGGAGATGTTGAATACGCTGGGTTCCTGTTCACGGAGTGCTAGGAGGATGAGGGGAGATCTTATCGAAGTTACAAAATCATGAGAGGAATAGATCGGGTTGATGCACAGGCTTACCCTAGAGCTAGGGGGAATCGAGGACCAAGGGACATAGGTTCAAGGGATAAGGGGAAAAGTAATAGGAAGAGAGGGTAACTTTTTTTCACTCTGAGGGTGCATGGGTGCATGGAAGAGGCCTGTACAGAGGGAGGTAGTTGAAGTTGGGACTATCCCGTTCATTTATGAAATACAGTTGCAAAGGTTACATGGGATCCATGCGTTATGGACCAAGCCGCGAGGGAAAGGGGGACTACGGGTACGCTGGGTCCATTGTTTGGCCAGGTTGTAGGGCGCCGTTGGGCCGAAGGGCCTGTTGCCACACTAGTATTACTTTATGACTCTATGGCTCTAATATTGGATAGCTGCACCAAACGAAAGGACAAACTGCTATGAAAGTGGAAAAATGAAGTGGAAATGTTTAATTGAACCATTTGTGATTGTATACTGTATGTTGTTGGATCTCTCAAGGGGGACGCAAATGCAATGCCGTTACATTTCGTGTGTCTTCCGGAGCAAGCCATTAGAATAATTCGTGTTCGAAAAGGTAAACGTTGTGTAAGGTATCGGTTCATGTGATTGCCCCACCCCCAAAAAATTACTACTGTGCCGACACGGCCAAAACCCGACACCCTGCGGAATGGGGGAATATTAAAGGTGGCCGGACTGTGGTCTCGGATTAGTAATTTATCTGAAGGCACGAAAAAACATACCAATGTTCTCCACCCATTACCGTTTATTTCTCAGGGCATGGGCAATTTAAAATGCGTACACTTCTCTTCGCCTCCGCGAACTGAAACGGGGAGAAGCCAGGCACGGTCGGGGAAAGGTACCAAACCAAGGAAGGTTAATTCCTACTTGTATCGCACAGATGTTTGGTCTTTGGGCGGAGATTTTCTTTCTTGCATTTATCAAGGGCGTCTGAGTCTGGCAGGGGACGGGCGGAGGATCTTGTGGTGAATTACACAGTGTCATCGGCGGCGGCACGTGGAATACAGAGGTGCCAGTGGGCGGGGGATGGTGGCATTACACAGTTTTGGGCGTTGCGGGCGATGTGGAATACGCCTACAGCTTCAGACAGGACAGTAGATACTAAACAAAAGCCGGAAAGTAGCCCTTAAAGGCACCTTCCTGCGAAAGCACTGGATACATTTGCTTCACTTGCTGCCCCGTGAAGCCGACATGCCTTGCCTCATGCTCCCTTTAATCAAGAATGCACACCTAATGATCACTGCACCGGTCTAAGATCTATTAGGGAATATACTAAGATGGGAGGGTAAATAGGAGCTGCTCCATGATGCGCCTCCTCGACAACGGTCATTTTGTAGTTATATGCAGTTATCAGCTCTATTCTTCTTGATACTTCCCTAATGGCCAATCATCCTCTACAATATTCCACTTTTACTCTCTCAATATACCAATTATATGGCTCCTCCCCCTGCATCAATCATGTCTCAAACTAAAAGTACCTCGGATCGAATTCCAACTCCATCTGAGTTGCCTCGGGTTAAGCATGCCACCACACGATTAAAGGACAATTTTCATTTCACCTGGTTCTCAAGCGTTGACAATTATTGGAGTATACATTAGCCTATTCGGTCCCGCAGAGTGCTATTCCGCCATTCAATCCTGGCTGATCTTCTGGCCTCCTAATCCATTTTCCTGCCTCCTACACAGATAAACCAATTGGACCCACCCGTTACGTTCTAATCAAAACATCTGTACATAATCTTGCCTTTTTAAATTATCCATTAGCTTCCCCTTCACGGGCACTCTGCCAATTGCCTTTTCAATTGTTCTGTAAGTTTGAATAAGGTTCCCCCTTCTAACCTTTCTAATTCTGACGAGTTACCACGGCCAATGCTGTCAAACGCTCTCAACATATGCCAAACTCCACTCATTCCAGGAAATAGTTCTTCGTACAAGCCTCCTGCGGACCCTCTCCCAGATCCAAGGACATCCTTCTCTCTGATTTTCTGCACAGAGTCTTCTAATAGTACTCCAAAATGCGGCATGGACCAGGGCCTTATAGAGCCATCTGCATTAATCTCCTGTGTTTTTGTTTTCCAGTCCTAATACTTGATGTAATATTTATTTTGTCTTAACCAGCACGCAACGATGAACGTTTTGAGAGTAACTCGCACCAGCATGCCAAGCCCCTTTGCACCATCCGATATACTGGATTCCTCTACTCCATTTAGAAAGTAAATCTACGCCGTAATTCTTATTACCAAAATGCATGACTGTACTTCAGCTGTACTGGAATTGCATCTGCGCACTCTCCCAACCTGTCCCAAGTCCTTCTGCGAGGGAGTCCTTTGATTACAAACTACATCGACAGCCACATTCCACCAAGCTCAGATCATCCTGCAAACTTGGCCAAAAAGATTTCAATCACTTCTCCAAATCCATGAATTGTACAACTGAAGGAAAATGCGAGGCCCCCAGCAGCGACCCTTGCAGAGCACCACTTAGTCCTTCTGGATGACAAACCTGGGTAAAACGCTTGCAGATTATTGCATCTCTTTGCTTTCTGCCATCCTAGCCAACACAGCTATCCTTGCTAGTATTCCTCCCTCAATACAATGGGCTCTCATCTTCCCTTACCAGCCATGGACGGTGCGCTTCACTGACCGAAGGCCTTCTGAATCTATGGTATCTATATTTTACAGCATCCCCACTCTGTCTGACCTGCCATTAATCCATCCTCAAAGAAAAACTATAGCAGATTGTCAGAAAAGGATTGTCCCTTTACAAAACCAGCTGTTGAATTCGGCGCTCTTTCATCTTGATTCCGAAGTAACCTTCTCTTTATAATTTGATTCTAAATGTTAACAACCACCGAAGTCAGCTTACCGGCCCTATAGTTTCCGCACTTGGCTGTGCTCCCTTTTTCCCAATTACAGAATGATCATCTATTTTGTTATTCGCACTTAATGTCCAACCTCCTAATAAGGACATCTACACATTGATTCCTCACTATTGATTATCTGCATGACAACACAATTTTCTTGCCAAGCTCCATATTTTGAATTTTATTTTTATTACCCTCATCATCGATAGTCCTTCCATAGCACATATCACCCTCCCAGTTCTATCGTACTCATTCTTGCTGAGATCAACTTCTATGTTCAGGACCCATTAATACAAATATTCGGTGCGCCTTTCTCACACACCTCCACTTTGTACTTTGAAGTTCTCTCTTAAAGTCATTCTGTTTTTTCACTCCCCCTAATCCAAGGTTTTCAATAATTCTTTCCTCCCAACGATGCTCTCCAATAACCCTACTCAACAAATCCTGCTTTATGATCCTTAGCATCTTACTCCCCCATTTACATCCATCCAATTGTTTAATATCCATGATTATTTTATGATACCAGTTGTTGCTGACATGTGAATATACCTTTGTTGTTCGACGATGGCCTAGTAAAATGTTCAGTCAATGGCAGGAAAGTTGTTGCAGAGAATTTACTAAGGGGACAGGGTGTATGTGAAAATACCAGGCGTTCTATAATTAGGAAGGTCGTCAGCACATGTCTGACAAATGCTTGCTAAGGAGATTATATATAGTCACTTTTTTGATGATCAGAAAGTAGGAGACTTAATTTAATCTGGACGATGGTGGCCTTCCCTTGTCACAATGTCACTACTAGTAGGTGGTCTAGAAAAATCTAATGCACAACAGCGGATTTTGTTTTAGTTTAGTTTAGTTTGGGATCCAGTGCGGAAAAAAAGCCCACCGAGTTCTTGCGACCAGCGATCCCTGTTAACGAGCAGCTATCCTACACAATAGGGGCCAATATTTAATTTTCCCCAAATCCAATTAACCTAGAATCTGTACATATTTGGGTGTTAATGGGGGGTAGCGTTCCTAAACTCACTTTCTGATAGCACACCGAGGTCAGGATTGAACCAGGTCCTGCGATGTACAGACAGCGATTCTACCGCTCGCGCCATGCGATTTGATGTTATGTTGGCAAACATTGGCTTGAGTAATATGGACCGCTAGCAGTACTCGTACGCAGTTCCCGGAATGTGACGTCAGGCATGGACAGGGTGCGTTAGAAGAAGACATCTTGGGCAAGCTCGGGCCATTGTTTGCAGCAGATTTTAAGTGTGCAAGGATCTGTACATTTTCTTTCAGGTTTGCGGGCCGTATTCAGATGATAATTGGCCTGAAAAGGGTCGCGAACCCAAACATCGCTGTTCTTTTCCATCTGCAGATGCTACTTTGACCCACGGATTTCCTACCTGCTAAATTGTGACTTTGCACAAGGTTCCAGCCATCTGCAATCTACTTAGCATCGCAGTCTCTTTAAACGTGTCTTTGTGTGCATTCTTGGATAATATTAATCACTTTAGAGCCGATATAATTCCTCTATTGATGCATACTATGACCGTTTATAGTATTTTTTTTGTCTGGCTCAATTTTTTGCTGATGTCGTACAGATGTATTAGTATGTAGAGACTGCAGCCGTGAACTAGATGTTCATTACTGCAATTATGTACTGCATTACCCTCCAGTTAAAGTTCCCTCTAGGTAGCGCAGGAGAATTACTGTAATAAACATGGTAATGAGGAAAACCCTCAGCAGATCAGGTGGCCATCTAGTTGGAAAACAATAACAAATATAACGTTTTTGGACTGAGTGCAAATTTAGCCTATCCACCAGAACTTGTGCACTTGATGTTGTATTTAAATCTCTTTACAAAATAAAGTACAATCTCAAAGAATTGGTCTGTGGTAAGTTTCATAGCGCATGGGAAAGAAAGACCCGGCGGTTATTTTTACACTCATGGAGGGCATCCTAAACATCTTGCACAGGGGTGTTGAAGTGTTTCAATTGTCACCCTGTACATTGGACCTGCTTCAGCCGTAGGCAATTAAACTCATCCACAAATAGGCATGTGCAGAAAAATAAATCCAAATCAACATCATTCTAGGGAATAATGTTCACATTTTGTTCCAGACTTTATTGTAGTCAGTGATTGATTTTATTTGTGGCATCTCGTCAGACTAAAGTTTCAAACATAGCAAACACCTTTTTTTTTTTATTTTGCTAGGGTTTTATCTCTTGTAGATATCAACATTTCACATGGGCGGGATAGATTCAGAATAAGGGACATTTCCCAGGATTTATCAGTTGATTACTTGCCTGTATTATCAAGACTATCTTAATCCTTCAGGGTATTATCTGCATACGTCTAGTGCCAAAAAGTGACGTTATAGTCATGAGCAGCAAATGAGTATATGGTGGGCGGAGTTGGAGTTTTTTTCTACATCAGCAAGGAACTTAATGTCTAGATCTAGGATCTCAACACGAACTCTGTGGTCAAAATGTAGAAACAAGGAACTAATAGTTGCTCGGTCTACAAGAGGATAAGACACAATTCCAGTGTGGATGAAACTCACTTTCCTAGGGAACGTGATCAAAAGGACTGAATGTTCAAAACCGGACCTGTTACCTATGGTTGGCTGGATCCTCACCAAAAGCCATCTCAAAGCTATGGCTCACCTTTGATGAATGAGATGTGTCCAATGCACGCGTTACTGATTATACACCTTAACTAAAAAATTTGTTTTGGACGCGCACTATGTTACACATCTCGCATGGACGCTTTGATAGGGCGAATACTGATGTGCCTTTCCGGAGCCCCCATTCGCTCTGGATGCCTGTGAATGATCATTTCAGTCTCAGTCACTGCTAGAGAGGTACACCTCTAAAGTTCCATTCACTTCTATATTATGCATTCATTATATATAGCCCTGGCTGTAGCTTTGGTCTGTCACGATCACTAGATGATTGAGCTAGGGGCATAAGTGTGGGTTACAATTATACTAACTGGTGGGGGAAGAGAAAGTGGTTAGCATGGACATCGTTTACTTTCAATTTTAAAGGTGTATACCAAATATCTTCTACAGTCACAAGAATCCGACCGTAAGGAAATCCTTCAGAGGGCGTGATCCCTGAAAAGAGCCTCGGACATGATGGTTATACCCGGTCGTGTTCGTAAAAACCAGTGCGGCCCAACTGGCTGGAGGTTTTACGGACAATTTTCAACCTATCACTCCTGAGGGCTGGGGTCCCACCTGCTTTAAAAGCATCAAAATTATAGCAGTGCCCAAGAAGAGACAAGGTGGACGGTGCTCATTGACTATCGAACAAGTGGCACTAAACGCCTGTGGTTGAAGGATATGCATTTGAGAGGTTGATCAAGGCGCAAATCAACTCCTACCTCGACAAAAAACTGGGAAACCCTCACTGCAGTTTCGCTTACCAACAGATCAAACAGATTTCAAACGGTGGACGGCGATCTCGCTGGACCTCCACTCCGCTCTGAGACAACTTGGAAACAAAAACTCATATGTCAGGCTGTTTATTCATTGATTACAGCTCGGCCCATTTTAACACTCAATCATCCCCTCCAAGCTGAGTTACCTAACTCGCAAAATTGGCGTCTCTGCGCATCCTCTGCGATTGGATCCTCTCGACTTCCTCATTCGCAGACACAGTCTGGTAGTACGTATTGGTGGGGTATGTGTCAGCCTCGATAACAATCCAGCATGGGAGAACCTCAAGGCTATGTGCTCAGCCCCCTTGCTGTACTCATTCTATACTCTGACTGCATAGCCGGTCATAGTGCGTACTCCATCATTCAAGTTCGCAGCGATGACACACTGTTGTGGGACGTATCACTGATTGGGATGAGTCAGAATATAGAAGAACGAGAGAATCGGATGCGAATGATCCATATGGTATGCGAGCACCAATACCCTGGCCCTCAACACCACAAAACCAAGAAAACTGATTGATGGACTTGGGAAGGAGGAGGATGGGGTTCACAGTCCGTTTATTTCAATGGGGTCGATGGTTGGATAGGGTCACAAGTGATTCAATTCTGGGCGTCCACATCTCTGAAGATCTTTCCTGGTCCGAGAACACTGGATGCTATTAATAAGAAAGCACATCAGCAGCCTCTACTTCCTGAGAAGATTACGGAGAGTCGGGTTTGTCAAGGAGCACTTCTTAACCTTTAGAGGTGCACAGTAGAGAGAATGCTGACCGGTTGCTTCGTGGCTTGGTCTTCGGCCAACTTGACCGGCCCTGGCAGAGGAAAAGGACTAAGAAAATAGTAAACACTGCACTAGTCATCATCGGCTGGACCTCCCTTCCATCGAGGTGATCTATCGCGTCACTGCCTCAAAAAGGCTGGTAGCATATCAAAGACACACACCATCCTGGCACGCATATCTCCCCGCTACTTCAGGCTAGAAGGTTTAACAGCGTGGCCTGAAGACTACAAACAACCTGGTTCAGGAATAGCATACTTCCCACCAGACATCAGGCTATTAAACTTGGCACAGGGGACAAAACTCTC
>CM069172.1:3702609-3786684 GCA_035221665.1 Okamejei kenojei
GTTGTTCCTCTTTACATTGGGGACCTGGGGTGGAGAGTGCTACACAGAGCGGTGGTATGCAATAAACGTTTGAGTCAGTTCACGGGCTCGTCTGCCGCATGCATTTTCTGTGGCGAGGAAGCGACCGTGTTCCACGTGTATATGGAGTGTGAGAGATTACTGCCCCTGTATTAATATCTGAAGGGGTTGTTCCTCAAGTTCTGGTTGCATTTTAGTCCCACAACACAAGGCAGGGAGTGAGGATCCATTCGCCAGTCCAGGCAGCGGGCGGTCGATGGTCAGGCTAGAGTCGGCTGCCTGCCCCTTTTCCGTGCCTACGTCCGTGCACGTGTGTCCCTGGAGTGGGAACATGCGGTGTCCACGGGGACTCTGGAGGCCTTTCATGGGCGCTGGTCACCGCGTGGGGTTCAGAGTATTGTGAACAATGATTGTATTGTTGTACTATAATGATTTTATTTGATATAGTGCCATTTTAGATTATGTTTTGATGTGTTGTATTATATAACCATATAACCATATAACAATTACAACACGGAGACAGGCCCTCTCGGCCCTTCCAGTCCGTGCCGACCACTTGTTTTCCCCTAGTCCCATCTACCTGCACTCAGACCATACCCCTCCACGTCCATATACCTATCCACTTTAATTTTTATATGTTTAAAATCGATTCGTCGCCTCCCCCACCTCTGCTGGAAGCTCAATTCCAACATTCCACCACCCTCTGAGTAAGATAGAAGTTCCCCCTCAGTTTACCCTAAACTTCTGTTCCCTTTAATTCTCATGTCATGTTCCTCTTGTTTGGAATCTTCCTTACCCTCAAATGGGAAAAGTTTTCCACGTCAACTCTGTTATCCCTTTCATCATTGTAAAGGACCTCAATCAACTCCCCCCTTAACCTTCTGCGCTCCTAAGAATAAGACCTAACTTGTGTCAACCTTTCTCTGTAACATCGTTGCTGGAACCCTGGCAACATTCTAGTAAATCTCTCTGTACTCTCTATATTTGTTGCCATTTCCTTCTATAACTAGGGCGACCAAAATTGCACAGACACCATACTCCAGAAATGGTCTTACAGATGCCTTTATCAATTTTAACATTACTTTTCCTTACTCCTATATTCAATGCTTGATTTATAAAAGGACAGCAACACCAAAGGCTTTCTTTACCACCTATCTACATGCGATTCACCTTCAGGGAACTATGCACCAGTTATTACTAGTTCCTCGTTCCACAGCATTCCTCAGTTCCCTACCATTTACCATGTAAGGGATTAGATATGATTGTGTCGAATAAAGGTTTATACGATTGTGTCGAATTAAAGTTTTTTGAATATAAAAAGAAACAAAAAGAGAAAGAGAGGAGAGAGACTGAGACAGACAGACAGAACTGAGACGGAGAGAAAGAGAAAGGGGAGAGAGAGACGAGAGAGATATGAGAGAGAGAGCTGGAGAAGTGAGATAGAGAGGGGGGAGAGTTTGAGAGAGTGAGGGGGAGATAGAGCGGTGTAGAAGGGGGATAGAGAGAGAGTGGGAGAGATGATAGGGAGAGAGATGGAGATGAGAGGGAGAAAGAGAGAAGAAGGGGGAGGAAAGAACGAGAGGAGGAAAGGGAAAAGAGATATAGCGATAGGGAGAGGGAAGAGTGGAGAGAGAGTTCGGACACAGGACGGGAGAGGGGAAGAGAAAGGGGGAGGGAGAGAGATTGGGGAGAAGAGAACGGGAGGGAGAGTACAAGGATAGTGGGAGAGAGATAGAAACGAGAGCGGAGAGGGGGACTTACGTGAGAATGAAAGGTGAGAGAAAGGGAGTAAAGGAGAGAGTTGTGAGCGAGAGAGAGGAGCGAGAGAGAGAGAGAGAGAGAGGAAAAGAGAGAGAGCGAGAGCGAGCGCGAGCGAACGAGGAGCGAGAGAGAGAGCGAGACGGAGAGAGAGAGAACGAGAGGGAGGGAAAGAGAAGGGGAGAGAGAGGTGGAGAGAGGGGATAGAGAGAGAGGGGAGAGAGATAAACTAGAGAGAGAAACGGTGAGGGGGAGAGAGAAGGGGAGAGAGTGGAGTGAGAACGAGAGAGAGAGAGGGGGGAGAGTGACAGACAGAGAGACGAGAGAGAGAGAGAGAGAGGAGGGGAGAGAGAGAAACAGAGAGAGATGAGGAGAGAGAGAGGGGAGGGGGAGTAAGAGAGCAGAGAGAGAGAGGAGAGCGAGATGAGGAGAAAGAGAGAGATGTGGAAAGATGGGGAGAGAAGGAAAGGAAATGGAGACAGTGAGGAGGGGGGAGGGATAGTGTAGAGATTAGAGAGAGCGGATAGAGAGGGAGAGGTAGAGTCGGCGGTTGACGGGAAGAAAGTGGGGGAGTATGAGAGGGAGGGTAGAGAGGGGAGAGAGGGAGAGGAGAGGAGTAGAGAGAGGGGCAGGGGAGAGAGGTGAGCAGAGAGGGGTAGAGAGGGAAGAAATGGAGAGGCTGGAGAGGGATAGAAGGGGTTCGAGAGAAGGGGAAAGGAAGTTTGACGCGAGAGGGGGAGAGGTTGGACGAGAGGGGAGGTCGAGTGAGTAGGGGAGAAAGTGGGAGACTGGGGTGGGAGGGAGTGCGGGGAGAGGAGTGAGGTGGATGGAGAGCGTGGAGAGAGAAAGGAGGGAAGGATAGTGAGGAGGAGGGGGCAGATAGAGAGGCTGGAGAGAGAGAGAGGCGGAGAGTGGAGAGAGGGGTCGGTTGAGAGGTGGAGGAAAGAGGAGAGAGGTGAGAAAGGACTAATAAACAATTTAGAGGGGAGAGAGTCAGAGAGAGGGAGAGAGCATGAGAGAGGGAGAGAGGGAGAGAGGGAGTGGCGGAGTGGTGGAGAGGTGAGAGGGGGGAGAGAGACGGGGTAGAGAGAGAGTGAGAGAGAGAGTGGGGGAGATAGGGGGAAAGAGAGTGATAGGTAAGAGAGAGACGAGGAGAGAGAGAGGGGGGAGTATGAGTGGGGAAAGAAGGAGTGTGGGAGAGAGCGAGGGAAGGGAGAAGAGGGCGGTGAGAGAGGCGGATGGTAGTGGGGAGGCAGAGAGAGAGAGAGGAGAGGTGAGAGGGGGAGACGGGGGGACGAGAGAAGAGGCAGGGAGTGGGGAGTGAGGAAGAGAGGGGGGGGGGGGGGGGGGGGTAGAGAGAGTAAACGGGAGAGTGAGAGAGAGGGGGGGAGAGAGGTGCGGGGAAAAAGATTATAGAGAGAGAGAGACATTGGGGGGGTGGAAGAGAGAATGCGGTGAAAGAAAGAGAGAGGGCGAGAGAAGAGAGAGAGAGAGGGGAAGAGGACTGGGAGAGATAGGGTGGAAGATGAGAGTGGGAGCGAGATGAGAGGAGGAGAGAGAGGGGGGTAGAGGTGCAGAGAGCAGGAGAGAGATGGGAAGGGGAATGAGAGAGGGTTGGAAAGTGAAAGGTAGAGAGGAGAGGTGAGGAAGAGAGGTGGTGGAGAGTGAGAGATGGGGATAGAAGGAATGCCTGGAGAGAGAGAGAGAGACGGAGGAGAGAGATACTGAGAGAGAGATAGAGAGGAGGAGGAGAGAGAGAGAGGACAAAGGGGACGATAGAGAGAGGGAGAGGAGATAGGAGAGGGAAGAGAGAAGAGCGAGACGGGGGAGAGCAAGTATAGAGATGAAGAGAGTTTATTTTCCTCTCCGAGCGCGCTCCACCGCTCGCTGCCGCCCGCCGCGCACGCTTCAGGTAGAGGGGGCGGGGGCATGAGAGAGCGAGGAGGAGACAAATAAACCAATATACCGGAGAGATGGAGAGAGAGGGAAGAAGAGAGGGAGAGAGAGAAAGGGTAGGGGGAAGAGAGGGGAGCGAGGGAGAGGGGAGAAAGGGAGAGAGGTTCTAGGAGAGAGGTGGAGAGAGAGGGGGAGAGGAGGAGGGTGGGGTGGGGAGAGTGTGAGGGGAGAGTGGGATAGAGAGAGAGTGGTGACTGGGGGAGGGGGTAGTATAGGCGATGAGAGAGAGACAGGGAAGAGAGAGAGAGAGAAGGAGAGAGATGGGGAGAGTACTAAGAGAAGGGGAAAGAATGAGAGAGGGCGGAAGGAGTGAGTGAGATGAGAGCGGGGAAGAGTGAGTGAGCGGGGGAACGAGAGAGGGGCAGAGAGAGAGAGAGGGCAGAGAGTAAGGGTGGGTGGATGGAGAGATGAGAGCGAGAGAGAAAAGGAGAGAGATTGTGAGAGATAGGGGAGAGATAGGAGTAACCATATAATATAACCATATAACAATTACAGCACGGAAACAGGCCCTCTCGGCCCTTCCAGTCCGTGCCGACCATTTGTTTTTCCTAGTTCCCATCTACCTGTACTCAGAACCATACCCCTCCATTCCCTGCACGTCCATCATAACCTATCCATTTTACTTTTTAAATGTTAAAATCGATCCTGCCTCCACCACTTCTGCTGGAAGTTCATTCTACACAGCCACCAGCTTCTGAGTAAAGAAGTTCCCCCTCACATTACCCTTAAACTTCTGTCCCTGAATTCTGGAGTCATCCTCTTGTTTCGAATCTTCCCTACCCTCAATGGGAAAAAACGTATCCTCCGTTAACTTGGTCTTAATCCCTTTTTCATTTTATAAGTTCAATCAAGTCCCCCTTAAACACTTTGCGCTGCAAAAGATTAAAGTCCTAACAGGGACATAACATTCTGTACTCTTACAATTTCCCTTTAAATGCCCCTAAAAGTGTTGCTACACCGTTCCCACTTCTCAGTTCCACCCAAATAGCCTCCCGAGACGAGCCATCTAATTATCTGCATAGCACAGCTGTACTATCTTCTCTGACAAGCAATGCTACACCTCCCCTCTGTCCCTCCAATTTCCATCACACCTGAAGCAAACGAATTCCTGGGAATAATTTAGTTTCAACTCACAGCCTCCTGCAAACATTGTTTCACTGATTTGCCACAAAACATCATATTTCCAGTGTCAATCCAGCTCTTTATGTTCATACACCTTACTTACAATATACACATTTTAGTAACCACATCCCTTATTCTCTGTCTATTATCTTTTTCATCTTTCTCGCCTACATTTTGGGTCCGAGTGCTTCCCTTATCTGCCTCTTGCCCCACACCCTGACCCCTAGCCCCATCTACCCGAGTCCCTCCCCCCAGCCTTTCTAGTTTAAAGTCTCCCCAGTAGCCTTTGCAAATCTCCCTGCCAGGATATTGGTCCCCCTAGGGTTCAAGTGCAACCCGTCCTTTGTGTACAGTTCATGCCTTCCCCAAAAGAGGTCCCAGTGATCAAGAAACTTGAATCCCTGCCCACTAGTAGAGAGAGGGGGAGGGAGAGAGGGGAGACGGAGAGTGATAGAGAGAGGAAGACATGGAGAGAGCTGGAGAGGGATAGAAGGGGTAAGAGGAAGTGGGAGGATAGAGGGGCGAGAGAGTAGGGGAGAGAGTGGGAGAGGTCGAATGAGTATGGGAGAGAGTGGGAGTAAGAGTGAGGTGGGTGAGAGAGGGGGAGAGAGGAGAGAGGGGAGAGAGCGTGGAGAGGGAAAGAGGGCGGAGAGAGAGAGGGTCAGAGAGAGAGAGAGGAGAGAGAGAGAGAGAGGGGCGGAGAGAGAGTGAGAGGGTGGACAGGGACAGAGGTGGAGAGAGAGAGAAGCGAGAGAGACGGAGAGAGAGAGGGGAGTCGGAGAGAGTAGAGAGAGGGTCAGAGAGAGAGGCGGAGAGAGAGAGAGAGCGAGAGAGAGAGGGACGAGAGCAAGAGAGGGGCAGAGAGAGAGAGAGATGAGAGAGAGAGAGAGAGAGAGGGAGAGGCGGTAGAGAGAGATAGAGAGAGGGGCGGAGAGAGACAGAGAGGGGCGGACGAGAGAGAAAGTGAGAGAGGGGCGGAGAGAGAGAGGGGCGGAGAGAGACATGGGCGGAGAGAGGATGAGAGAGAGGGGCGGAGAGAGATGGGCGGAGAGAGAGAGAGAGGAGGGAGGCAGAGAGAGAGGGGCGGAGAGGGAGAGAGGCGGAGAGAGAGCGAGAGAGAGAGGCGGAGAGAGAGATGAGAGAGAGACGGGAGAGAGAGAGGGGGTCGGAGAGGGAGAGAGAGAGAGTGGCGGAGAGAGAGAGTTGGCGGAGATATTAGAGAGAGGGTCGGAGAGGGAGGGAGCGGCGGAGAGAGATAGAGGGCGGGGAGAGAGAGGGGGGCAGAGAGAGAGTGAGGGGCGGAGAGAATGAGAGAGGCGGAGAGAGAGAGAGGGGCAGAGAGGGAGAGGGGCGGAGAGAGGGAGAGAGGCGGGGGAGCGAGAGAGAGAGAGGCTGAGAGAGAGTGTGAGGGCGGAGAGAGAGGGGCGGAGAGAGGGAGAGAGGCGGAGAGGGACAATAAAGGGCGAGAGGGAGAGAGAGAGCGAGGGGGAGAAGAGGGGGAGAAGGAGGAGGGGGAGAAAGAGAGAGGGTGGGGAGAAGGGGAGGGGGGAGAGAGAGAGGGGAGAAAGGGGAGGGTGAGAGGGAGAGAGAGACCGTGGGATGAAGAAGGGGAAAGAGAGAGAGAGAGAGAGAGAGAAGGGGAGAGAGGAGGGGAGATGAGAGGGGGGAGGGACGGGAAGGGAGAGAGAGAGGGGGGGGAAGGGGAGGGGCAGAGAGAGACGAAGGGGGAGAAGGGGAGGGGGGGCAGAGAAGGGGGAGGAAGGGGAGGGGGAGTGAGAGAGAGGGAGAGACACGGGGAGAGAGATGATGAGAGGGGGAGCAAGAGCGAGGAGAGAGAGAGAGACAGAGACAGAGAGAGACCGACAGAGCGAGATAGAAAACGAGTGGGAGAGAGACAGAGAGAGGGAGAGAGAAAGAGAGGGGGGAGAGAGAGAGGGGCGATGAGAATGAGTGGAGGGAGAGACAAAACTACATTAGAGGTTGATAGAGAGAGGGGTGGAGAGAGAGTGGGAGAGAGAGGGGGAGCTGGCGAGAGTTTGACAGACAGAGAGGGAGAGAGAGATAGGGAGAGGGCGAGAGAGAGATGGGCGTGGGAAGGAGAGAGAGGGGTGGGGAGAGAGATGAGGAGAGAGAAAATCGGTGAAAGACAGAGACAGGCGGTCAGAGAGATGGAGGGGAAATAGAGAGATACGTGGAGAGAGAGAGAGGGATAGAGGAGGACAATTCGGAGAGAGAGAGAGGGAGAGAGAGAGGGGAGAGATAGATACGTGAGCGAGAGAGAGGTGGGTGAGAGAGGGAGGGTGGCGGAGAGGTGATAGGGAGGGGGGGTGTGAGAGAGGAGTGGAGAAAAAGAGGGGCGAGAGAGGGAGGAGGGAGGGAGGAAACGGAGATACGGGGATAGAGGGAGACGGAGAGAAAGAGGAGAAAGAGGGGGAGAGAAGGAAGAGGGAGGGTAGACCAGGCGAGAAGGAGGGGGTAGAGAGATTAGAGAGAGGGAGGGGAGAAGATAGAGCGGAGAGAGGCGGAGAGATAGGGAGAGAGATGGAGAGTGGGAGAAAGAGGGGGGGAGAGAGGGAGAGGGTGTTAGCAAGAGATTGAAAGAGGGGGTGAGAGAAAGAGAGAAAGGAGAGAACGGGCGAGAGAGATGGAGGGTGGGTGAGAGGAAGAGAGGGGAGGGGGGGAAGAGAGAATGATGGGGATGGAGCGAGGGAGAGAGAGAGGGGAAGAGAGAAAAGGGGGAGAGAGAGGGGAAACAGAGAAAACCTGGAGCGGGAGAGAGCGGAGAGAAAGAAAGAGAGAACGAGATAGATAGATAGAGACAGAGAGATAGAATGAGAATGACAGAGAAAGAACGAGAGAGAGAGAGAGGAGAAAGTGAGAGAACGAGAGAGATAGATAGATAGATAGATAGATAGATAGATAGATAGATAGATAGATAGATAGATAGATAGATAGATAGATAGATAGATAGATAGATAGATAGATAGATAGATAGATAGATAGATAGATAGATAGAGAGAGTTAGAGATAGATATATAGATAGAGAGAGAGTTAGAGATAGATATATAGATAGATAGATGGATAGATAGATACATAGATAGAGAGAGAGGGACAGAGAGAGGGACACACAGCGAGACAGAGAACGCGTGAGAGACAGAAAGAGAGTGAGAATGAGAGAGCGAGTGAGAGATAGAAAGAGAGAGGGAGAGAGAGTGAAAGGGAGAGAGAGGGTGAGGGAGCGGGAGAGGGAGAGGGGGCAGAGAGAGAGAAGGGAGAGAGGGGAGAGATAGAGAGAGGGCGATAGAGAGAATGGGAGAGGGCGAGGGAGATAATGGGAGGGCGAGAGAAAGAGGGGAGTGGGAAAGAGAGAGAGGGGAGAGATGCGGAGAAAGAAAGTCGGTGAGAGAGAGGCAGGGAGAGAGATGGAGGAAAATAGGGAGATTACTGGGAGAGAGGACAGAGAGAGAGGAGGGAGACTCGGAGAGAGGGAGAGAGAGAGGGGGAGAGACATAAAGGGGGAGAGACAGAGGGGGGGCGAGAGACAGAATAAGGCGACACAGGGGGAGAGAGAGGGGGAGGAGACGAAGGGGGGGGGGGGAGACGGAGAGCGAGAGATAGGGGAGAGAGAGGGTGAGGGGTGGGGGAGAGGGGTGAGGGTGGGGATGACATAGGGCAAGAAAGAGAGGGGGGAAGAGAGGGAAGAGAGAGGGAGTGGGAGAGTGACTTGTGTGAGCGAGAGATAGGAAAAGGAGGGAGAGGAGTGGGATACGGAGGGAGAGAGAGGGGGAGAGAAGAAAATGGAAGAGAGAGGTGAGAGGGGGCTGAGAGAGAAAGGAGAGAGAGTGGGAGAGAGGTGGGTGAGAGGGGAGAGAGTGATAATGGAGAGAGAGATCGATGTCAGACATATAGAGGGGGGAGAGAGATAGAGAGAGAAAAGGGGTGAGAGAGATAGTGGACAGAGAGAGAGCGTGAGAAAGAGAGGGAGAGAGAGAGAGTGGAGAGATAGATGTGAGGGAGATAGAGGGGGTAGAGAGAGAGAGATAGATAGGGAGAGAAAGGGGGGAGATATAGTGGACAGAGAGAGAGAGAGAGGAGCGGAGAAAGACGAGAGGGGAAAGAGGGGGGGGAGAGAGAGAGGAAAGTGAAAGTGAGGGAGAGAGTGAGGGGAGAGCGAGGGAGGAAGAGAGGGAGAGAGGTGGGGAAGAGGGAGAGCTGGAGAGTGATAGAAGGGGAATGAGGGGGTAAGATGTGGAGAGACAGAAGGGCGCCAGAGTGAATGGGAGGGGGGAGATGAGAGAGAGAGGGGTGGGGGTTAGAGAGAGAAGCGGAGAGAGAGCGGGGAGAGAGGGAGGAGGGGGAGAGATAAAGTGAGTGTGGAGAGAGCGTGGAGACACAGGGGGGGGGGGAGAGAGGGGGATAGAGAGGGAGAGAGAGAGGGGGGGAGAGAAAGAAAGGGAGAGAGAGGTGGTGAGAGAGAATGGAGAGAGAGATAGATGTGAGATAGATAGAGAGGACGGAGAGAGAGAGAGAGAGAGATTGAGAAAGGGAGGGAGAGAGAGAGGGAGGAGAGAGATAGTGGACAGAGACAATAGTCAATAGATGGGGGCGCGAGAGAGGATGAAGGAGAGAGAGGGGAAGAGAGAGAAAGGGTGAGAGAGATAGAGAGAGAGGTAAGAAAGATGGGAGAGGGGGAGAGAGAGAGAGAGAAAGGGGAGAGTGGGGGGAGAGAGAGAGATGGGTAGAGAGAGAGAGTGGCGGAGAGACAGAGAGGAGGGAGAGAGAGAGAGTGGCGGAGAGAGAGATAGAGTGGCGGAGAGGGAGAGGTGGAGAGAGATACAGGGATAGGGAGCGAGTGTGGGTGAGAGTGGGGGAGAGTGGGGGTACGAGGTAATAAGGAGGGGGTGAGAGAGAGAGGAGAAAGAGAGGGGCGGGAGGGAGGAAGGGAGAAACGGAGAGAGAGATACGGGGAGAGAGGGAGGGAGAGAGGTGAGAGGGGAGAAAGAGGGGGGAAGAGAGAAGGGACATAGAGAGGGGAGTAGTAGGAGGGGGATAGAGAGAGAGGGCGGAGAGAGAAAAAAGTGGGAGGGGGAGAGAGCGGGGAGAGGGAGAGATATGGAGAGAGTGGAAAGTGGGAGAAAGAGAGGGGGAGAGAGGGAGCGAGAAGAGGATGTGTAGAAGATATTGATAGAGTGAGAGAAAGAGAAAGGGAGAGAGAATGCGAGAGAGAGAGGGGGGAAGAAAGGGAGAGATGGAGGGGGGAGAGAGGGGTGATGGGGAGAGAGAGGGCAGAGAGAGGGGAAATAGAGAAAAGGAGTGGAGAGAAGAGATGAGGGGCGAGAGAGAGGGGTAGAGTAGAGAGAAAGAAGAGAGAGAGAGAAACGAGATAGATAGATAGAGACAGAGAGAGAGAGAGAGTGAGAATGAAAGAGAAAAAACGGGACAGAGATAGAGAGATAGATAGATAGATAGATAGAATAGATATAGATAGATAGATAGATAGATAGATAGAAAGATAGATAGTAGATAGATAGATAGATAGATAATAGATAGATAGATAGATAGAAGAGAGCTAGATAGAGAGATAGATAGATAGATAGAATAGATAGATAATAGATAGATAGATAGATAGAGATAGATAGATGATAGATAGATAGATAGATAGATAGATAGATAGATAGATAGATAGATAGATAGATAGATAGATAGATAGATCGATAGAGATAGATAGATAGCTAGGATAGATAGATAGATAGATATAGATAGATAGTAGATAGATAGATAGATAGATAGAGAGCTAATAAGATAGATAGAGGCTATGATAGATAGATAGATAGTAGAGAGATAGATAGATAGAGATAGAGGAGAGATAGATAAGATGATGATAGAGAGAGCGATAGATAGATAGAGAGTAGAGCGATAGATAGATAGAGGAGCGATAGATAGATAGAGAGCGATAGATAGATAGATAGATAGATAGATAATAGATAGATAGATAGATAGACTAGATAGATAGATAGATAGATAGATAGATAGATAGATAGATAGATAGATAGATAGATAGATAGATAGATAGATAGATAGAGGGAGGGAGGGAGAGGGAGGGAGGGAGGGAGAGAGGGGCAGGGAGAGAGGTGAGAGGGGAGAAAGAGGGGGGGGAGAGAAGGAACAATAGAGAGGGGAGTAGGAGGGGGATAGAGAGATGAGGGCGGAGAGAGAGAAAAAAGTGGGAGGGGGAGAGAGCGGGGAGAGGAGAGATATGGAGAGAGTGGGGAAAGTGGGAGGAAAGAGAGGGGGAGAGAAGGTAGAGAGAGTGTTAGAAGATATTGATAGAGTGAGGAGAAAGAGAAAAGGGAGAGAGAATGCGAGAGAGAGGGGGGAAGAAAGGGAGAGATGGAGGGGGGAGACGAGGGTGATGGGGGAGAGAGGGCAGAGAGAGGGGAAATAGAGAAAAGGAGAGAGAGAGAGGGGGGAGAGAGAGGGGTAGAGTAGAGAGAAGAGAAGAGAGAGAGAAACGAGATAGATAGATAGAGACAGAGAAAGAGAGAGAGTGAGAATGAAAGAGAAAAAACTGGACAGAGGAGAGATAGATAGATAGATAGATAGATAGATAGATAGATAGATAGATAGATAGATAGATAGATAGATAGATAGATAGATAGATAGATAGATAGATAGATAGATAGATAGATAGATAGATAGAGAGCTAAAAGAGATAGATAGATAGATAAGATAGATAGATAGATAGATAGATAGATAGTTTATAGATAGATAGATAGATAGATAGATATATAGGTTATGAGATTAGATAGATAGATAGAGAATAGATAGATGATAGATAGATAGATAGATAGATAGATAGAGAGCTATAGATAGAGAGCTATAGATAGATAGATAGATAGATAGAGAGCGATAGATAGATAGATAGAGAGCGATAGATAGATAGATAGAGAGAGCGATAGATAGATAGAGAGCGATAGATAGAGAGAGCGTATAGATAGATAGAGAGCGATAGATAGATAGATAGATAGATAGATAGATAGATAGATAGATAGATAGATAGATAGATAGATAGATAGATAGATAGATATAGATAGATAGATAGATAGATAGATAGAGAGAGAAGATAGATAGAGATAGAGGGAGGGGGACGGGAGGGAGGGAGGGTGGGAGGCGGGAGGGAGGGAGAGGGAGAGGAGACAGGAGGGGATGAGAGGACAGGAGAGGGGAACCACAGAAGAGAGAGAACACAGATCGAGACAGAGAACGCGTGAGGCAGACAGGAAGAGAGGGAGAATGAGAGAGAGCGAGTGAGAGACAGAGAGAGGCGGGGAGAGAGATGGAGGGGAAATAGAGAGATACGGGTAGAGTGGGAGAGAGAAAATGGGAGGGCGAGAGAGAGGGGAGTGGGAAAGGGAGAGAGGGGGAGAGAGACGCGGAGAGAGAAAGTCAGTGAGAAACAGAGAGAGGCGGGTAGAGAGATGGCGGGGAAATAGAGAGATACGGGTAGAGAGAGGGAGACAGAGAGGAGGGAGACTCGGAGAGAGAGGGATAGAGAGGGGAGAGACATAAACGGGGGGGAGGGAGAGGGGGAGTGACAGAATGAGGCGAGACAGGGGAGAGAGATGGGGGAAAGACGAAGGGGGGAGAGGAGGGAGACGGAGAGAGAAATATTAGTGGGAGAGAGAGTGGTGGGGTAGGGAGAGAGATGGGGGGGCAAGAGAGAGAGGGCGGGGGAAGAAGGAGGAAGGGAGATGGGAGAGATAGTGAGTGAGAGAGATAGGAGAAGGAGGGGAGAGAGAGAGTGGGATGGGGAGGGAGGGAAAGAGAGGGGGGAGAGAAAGAAAAGGAGAGAGAGAGGGAGACTGAGAGAGATGGGAGCGAGACGGGGAGAGAGGTTGGTTGAGGCGAGACGGACGGAGGAGAGAGAGGGGAGAGAGAGAGAGGGGAGAGAGAGAGAGGGGAGAGAGAGAGGAGAGATGGCAGAGTGAGAGGGCAGAGAGAGGGGAGAGTGAAAGTGAGAGGGAGAGTGAGGGGTAGAGGGTGGAGGGAGGAACAGAGAGAGCAATGTGAGGGGTAAGAGGGAGAGCTGGAGAGGGATAGAAGGGGGATGAGAGAGGGGGGGAGAGAGTGAGAGAGTGAGAGGGGAGAGGTGGAGAGGTGGAAAGAGAGATGGGGAGTGAAAGAGAGGGGAAGAGGGAGGCGAGAGATAGAGGGGGAGATATGAGGAGAGAGAAGGTGGAGGGAGAGAGCGGAGAGAGAGAGGGAGCGGAGAGAGAGAGAGGGCGGAGAGAGGAAAGAGAGAGTGGAAAGAGCGTGGAGAGAGGGAGAGAGAGAGAGTAGGATAGAGAGGGAGAGAGGGGGAGAGAAAGAACGTAGATAGAGAGATTAGGAGAGAGAGGTGGGTGAGAGAGAATGGAGAGAGAGATAGATATGAGATATATAGTGGGGAGTGAGTGAGTGAGAGAGAGATAGAGGCAAAAGGGAGGGAGAGAGAGAGAGGAGAGAGATAGTGGACAGAAGACAATAGACAATAGATGGGAGAGAGAGATAAGATGAAGAGAGGGAGCGAGAGGGGAAGAGAGAAAGTGGGTGAGAGAGATAGAGAGAGGGGGAGAGAGATGGGAAAGGGGGGAAAGAGACAAGCGATGATAATAAATATAGAGGGGGAGAGAGAGAGAAAAAGGGGAAAGTGGGGAGAGAGAGAGGGGTAGAGAGAGAGATGCGGGCAGGAGAGGGAGATGGAGAGAGTGAGAGGGGAGAAAGAAGGGGAGAGAGAGAAGGACAGAGATAGGGGAGTGAGAGCGAGAAGGAGGGGGAGAGAGGGAGAGAGTGAGGGGGGGAGAGGAAGAGTGGGAGGGAGTGAGAGAGGTGAGAAAGAGCCGAGAGAGTAGAGGACGGAGAGATAGGGAGATGGAGTGGCGAGGGTGGGAGAATGAGAGGGGGAGAGAGGGAGAGGAGGGGTGTTAGCAAAAGATTGAAAAAGAGAATGAGAGAAAGAGAGAAAGGGAGAGAGAGAGGGCGAGAGAGAGGGGGAGCAGAGAGGGGGGGGTGCGAGGGAGAGGAGGATGAGTGGGAGAGAGGGTGATGGGGGGAGAGAGAGGGAGAGAGAGAGGGGGAAATAGAGAAAAGGGAGAGAGAGAGGGAGAGAGAGGGGGAGAGCGGAGAGAAAGAGAGATCGAGAGACAGAGAGAGTGAGAATGAGAGAGAAAGAACGAGAGACAGAGAGAGGAGAGAGAGAGAACGAGATAGATAGATGGACAGATAGGTAGATAGATGTGTAGATAGATGGATAGATAGATTAGATAGATAGATAGATAGATAGATAGATAGATAGATAGATAGATAATAAGATAGATAGATAGATAGATAGATAGATAGATAGATAGATAGATAGCTAGATAGATAGATAATAGATTGATAGATAGATAATAGATAGATAGATAGATCGATAAGATAATAGATTAGATAGATTAGATAGATAGATAAGATAGATTTAGATATAGATTAGATAGATAGATAGATAGATAGATAGATAGATAGATAGATTGATAGATAGATAGATAGATAGATAGATAGATAGATAGATAGATAGATAGATAGATAGATAGAGAGATAGAGAGAGAGAGAGAGAGAGGGGAGGAGGGAGGGAGAGGGACAGAGTGAGAGATACACAGAGAGACAGGTGACGCTGAGGCAGACAGAAAGAGAGTGAGAATGAGAGAGAGCGAGTGAGAGATAGGGGAGAGAGAGGGAGAATATAGTGAAGGGGGGGAGAGCGAGGGTGAGGAAGGAGTGGGAGTGGAGATGGGAGAGCGGGCACAGAGAGAGAGAAGGGAGAGCGAGGGGGGGGATAGAGAGGAGGGACAGAGAGAATGGGATAGGGCGAGAGAGACAATGAGGGCGACGGAGAGAGAGGAGAGTGGGAAGGAGAGAGGGGAGGGAGAGAGACACGGAGAGAGAAAGTCGGTGAGAGGCAGAGAGGCGGTGTGAGAGAGATAGAGGGGAAAATAGAGAGATATGGGGAGAGAGGAGGGAGAGAGAGAGGGGGGTCTCGAAGAGAGAGGGAGAGAGAGGGGAAGAGACATAACGGGTGGGTCGAGAGAGAAAGGGGAGAGGGACAGGATTGAGTCGAGACGGGGGAGAGAGAGAGGGGGAGAGACGAAGTGTGGAGAGAGACGGAGAGCGAAAGAAAGGGAGAGAGAGTGTGAGGGGTGGGAATGAGGGTGAGGGGGGGGAGAGAGATGGGGCAAGAGAGAGAGAGGGGAATGAGAGGGTGAAGAAGAAAGGGATGTGAGAGAGTGAGTGAGGAAGACAGGAGAAGGAGGGGAGAGAGAGTGTGGGATAGGGAGGGGTGGAGAGAGAGAGGGGGAAGAGAAAGAAATGAGAGAGAGAGGGATGCACTGAGAGAGATAGGAGAGAGAGGGGTGAGAGAGAGGTGGGTGAGCAGAGGGAGAGAGAGGTTGGTGAGAGGGGGGAGAGAGTGAGAATGGAGAGAGAGATAGATGTGAGACAGATAGAGGGTGAGAGAGAGATAGATAGAGAGAGAAGGGGATAGAGAGACAGTGGACAGGGAAAACAAGGAGCGGAGAATGGAAAGAGAGGGTGAGAGGGGGGAGAGAGAGAGAAGGGAGAGAGGGAGAGAGGGGGGAGAGAGGGGAGAGAGGGTGGAGAGAGGGGAGGGGAGAGGGGAGAGTGAAAGTGAGGGTGAGAGTGAGGGAGGAAGAGAGGGAGAGAGGGGAAGGGAGAGCTGGGAGAGGGATAGAAGGGGAATGGGAGAGAGGGGAGAGAGTGAAAAGTGTGAGAGGGAGAGAGGTGGAGAGGTGGAAAGAGAGATGGGGAGAGAAAGCTAGGGGAAGAGGGAGAGAGATGATGGGATAGAGAGAGAGGGGTTGAGATGGGGAGAGACAACAAGGGGGATAGAGTGTGGGAGAGAGCGATGGGGGAGAGAGGGGGAGAGATCGAGAGAGAGGGGAGAGCTGGCGAGAGTTTGGCTGACAGAGAGGGGAGTGGGAGGGGCAGAGGGATCGGGAGAGAGGCAATGGGGGCGAGCGGGAGGGGATAGTGTGGGAGAGAGAGAGGGGGAGAGTGAAATATGGGGAGAGGGAAGTGGGGAGGGGACAGAGGGGAGGGGTGAAAGAGAGGAGAGGGTGCGGTGGAAAGGGGAGAGAGGGGGCACAGAGTGGGGAGAGTAATGGGGAGGAGGGGAGACAGGGGAGAGAGAGAGGAGGGAGAAAATGAGGGGGAGAGGGAGGGAGAGTGGTTGTTGTGAGAGGGAGGGCGGAGAAGGGAGAGAAGGGGAAGAGAGAGGGGTGAGAGAAGGGGGGAGAGGGGGGATTTTTGATGAGACGGACGGAGTGGGTGGGGGAGAGGGGGGAGTGGAGTGAGAGAGAGGGGAGAGTAATGGGGAAGAGAGAGAGGTGGAGAAATAGGGGAATGAGTGGGGGAGAGAGGCTCGAGAGAGACAGGGAGAGGAGGGGAGAGAGGGGAGAGGGAAACGTTAGGTGCGCAGTGGGGAGAGACGGGAGGAGAGAGAGAACGGCGAGAGAGAGGAGGAGAAGGGGGACAGTGAGCGGAAAAGGGAGGGGATAGGGAGAGGGGGGAATGATGGGCAGAGAGAGATGGGGAGAGAGAGATGGGGAGAGAGAGATGGGGAGAGTGAACAGAGAGGGGGACATAGGGGAAAAGAGGGGAGAGGGAGTGTGGGAAAAAACGAGGGTTGGGAAGAAAGGGGAGAGCGAGAGGGGAGGGGGGGTGAGGGACAGGTGAGAAGGAGAGGCAGTGGGTGAGGAGTGGGAGGGGCAGCGGGGAAGGGGAGATGAGGAAGAGGAAGAGGGGAAAGGAGGGGGGGAGAGAGACGTGCGGAGAGAGAGTTCGGGAGATGGGACATAGAGGAGAGGAAAGAGGAGGAGGAGAGCGGGTGAGAGGGGGGGAGGGATGGGGGAAGTAAGGGTGGGAGAGAGGGTGCGTGCTGGGGGAGTGAGAGAGGGAAGGGGAGAAGAAAAAGGGTGCAGAGGGTGGGGTCGAGGGAGGCAGGAGAGGGAGGGGAGGGAGGGGGATAGAGGGAGAGGGAGTGGGAAGGGAGGGGGGAGGGATGGGGAGAGGGATGGGGGAGTGAGGAGGTTGGAATGGGCAGTGGGCGTGGGGGAGTTGTAGATGGAGTGTGAGGGGAGTGAGAGAAAGCGTTGAAGGAGAGGGGGAGGAGAGGGAGGCGGAGGATGAGAGTGTGAAAGAAGGGGAGGGATTAGTGCGGGCGAGAGAGCGCGGTTGAGGGGACAGAGAGGTGGGTGAGGAGCGGGGAGAAAGAGGGGGAGAGAGGGACAGCGAGGCGGGTAAGAGGGGGGAGAGTGGGAAGAGAGAAATGGGGAAGAGAGGAGGTGGCAGGGGGAGAGTGAGAGGGTGGGGGAAGGGGGTGGGTGGGGGGAGGGAGTGGAGGGGGACGGGGTGAGGGAGGGAGATAGGGAGAGGGCAGAGGGACGGCGGAGAGGGTGGGGGAGTGAATGAGTGGGTGGGTGAGTTGTAGGGGCAGAGGGAGGGGAGAAGAAGGGAAGAGGGAGAGGGGAGAGGGGGAGAGAGTGGGGGAGAGAGGTGTTGGAGAGAGAGGGAGAGAGAGGGGAAGTGTGGAGAGGGAGGGGGAACGGAGTAGGTAGAGGGAGGGGAGGGGGAGAGTGAGGGGAAGGAATGGGGGACTGTGGGGTGGGGGGAGGAGAGGATGGGGTAGTTGGAGGGAGATTGTGAAGGGAGAGAGAGGGGTGAGGGAGAGAGCAGGAGAGTGTAGAGATTGAGGGGGTGGGGTAGTGGGTGAGATAGGGGAGAGGGTGGGGGAGAGAGAAGGGGGGAGAGAGAGGGGGGGAGTGATTAGGGAGAAGAAAGGGGGAAGATAGAGGGTGAATGAAGTGGGGGGAAGAGATAGGGGAGTCGGAGGAGAGTATGGAGAGAGAAGGTGGGAGAAAGAAAAGTGAGACAGAAATGCGCAGAGGGAGGGCGGAATGGGAGTGGGATTGGGTGATATGGGTGGGGAGGGAGGGGCAGAAAAAACGGGAAGAGAGGAAGGTGGATAGAGGGGAAAGAGGGGTGGGAGAGAGAGAGGGAGGGAAAGAATGGGAGGGAGAGGTGTGGAGGGGGGACAGACGGGGAGAGAGGGGAAGAAAGAGGGCGAGAAGGGGGTTGAGAGGGAGGAGAGAGAGTGGGAGAGAGTGGTTGGATGAGACTGTGGGGAGTGAGAGGGGGGAGACACGGGTAGAGTGATGGAGAAGAGAGAGTGTGGGAAGAGATATGGGGGAGAATGAGGGGGAGAGAGGGGCTAGAGAGATGGGTGGGAGGGAGAGGGTGAGGGTTAGAGAAGTGGGAGGAGAGAGTGGGGAGAGAAGGGGGAGAGGAGAACGGTAGAGAGAGGGTGAAGGGGGACAGAGTGCGGGAGAGGGAGGGGGCGAGGGGATGAGGGAGGGAGAGAGGAAGGGGGGGGAGGGGGGGTGGGAGGGGGGCGGAGGGGGGGGAGGGGTGGGAGGGGGGGGTCGGATGGACTGGGGGCAGTGGAGGGAGAGAGGGAGGGGAGAGGAAGGGGAGAGGGGAAAGAGGGGGCAGAGGGAAAGATGGAGAGAGAGAGTTGGGGAGAGGGGGACAGAGATGGGGAGAGAGAGTTGAAGAGAGAGGGGCGACCGAGATGGGAGTAGGAATGAGGGGAGAGAGAGGGGTTAGAGAGAGAGGGGAGAGAGGGGGCGAGAGGGGGCGAGGGAAGACGGCGTGAGAGGGGAGGGAGGGTGGAGGGGAGGGAGAGAGGTGCGAAGAGGGAGCGGAGCACGAGGGAGATGGTTTGGGAGAGGGAGAGGAGAGGAAAGGGGAGAGGAAGGAAGGATAGGGAGAGGGAGAGGGTGGGGATAAAGAGAAGGGTGGGGTGAGAGGGAGGGTGGACAGGTATGGGGAGAGCGAGAGGGGTGAGAGAGGGGGAGAAAGGGGTGAGAGAGTGAGGAGATGGCGACAGAGGGAAGGGGAAAGGCGGGTGAGAGAGTGGGGAGGGGAGAGGGAGGGGAGAGGGCGAAGGGAAAGAGGAGGCAGAGAGAGAGAGAGATGGAGAGAGAGAGGTGGGGAGAGGGGCAGAGATGGGGAAAGAGGGAGTGAGAGGGGGGAGAGAGAGAGGGGAGAGAGGGGAGGGAAGGGGAGAAGGAGGGTGGGGAGGAAAGGGGAGAGCGAGATGGGGAATGGAAACAAGTGGGGGAGATGGGGAGGGAGTGAGGTGGGGAGAGGGGGGCAGAGAGGGGGTTGAAAGAGGGCGAGAGAAAGGAGTGAGATTGGAAAGAGAAAGGGGAAGAGAGGGGGGGGGGCAGAGAGGGGGAGGCAGAGATTGGGGAGGGTGGAGGGGGGGTGAGGGAGAGGGAGAGGAAGACGGAGGGGGGGGAGAGGGTGACAGAGAGAGAGGGATAGAGAGAGGGAGAGGGAGAGGGGAAACGAGGGTGAGAGAGTGGGGGGCGAGGGGGAGGGGAGAGAGTGGTGAGAGGTGGAGAGAGAAGGGGAGAGTGCAGAGAGGAGGGAGAGAGGGGGGAAGAGACTGAGAGAGATAGCGGGAGAGCGAGGTAGAGATAGGGGAGAGAGAGGGGGTAGAGGGGAGTGGGAATGAGGGGAGAGAGGGGGGGGGAGAGGGAGCGGAGAGAGCGGGGGGCGAGAGGGGGCGAGTGTGAGGGCGGAGAGAGAGGGGAGGAGGGGGCGAGTGTGAGGGCGGAGAGAGAGGGGAGAGGGAGGAGGAGGGCTGGGAGAGAGGGGGAGAGGGAGGGGAGCGAGAGGGAGAAGGTGTGAGAGAGGGAAAGGGAGGTTGGATACGGAGGGGGAGTGGTTGGGGTAAAGGGAAGGGGAGGGGTGAGGGAGGGGGTTGGCAAGGGCAGAGGGATGGTGGACAGAGGACGGGGGAGAGCGAAAGGGGGAGAGCGGGAGAGAGAGAGGTGAGAGAGGGAGGACATGGGGTGAGAGGGAGAGGGAGAGAGGGGTGAGATAGGGGGGTTGGGGGAGAGTGGGGGATAGGGGGTGAAAAAGAGGGGAGAGAGAGGGCTGAGAGAGGGATAGAACGGGGAAGAGAGAGGGGGACAGAGTTGGTGAAAGTGGGGGGAAGAGGGGGGAGGGAGAGAGAGGGGGGACAGACCGGGAGAACGAGAAGGGGGGAAGGAGAGGGAGGGGATGGGAGAGGGAGTAGGAGGTAGGGAGCAGTGAGGAAGGTGGGAGTGAGTTTGGGTGGGTAGAGGATTGGGGAATTCGAGGGGGAGTGTGAGGGAAGAGAGTGAAAGCGGTGAGAGAGAAGGGGTGGAGAGGGAGGGGGAGAGAGCGGGAGAGAAGGGGAGTGTGGGGTGACAGGGTGAGGTATTGAGGAGGCAGCGAGGTGGGGATATGGGGGACAGAGAGGGGGACAGAGAGGGGGTAGAGATGGGGTGTAGAGGGGGAGTGAGGGGGTGCTGGGGGTGGAGAGGGGGAGAGGGGTAGAGGGGGGAGACGAGCAGAGAGAGGGGGAGAGAGAAAGAGCAAAGAGAGGGGAAGAAAGAAGGGACAGAGAGAGAGGGGAGGGAAGTGGTGAGGGAGGGAGGGTGGGAGAGAGGTGGGAAGAGGGAGGGGTGCAAGAGGGAGATGGTATGAGAGAGGAAGAGGAGCAGGAAGGGGAGAGTGAGAAGGGATAGGGAGGGGTGAGGTTGTGGGTAAAGGGACGGGAGGGTTGAGAGGGAGGGTGGACAGCGGAATGGGGGAGAGAGCGAGAGGGGGAGAGAGGGAGAGAAAGGGGTGAGAGAGGGAGGAGATGGGGAGAGAGGGAAGGGGAGAGAGGGGGGGGAGAGGGGGAGAGAGGGGTGAGGCGGGAGAAGGGGGGGGGGGAGAGGGAGGGGAGAGGAAGAGTGTGGGAAAGAAAGGGACAAAGAAAGGGGGAGAGACAGTGTGATAGAGGGGAGAGGGAGGGGTGAGAATGACGGTTGGGAGGAAAGGGGAGAGCGAGGTGAAGAGGTGAGGGACGGGGAGAAGGGGCTTGGGATGTGGAGAGGAAGGGGGAGATGGGGAAGGGAAAAAGGTGGGGAGAGGGGGAGAGGGAGGTGGGTGAGGGGACAGAGATAGGGTTAGAAAGTGGGCAAGAGAGAGGAGTGAGAGTGGGAAGAGAAGAGGAAAGAGCGGGGGCAGTTCCATCTGGAGGGAGGGGGAGGGAAGGAGGGAGAGGGGGAGGAAGAGGGAGGGCGGGGAGAGGATGACAGAGAGAGAGGGGAGAGAGAGCGGAAAACGAGGGGGGAGAGAGGGGAGGGCGAGGGGGAGGGAGGGGTGGTGAAAGGTGGAGAGAGAGAGGAGAGTGCAGAGCGGAGGGAGAGATGGGGGAAGAGACGGCGGAGATAGCGGGAGAGCGAAGTGGAGAGAAAGGGAGAGAGAGGGGGAGAGGGGAGTAGGAATTAGGGGAGAGTTAGGGGAGAGAGAGGGGAGAGAGAGAGAGAGAGAGGGGGCGAGAGCGGACGAGTGAGGGCGGAGAGAGGGGGAGGAGGGGTGGGAGTGAGGGGGAGAGGGAGGAGAGCGAGAGGAGAAGGTGTGAAAGAGGGAGCGGAGAATGAGGGTGGTAGGAATGTGGCGAGGGTGGAGGTAAAGGGAAGGGATGGGTGAGGGAGGGGGGACAAGGGCGGAGGGATGGTGGAGAGAGGAAGGGAGAGAGCCAAAGGGGAGGAGAGAGAGAGGGGTGAGAGAGGGAGGACATGGGGAGAGAGAGGGTGAGGGGGGAGTGGGGGGGAGAGGGGGAGAGGGAGGGAGAGAAAGAGAGTGGGGGGAGGAGAGAGAGAGAGGGGGAGAGAGGGGTTGGTGAAATAGATGAGAGGGGACGAGGATAGAGAGGGAAAGGAGGCTGGTGGGGAGATGGAATGGGAAGGGGTGTAAGGGACGGGGTGAGAGGGAAGGGGGCGAAATGGGGGGCGAGAGAGAAGGTGAGAGGTGGAAAGAGAGAGAGGAGGGAAGGGGGCGGGGAGAGAGGGTGGGGGAATGAGTTGGAGAGGGGGGGTAGATGTGGTCAGAGGGGGAGATAGGGGGTGATAGAAATAAAGAGAGAGAGGATCTGAGGGGGAAAGGGAGAGAGTGAGAGGGAAGAAGGGGAGCGAGGGGAATGTGAGGGAGAGCGAGAGAGAGGGAGAGAGATGGGGTAGATAGACAGCGGGAAAGAGAATAAGGGAAGCTAAGGGGAATAGAGAGAGGGGGGGTTTGAGGACAGCGAGGAGGAGAGAGAGGGGGAGAGGATGCGGCGGAGAGGTGGGGTGCGGGGGGTAGGGAGGGGGAGTGAGAGCGGGGGGTGAGATGGGAAAGAAGCGGGAAAGTGGGGTGAGAGTGTGGGGGGAAGAGCGGCAGAGAGAGTTGGAGAAGATGTGGGAGAGGGTAGAGAGGGAGAGGGGGAGAGAGTGAGGGAAAAAGGAAGGGAGAGAGAGCGAGGGCGGAGAGGGAGTGAGGAGTAGAGTTGGAGGGATAGTGGGGATAGGGGGAATGGGACGGGCAGAGAGATGCGGAGTGGGACGGCCAGAGGGAGGGCGAGAGAGGAAGGGGAGACGGGGAGTGGAAAACATGGGGGGGCAGAGGGGGGGCAGAGGGGATTGGGATGGGGAGAGTGAGGGAGAGAGAGAGAGTGGAGAGAAAGGAGGAGAGAAAATGAGGGGAGATAGGGGGAGAGAGGGGTGAGATGGGGGTGATAGGGACAGAGAGGGGTCACAGAATGGGGGGAGATAGGGGGATAGGGAGGGGAAGTGAGGGAGGGAGAGAGAGTAGAGCGAGGGCGGGGAGAGAACTGGAGATAAAGGGTGGGAGAGTGGATAAGGAGTGGGGTGAGAGGAGGGAGGAGGAGTTGGTGGAGGGGAGAGGGGGGAAAGAGGGCGCGAAAGAGGGGGATAGAATGGGGAGAGAGGGGGCAGAGATGGGGATAGAGTGGGAGAGGGGGGATGGAGATCGTGGGAGAGAGCAGGAGAGATAGAGGGGAAAAGAGAGGGGAAGGGAGAGAGAGGGGGAGAGGTGGAGAGGGGGAGAGGGAGAGAGAGGGGGGAGAGAGGGGGAGAGAGAGGGAGAGAAAGGGGGAGATATTAGGTGGTGAGGGAGAGGACGTGGGCGAGAGACAGTGGGAAGAGAAAGGGGGCGTGACAGCGAGAGAGAGGGGAAGATTAAGACGACAGATAGGGGGAGAGCGAGAGGGGACAGGGGGAATAGTGAAGATAGATGGGGGAGTGGGCGAGAGGTTGAGGGGGAGAGGGGAGAAAGGGATGGGGAGAGATATGCGATAGACGGCGTAGTGGCATCGGGGAGAGTGAGGGGGAGAGAAAGGGGAGATAAAGGAGGAGAGGTAAGGAGGAGAGATAGGGGAGAGGGGTGAGAGGGGAGTGGGGAGGAGGAGTGAGTGAGAGGGGGGAGAGGGTGGAGAGAGGGAGGAGAGAGAAACTGGAGAAAAATGGGGGGAGGCGATAAGGAGGGGGGGTGACAGAGGGCGGGAGTGGCAGAGGGGGGAAAGAGGGCGCGATAGGGGGAGAGAATGGGGAGAGGGAGGGGGCAGAGAGGGAAGTAGAGATGGAGAGAGGGGGGATATAGAGCGTGGGAGAGAGGCAGGAGATATAGAGGGGAGAGAGAGGGGGAAGGGAGAGAGAGGGGGGAGAGTGAGTGGAGAGAGAGGGGGGAGAGAGTGGTGAGAGGGAGGAGGGGGGAGGGAGGGGGTGTAGAGAAGGGGGAGAAGGTGGAAGAGAGAAGGGAGATAAATAGGGGGGCTGGGCGACAGGAATGGGTCAGAGCGGGGGAGGGGGACAAGGAGAGGTAACTTAAAGAGGGAGAGAGAGGAGGAAAGTGAGGAGGGAAAGGGCGAGGGTGAGACTTGGAGAAAGAAAGGGAGAGATGTTGGGGAGGGTTGTTGGGGAGGGATTAGGGGAAAAGAGGGGGACAGAGTGCGGTAGAGCGAAGGGGAGGGGGAGAGAGAGTGGGGATGGAGAGGGGCGAGAGAGGGGAGTAGAGAGGGTCGGCGAGAGAGACTGTCGTGGAGATAATGAAGAAAGAGAGTGGGGAGAGAGAGGGGGGGTGGGAGGGGTCATAGAGGGGAGAGAAGCAGGGCGGAAAGGGAGTGGGAGGGTACGGAGAGGGAGGGTAGTGGGATGGGCAGAGGGCTGGGGATAGGATGTGGGGAGAGCGATAGGGAAAGTGGATGGGGGTGATGAAGATGGGCAGAGAGAGGTGGGGGGGCAGAGGGTGGGGAGAGATAGGGGAAGAGAGAGGGTGAGTGAGGGGGAAGAAAAGTGGTTGAGTTGAGGGGGAGAGATGGGGGAGAGAGAGGGGGAGAGAGGTAAAGGGGGAGAAAAACGGGGATAGGGAGTTGGAGAGAGAAGGGAGGAGAGGGGGAGAGAGAGAGGTGGAGAGAGAGGGAAAGGGGAGGAGAGGGGAGGGGGAGGGGTGGAGGAGTGGGGAGAGAGATTGGGAGGGGGAAGGGGGGGATAATGGAGAGAGAGGGGAAATGGAAGGGAGAGGGAGGAGAGGGAGGGAGGGAGTGGTGGGCGAGGGGAGAGGGAGGGAGAGTGCGAGGCAAGGGAAGGGAAGAAGGTGCGAGCAAGGGATGGGGAGAAGGATGCGGGTGGAGGGAGAGGGAGGGCGGTCAGGGGGAGAAGGGTAGTGGGTAGGGGGGCGGTGGAGAGGTTAGAGGGAGGGGGCAAGTGGGGAGAGGGGTAGTGGGGTAGAGGGAGGGAAGGGGTGTGAGAGGGAGGTGAAGTGTGAGGGGCAGTGGGAGGGGGATTGGCGGGAGCAAAGGGGAGGTTGGAGAGGGGTATGGTGAAGAGGGAGAGGGGAAAGAGCAGGGGAGAGGGGAGGGAGGGACTGGGGGGAGAGAGGGTGCAGATGGCGAGAGGGGGCTGTGAGAAGGGGGATGGGGGAAAGGGAGGAAGGGAAACGGAGGGGGAATGGGAGCTGAAGTGGGGCGAGTGGATGTGGGAGGGGCTAAGGTGGGGGCAATGGATGGCGGATAGAAGAAGGGTGGAGAGAGGGGAGGGGAGAGAGGGGAGAGAGAGTAGGTGGGGGAGAGTGGGGGAGAGTGACGGGGAGGTAGGGGGAGATGGAGGGTGGAGGGGGGATTCGGAGGGGGAGAGGGGAGGGGTAAGAGGTGGTAGAGGGACGATGGAGAGGGGAGAGGGACGGTGAAAAGGGAGAGGAGATAGTGGGAGATAGTGGGAGATATAGAGGGTAAGGGGCAGTGGTAGCGGCAATAGAGGAGAGAGAGAGGGGGTCAAAGGGGGAGAGAAGGATAGAGAGGGGAGAGAGGGTGAGAAGAAGCGGAAGGGAGGGTGGAATA
The DNA here is from genome assembly GCA_035221665.1 of Okamejei kenojei. Lineage (NCBI taxonomy): Eukaryota > Metazoa > Chordata > Chondrichthyes > Rajiformes > Rajidae > Okamejei > Okamejei kenojei. Next base: position 3,727,751 of record CM069172.1, read on the forward strand.
ACGCAGTGGGGGGGAGAGGAACGGGTTACGGATGGGTGGAGTGAGGGGAGAGAGGTGGTAGGGGGCGGGGGGGGAGGAGGGAGTGGGAGGGGAGAGGGATGGGTGAGGTTAGCGGTCAGGGACGGGGAGAGGGGCGAGGGAGGGAGTGAGGGAAGAGAGAGAGGCAGAGAGAGAGGGAGAGAGGAGAGAGAGAGGGGAGGGAGGGGGATAGAGGGGCAGAGGTAGAGAGAGTGGGGAGAGAGTGGTAGAGAGAGGGTGTGGATGGGGAGGGGGCGTGGGAGAGGGGAGTGGTAGATGGGAAGTGGAGAGAGGAGGGAAGATAGAGGCGGAGAGAGGGGAGAGGGAGGGAGAGCGAGAGGGCAGAGAGGGAGGGAAGGGGGAGGGAGGGAAGTGACAGAACTAGAGGATGGAGTAAGGAGGGAGAGGGGGGAGGGAAGAGGTTGGGGTAGAGGGAGGGATGGAGTGAGAGGAATGTGGAGTGGCAGGGGCAGAGAGAGAGTGGAGAGAGGAAGGGTATGGAGAGCGGAAAGTGGAGGGGGGAGAAGAATGAGAGAGGGGGAGAGAGGTGGGTAGAGAGGGATAGAGGGGCGCAGGAGAGAGGAGGAGAGAGGGGGGCAGAGAGGAGGGAGAAGGGGAGAGAGGGGTGAGTGGCGGGTAGGGAGGGAAAGAGAGTGAGGGAGAATGGGAGGTAGAGTGGGAGGGAGAGGGGATGTGGGAGCGGCTGAGCTACGGGCAGAATGAGGGAGAGAGATGAAGAGAGGAAGGGGTGAGTGATGGAGAGATACTTTAGAGACATCCTAGAGAGACAATAAACTAATGTGGCAGGGGGATGGGTACATGAGCAGAGAGGCAGGTGGGTGTAAAATGAGGGTAGAAGAAATAGGCAGCAAGGTGAAAAGTAAAAGTGGCAGGCATACAAAACCAGGGCAAACATCAAAAAGGGCCACTTTTCAACATAATTGTATAAGGGGTAAGAGCGTTGTAAAAACAAGCCTGAAGGCTTTGTGTCTCAATGCAAGGATTATTCATAATAAGGTGGGTGAGTTGAACGTGCAGATAGCTATTAATGATTATGATATAGTTGGGATCACGGAGACATGGTTCCAGGGTGACCAAGGCTGGGAGCTGAACATCCAAGGAATTCAATATTCAGGAGGGATAGAGAGAAAGGAAAAGGAGGTGGGGTAGCGCTGCTGGTTAGAGAGGAGATTAACGCAATGGAAAGGAAGGACATTAGATTGGAGGACGTGGAATCGGTATGGATGGTGCTGCGAAACACTAAGGGGCAGAAAACTCTGGTAGGTGTTGTGTACAGGCCACCTATCAGTAGTAGTGAAGTTGGGGATGGTATCATACAGGAAATTAGAAATGCGTGCTACAAAGGCAAAACAGTTATAATGGGTGACTTCAATCTACATATAGATTGGGCGAATCAAATTGGCAGGGGTGCTGAGGAAGAGGATTTTTTTGGAATGTATGCGGGATAGTTATCTAAATCAACATGTAGAGGAACCAACGAGCGACCAGGCTATTTTAGACTGGGTACTGAGTAATGAGGAAGGGTTAGTTAGCAGTCTTGTTGTACGTGCCCCCTTGGGCAAGAGTGACCATAATATGGTCGAGTTCTTCATTAGAATGGGGAGTGACATTGCTAATTCAGAAACAATGGTTCAGAACTTAAAGAAAGGTAACTTTGACGGTATGAGACGTGAATTGGCCAAGATTGACTGGCAATTAATTCTAAACGGATTGACGGTGGATATGCAATTGAAGACATTTAAAGACTGCATGGATGAACTACAAACATTGTTCATCCCAGGGTACACAAAAAGCTGGGGAAACTCAGCGGGTGCAGCAGCATCTAAGGAGCGAAGGAGATAGGCGACGTTTCGGGTCGAGACCCTTGTTCATCCCAGTATGGCAAAAGAATAAATCAGGAAAGGTAGCATCCGTGGATAACAAGGGAAATCAGGGATAGTATCAAAGCAAAGGATGATGCGTACAAAGTAGCCAGAAAAAGCAGCATACCAGAGGACTGGGAGAAATTCAGAGACCAGCAGAGGAGGACAAAGGGCTTAATTAGGAAAGGAAACATAGATTATGAAAGAAAACTGGCAGGGAACATAAAAACTGACTGCAAAAGGTTTTATAGATATGTGAAGAGAAAGAGATTAGTTAAAACAAATCTAGGCCCCTTGCAGTAAGAAACAGGTGAGTTGATCATGGGGAACAAGGGTATGGCGGACCAATTGAATAACTACTTTGGTTCCGTCTTCACAAAGGAGAACATAAATAATCTGCCGGAAATAGCAGGGGACAGCGGATCAAAGGAGGAATTGAGTGAAATTCAGGTTAGTCGGGAAGTGGTGTTCGGTAAATTGAATGGATTAAAGGGCGATAAATCCCCAGGGCCAGATAGGCTGCATCCCAACGTACTTAAGGAAGTAGCTCCGGAAATACTGGATGCATTAGTGATAATCTTTCAACACTCTTTAGATTCTGTAGTAGTTCCTGAGGATTGGCGGGTAGCAAACGTAACCCCTCTTTTTAAGAAGGGAGGGAGAGAGAAAACGGGGAATTACAGACCAGTTAGTCTAACATCGGTAGTGGGGAACTGCTAGAGTCAGTTATTAAAGATGGGATAGCAGCACATTTGGAAAGTGGTGAAATCATTGGACAAAGTCAGCATGGATTTACGAAAGGTAAATCATGTCTGACGAATCTTGCGGAATTTTATGAGGATGTAACTAGTAGCGTGGATAGGGGAGAACCAGTGGATGTGGTGTATCTGGATTTCCAGAAGGCTTTTGACAAGGTCCCACATAAGAGATTAGTATACAAACTTAAAGCATACGGCATTAGGGATTCAGTATTGATGTGGATAGAGAACTTGCTGGCAAGCAGGAAGCAAAGAGTAGGAGTAAACGGGTCGTTTTCACAATGGCAGGCAGTGACTAGTGGGGTACCGCCAGGCTCAGTGCTGGGACCCCAGCTATTTGCAATATATATTAATGATCTGGATGAGAGAATTGAAGGCAATATCTCCACGTTTGCGGATTACACTAAGCTGGGGGGGCAGTGTTAGCTGTGAGGAGGATGCTAGGAGACTGCAAGGTGACTTGGAAAGGCTGGGTGAGTGGGCAAATGTTTGGCAGATGCAGTATAATGTGGATAAATGTGAGGTTATCCACTTTGGTGACAAAAACAGGAAAGCGGACTATTATCTAAATGGTGGCCGATTAGGAAAAGGGGAGATGCAGCGAGACCTGGGTGTCATGGTACACCATTCATTGAAAGTAGACATGCAGGTGCAGCAGGCAGTGAAGAAAGCGAATGGTATGTTAAGCTTTCATAGCAATAGGATTTGAGTATAGGAGCAGGGAGATTCTACTTCAGTTGTATAGGGTCTTGGTGAGACCACACCTGGAGTATTGCGTACAGTTCTGGTCTCCAAATCAGAGGAAGGACATTATTGCCACAGAGGGAGTGCAGAGAAGGCTCAACCGACTGATTCCTGGTTTGTCAGGACCGTCTTATGAAGAAAGACTGGATAGACTCGGTTTATATTCTCTATAATATAGGAGATTGAGAGGGGATCTTATAGAAACTTACAAACGTCTTAAGGGGTTGGACAGGCTAGATGCAGGAAGATTGTTTCCGATGTTGGGGAAGTCCAGGACAAGGGGTCACAGCTTAAAGATAAGGGGGAAATCCTTTAAGACCGAGATGAGAAAGACTTTTTTCACACAGAGAGTGGTGAGTCTCTGGAACTCTCTGACATAGAGGGTAGTTGAGGCCAGTTCATTGGCTATATTTAAGAGGGATGTGGCCCTTGTGGCTAAGTGGATCAGGGGGTATGGAGAGAAGGCAGGTACGGGATACTGAGTTGGATGATCAGCCATGATCATATTGAATGGCGGTGCAGGCTCGACGAGCCGAATGGCCTACTCCTGCACCTAATTTCTACGTTTCTATGTTTCTATGAGACGGAGGAGAGAGAAATAGGGAGAGAGCGGGAGAGATAGGGAGATAGAGGGGGAGAGAAAAGGGGAGGGAGAGGGGGAGAGTGGTGGAGGGAGAGGGGGAGAGAAAGGGGGAGAGAGACGGGGAGAGGGGGCAGCGGGTATAAGGGGGAGTGGAGAGGTGTGGAGAAAGGGAGAGGGGAGGGGAAGAGGGGGAGAGAGGGGGGGAGAGCGGAGAGAGGGGAGAGAGAGAGGAGAGATGGGATGGGGAGAGGAAAGGGTGAGGGGGAGTGTGAGAGGTGGGGGAGGGAGGTAGGAGGATGGATAGGGAGGTGAGGGGGAGGGTGAGGGAGGGGCAAAGGGGGAGAGAAGGAGAGACATAGTGGTTGAGGGGCACAGAATAGTGGAGATACCGGGGACGGGGGGGGGGGAGGGATGGCGGGATGGATGTGTAGCGGGGGATTGTGAACGTGGGGGGGGTAGAGGTTAGGGTTAGTGGAGAGAGGAAGGGTGAAGATAGAGGTGGAGGGGAGAGAGAGGGGGGAGAGTGAGGGGGAGAGAGAGGTGGGACAGAGAGGGTGCGAGAGGCGTGAGTGAGGAGAGAGGGGGGAGTGAGGGCGAGAGAGGGGTGAGATTTGGGCGAGGGAGGGGAACCGTAAGGGCGAGAGGGAGGGGGAGACGTGGGAGCCGGGAAAGGGACAGGGGAGGGGTAGAGGGTAGGGGAGAGAGGGGTAAAGAGAGGGGGAGGGAGAGGCAGATGGGACGGGGGATGGGAGGGTGACATGGGGAGGTAAGAGGGAGTGGGAGAGAAAGGGGAGAGAGAGGTTGAGAGGTGGAGAGAGAGGGGGGAAAGAGAGAGGTGTGAGAGAAGGGGTAGTGGGGGGAAGAGAGGATGGAGAGAGGATGGAGTAGACGAGGGGGAGTTGGAGGGTGGAATGAGAGAGGGAGAGGAGGGGAGAGGGTCCTCGAGAGAGAGGGGTGAGAGTGATGGGGAAGAGAAAGGGGGGTGGAAAGTGCGTGGAGAAAAGGAGGGGGGAGAATGAAGGTGTAGAGAGAGGGTGAGTGAGGGGTAGAGAGAGGGTGAGAGAGGGGGGAGTGGGGGAGAGAGAGGGAGATGGGAGGGAGCTGGAGACAGAGGGGAGAGAGAGGGGGAGAGAGATGATAGAGAGGATGGGAGAGGGGAGGGAGAGAGAATGGGGAGAATGGATTGGTGGAGAGGAGAGTGGGGAGAGAGAGGGGGAGAGGGGGAGAGAAAAGGGAAAGGGAGGGGAGACGAAGGGGTGAGTTTGGGGGTAGAGGGAAGGAAGGGGTGAGAGGGAGGTGGAGTGGGAGGGGAAGAGGAATGGGGAGTGGCACGATGATAAAGATAGTGGAGAGAGGAAGGGGGCTAGGGAGTGCAGAAAGAGGTGAGGAAAGTGGAGAGAGATGGGGATTGAAGGGGGAGTAGGTGTGCAAGGAGCGGGGAAATGGGAAGAGCTAGAGGTAGTGCACGGGGGATAGAGGAAGGGTTTAAAAAGAGGGGGAGATGATGGGATACGGAGGGGTAGAGGGAGGGGAGAGGTGGGTAGGAGGGCAGAGAGGGGAATGGAAAGAGGGGGAGAAAGTGAGGGTGAGAGGGGTAAGCGAAACGATGAGAGAGGGGGACAGGGAGCGGATAGAGTGAGGGGGAGAGGGTGGATGGCGAGAGAGAGGGGGGAGAACGGGGGAGAGAAAGAAGGAGAGAGAGGGGACACAGAGTGGGGAGTTTGAGTGGGGAGAGGGAGGAGGGAGGGAGGGGGGGGAGAGTGAGCAGGGGAAGAGAGGGAGGAGGAGGAGCAGGAGGGTGGAGAATGGGTGGTGAGGAAATGGTTAGAGGAAGGGGACGGTGAGTGAGGGTAGGAGGGAGGGATGGGTATAGGAAGGGGGGTGTGTAAGGGGGGTGGGAGGGGGAATTGGAGGTGCACAGGAAGTGAGAGTTGGAGCGGGAGTGTGGGGGAAAGAGAGAGAACGAGGTGATAGAAAGGAGGGAGGAGAGAGAGCAGGAAATAAACGGGAGAGAGGTGGTGAAAGAGGGGGAGATAGAGTTTAGAGAGAGTGGGGAGAGAGGGGAGAGAGAGGGGAGAGAGAGGGGGAGAAGTAGAGGATGTGGGAGGGAGGGGCAGACGGAGTGTGGAGAAGGGAAGGGGCGAGGGGGAGAGGGGAAGAGGAGGGGAGAGAGCGGAGGGAGAGAGAGAGGCGGTGAGGGGGGAGATGGGGGAGGGTGGGAGGGGGAGAGGGGGCAGAGGGAGGGGCAGACGGAGAGGGAGGAGGAGCTATTCCCTTGAATATCGCTTTTTTTTGCGATTTACCGATTTTTGCGATTTTTCCTAATACCGCCTTGTTTTCCTCTCCCTTGCTGCTCAGTCTGAAGAAGGGTCGCGATCCTCAATATCACCTGTTGATGTTCCCCGGAGATGCTGCTTGACCCGCTGAGTTATTGCACACTTTTGTACCTGTCTTCGGTTTAAACCAGCAACTGCGGTGTCTCCCGACACAAAAAAAGCAACATTTGCTAATCTGCAGCCCGCTGCATCCAACCCCCAACTCGTTGTTGCTGCTCAATCGCTTACATCAAAGAAACTCGTATCTGCTTCAGTTGACAGACCAACAGGTGAGATTCCGAAGTGTTTTAGGGTCAGTGACGGGGGTTCCCTGTGCATTTGGTGCTTAAAGACTTCAGGGACATCGCAGTAAGCTCCGTCAAAGATAAAACTAGCGATTGCGGATCAACATTGTGGCCTTCTAGCCCGTGCTCCCGACGCCCAGACGTCGGGGAGTTCTGGAGGAACAGCGATACAGCGGACACAAGTATATCCAGTTATACAGCGAACTGCAAAACAAAGAGAGCAAGGAACAGCACAGCACATAAACAGAAGCTAGGTACAAAGAAATGCAGGCGCTGGTAAATACACACAAGGACACTGTGAACCAAAGAATACGATACGTATTAACCCCAAACCGAAGCCATGGGTGATGTGTGACCTCCGCTCCCAAGTTAATCACAAGTTTATTTTTGTTTAGGTTGGAGATACAGCCCGTACACAGGCCCTTCGGCCCACCGTGCCGGCGCTGACCAGCGATCCCCGTACATTAACACTCTCCTATAAATACTACGGACAATGTACAATTATATCAAGCCAATTAACCTGCAAATTGGTGTGTTTATTGAGTGTGGGAGGAAACCGGAGCACACGGAGAAAACACACGCAGGTCACGGCGAGAACATAGAAACTCCGTACGGACATCGGAAGTGTGGGGTGTTGCATTTTGAGAATCGGGGCCTACACAGTGAATGGTAGACCTCTGGGGAGTTTTGTAGAGCAGATGGATCTATTAGTGCAGGTGCATGATTCTTTGAGGAGACCACATCTAAAATATTGTGTTCAGTTCTGGCACCATGTTGTAGGAAAGATGTCGTCAAGCTTGAAAGGGTTCAGAGAAGATGTACGAGGAAGCTACCAGGACTAAAGTGTGTGAGCTACAGGGTGAGGTTTAGTAGGCTGGGTCTCTATTCCTTGGAGCGCAGGAGGTTGTGGGGTGATCTTATAGAGGTGTATAAAAATCATGAGTGGAATAGATGCACAGAGACTCTTGCCCAGAATAAGGGAATCGAGGACCAGAGGACATAGGTTCAAGTTGAAGGGGAAATATTTAAAAGGAATCTGTGGTGTAATGTATTCACACAAAGGATGTTGGGTGTATGGAACAAGCTACCAGTTGAGGTAGTTGAGGCTGGGACTAACCCAACGTTTAAGAAACAGTGAGACAGGCACATGGATAGGACAGGTTTGGAGCGATATGGACCAAGAGCAGGCAAGTGGGACTGGTGTTGCAGGTACATGTTGGCCTGTGTGGGCGTGGGCCGAAGAGCCTGTTTCCACACTGTATTTAACTGTTCTTAAGTGCACAACTAGAGTGACAGATGATGCAAATCTTCTCTACCCTTTGAGATCTCCCACTGGCTTTGCGGAGTTATACACAATTAAGAGGCGAGGCAAATTACGTTTCTGGTACAGGTTTGGGATTAGGAATATTGTTATATGTGCCGTGGTACAGTGGAAAAAAACTGCGTATTGCATGTTGTCCAAGCAGGGCAGATATTCCATGCTCAGGTACAAACAGTTCGAAATTAAGTACAATAAACACAGCAAAGGAGAAGATACAGTGTGCAGAATATAGTGTCAGCAATTTAGCGCATCAGCTCCAGAGTCAAAGTCCACTGTCCTCAATTGGGAAATGTAAATTAAACAGTCCAAAGGCTTATGGAAGGACCATTAACAAGTCCGATAACAGATGCGAAGAAGCTACAAGTGTTGAGTGCTTTCACGTGTGCGCATTTTCTGCTGACTGGAGCAGGGAGGAGAGAGAATAGTCTACGAGAAACAGGCCTTTGATGATATTGGCTGCTTTTCCCAGGCAGTGTAAAGTGTAAGGTGTAGCTGGAATCAGTGGTGAGAAGTCTTGTCTGTGTGTTGGACTGAGCTACATCTGCAAACGTCTGAATTTTCTTGCGTTCACAGCCAGAGCTTTTCACAAAACAAGCTGTGATGGAACCCTACATTATGCTGTCCTTGGTGCATCTACAGAAGTTTGGACGTGTCACTGGAGACATGCCGATGCTTATCTGTGACATCGGGATATAAATGGGTTAGTGCGCCTTCTGGATTGTTGTATCTATGATCCACGACAGACCTTTGATAGTATTAACACAAAGGGGAAGTTGTCAACCATTTCCACTTCTGCACTATTGATCCTGATTGGGCATGTCCTTCACCATGCTTCCAGAAGTCAGTAACTAGCTTCTTCCTCCTGCTGACATTGAGGGGAAGATTATTGTCCTGGTACCATTTACCATGGTTCTCTATCTTCCTCCTCTACTCCATATTGTCATTATTCTCCTTTTGACCCAGCACAATATGGTTGTGAGCAAACCTGTAACTAAAGCCAAATGTGTCCCGACAGTCGAGAGTGTAAAGGAAGTATTGTTGGAGAACGCATCCTTGCAGGGCACCGATGTCAAGAGAGATTATGAAGGAGATGCTGTCCCCTATCCTCACTGACTGAGGTCCGTGGGCATTGGAGCCTAGGAAGCAGTGACAGAGGGCGAGCACATTTCGAGGTCCCCTGGTTTGGAGCCATTCTTCTCACAGCAGACACCGGTGCTCACGGTCACACGCACAATGTCACAACGGTCACACGCTCAAGTCAATATCAAGTTTGACAATTCAATATCATAATTACAAACAGATTTTGATGTCATATTCATTAGTGTTGATTTCCCTATTTGCCACAATTATCTTCGTTCCAACCATGTTTGCATTTCATAAATGATCATTCTTATTTCTGGGGTAGATAATACTGTAGATTCAGATATATCTGCGAGAATATTTTACATCTGACCAATTTACATTCACTCCAAGGTGAATTTTTATTCTGAACGATGATCCTAATGTGATCATCCATATGTGGGCTGTGATTATCCTAAAATCTATCCTGCAAATGTCTATCAAATGTCCCAATGTCGGGGTCTACACATTAATTTGTTGTTCTTACGAATTGCAAAGAATAGATGATCTGATCAATTGTTCACCTTTGAAAGCCACTTGATGCGACGGATACGTTTCGCAATCGGTCTCTGCCGCGAGCCGAAGGTACAGTGGTTTGCAAACGTTTTCATACCGCTTGAACTTTTCCACATTTTGGGTATGAAATTTTTTTGGCAAGCCACTGTAATATCGGTTTCCTTAAAAAGTTGGCTCAGGTTTAGGATTAAGATTATTTTTGTTATATGTACCGTGGTACAGTGGAAAAAAACTGCGTATTGCATGTTGTCCAAGCAAAGCAGATATTCCATGCACAGGTACAATCAGTTTGAACTTAAATACCATAGACAGAACAAAGGAGAAGATACAGGGTGCAGAATATAGTTGCAGCAATGTAAATATGGAAGAGTGGCAAGAAGAAAGCCATTGTTGAAACAAAGCCATAAGAAGTCCCGTTTGCAGTTTGCCACAAGCCATGTGGGGGACACAGCAAACATGTGGAGGAAGGTGCTCTGGTCTGATGAGACCAAAATTGAAGTATTTGGCCTAAATGCAAAACGGTATGTGTGGCGGAAAAATATCGCTGCACATCACCCTGAACACACCATCCCCACTGTGAAACATGGTGGTGGCAGCACAATGCTGTGGGCATGCCTTTCTACAGCAGGGACAGGGAAGCTAGTCAGAGTTGATGGGAAGATTGATGGAGCCAAATACAGGGCAATCTTGGAAGAAAACCTGTTAGAGTCTGCAAAAGACTTGAGACTGGGGCGGAGGATCACCTTCCAGCAGGACAAAGAACCTAAACATACAGCCAGAGCTACAATGGAATGTTTTAGATCAAAGCATAGTCATGTGTTAGAATGGCCCATCAAAGTCCAGACTTAAATCCAATTGAGAATCTCTGGCAAGACTTGAACATTGCTGTTCACAGACGCACTCCATCCAATCAGACTGAGCTTGAGCTATTTTGCAAAGAAGAATAGTAAGATTAAACAAGAACTTACCAGTTTGAAGTTTGATCTTTATTTTATGAGGAGTCGAGTTGAGGGACTACGTGAAGCCCGTACAGCCGTTGGTGCGTCAATCTTCAAAGCAGCGGAATGAATTCACAGCTAACAATGACCGAAGTATAACGGTAAGATGATAAAACTAGAACTACCAGATGAGATCTATGAGGGTGGGAGCGGAGGGCACGTAGTCCCTCAACTCGACTCCTCATAAAATAAAGATCAAACTTCAAAGTGGTAAGTTCTTGTTTAATCTTACTATTTTACTTCGGAGTCACGTGAGTGACTACGTGAAGACTTCAAAGCACTGTGAATTCACGCCGCAGACTCAAATCCGACGTTCACACTGCCTGGATTGACTCAAAAGTCGTTAACAATCAATCATGCATCAGTAGTACATTTGTTAAATGAAATAACAGTTTATTTACAAACAAATCATAACAAACCCCTCTAACTCAGGGGAAAAATGTAACAGTACTGACACCAGAATCAGCAAACACCCCGAGCCTTGAAATCGGCTTGTGACAAAACCTCTGAAAAGTTAGCTCACTGGACCATCCTGTGGCCGCGAGGACCTTGAAATAGTTTGCACCGACACCTTACTGTGTGTTTTTTTGTGACTAATAAACAAAGCCAACTCTATTCCTCTCAGAGGTTTAGTAATCTCAATGTAAAGAGATAAATGTGAGACTATACAGAAGCGATCATCTGCGGGGTATGCTGAAAACACCATCTTACATCATGTCATGCCTCTTTTATTATGTTTAAGCAAATCATAGACATAAAATATAATGGCATCAGCCGACACATGCATTCTATCTAGCCGTAGCTTTTGCAATGTTTGTACACATTGGGCTGAAACCAACACCAGAAGCATGACCACCTTCATAGTTAATTTGGCTATAGATAGGCTTGTAACCGGGGCCCACTGGCGAAGAAGCATAAAAACCTCACTCACATTGCAAATACCGGCATACCTGAGTTTAGGAGGATTAGAATTGAAAACTCCCTTCATGAATCGTGAACTAACGGATGTGTCCCTACTGTATGCAATTCTGCATTCATAGGTAAATAAGAAGACAGAGCACTTCTGGCTGAATTAATTGCACTGTAACTTAATTTTTTGGTCAAAATAAAGAGTTGACAAACTCCAATACATCCGTGATCCCTGCCGTGTGATATACAATATCCTGCTGTAGGCAGAATTGCTCCCACTTCCTTATATAGGTGATATATTGCTGCTGTGTACTATCCCTGCAGGCCGACGTGAGAACATCCACCGTCCGATGAGACAGTCCACTCCCCAGGTATGGCCTCCTTAAAATCTGCAAATTAACAGATCAATACGATCCTATAAAGGATGTTGATCCCCAGTGACTGGATTTACCAGTAGATGTTTATTCTTGGGCATAAGCATGTAAGGCTCCCTAGCCATTTGTAATACAATGGGAAACCATGCTCCTGTAGGCCAATCTGGCACTACCAATACCCCTGAAGCGGTGTCCTCCTTGATCTTTTGCAAACATCTGCTGATGAGACAGAATGAAGGAAATACATACACAAACATTCCTCCCCCAATGCAGCGAAAATGCATCCACTGCTACTGCCCCAGAATCTGGTTACCATGAAACATATCTAGGTAACTGATGATTTAATCGAGATGCAAACAAGTCAATATCTGGCAATGCATACTGATCAATCATTTGGTTAAACACATCCTGATTTAACATCCATTCAATGTTGTCATTAACTGACGTGACCTCTTCCTGGCAAATAAAGTGCTGAAAGCCAGATATTTTGGTCAATACACCAGCTCCAAATCTGGTTAGCCAGTCTATCACAAGACTGTGACTTAACTCCACCCATGTGGTTTACATATGCCACTGCTGTGGTGTTGTGAATCTGAGCTGCACATGCAGATCCCTCCTTGTAGAACAATAAGCTTTGAGCCCATACCAGGTGCCCAACAACTCTAAATAATCAATCCCTCTTAATTGAGGAAGCGATGTCTCATCCACATTCCATCTGCCTCCACAACTAGAAGACATATCTGTTGCACCCCAACCCAGTGCACTCACATCAGTCTGTAATATCAGTGACGGTGATTCCACGAAACCTTCCTTACATTTTTTGAAACATGTACTATCCACATTGTATGTCAGCAATCGCCCCAGCTGACAACTGCATAGGCCTATCAAAAAAGCCCCCTTTGTATTCTCAGTGCCTGTTCCTTTGATGGTTGTAATTGTTGATAATGCAGAGGACAATACTGCACAGCTGGAAAGGCTGCAACAACTTCCCAATAAAACTGGCTACTTGTCTAATCAAAGGCCGTTGTTCTCCAACGAGATTAGCACAGTCCTCAATTAACTGATTCAATTTATCCCTGGGTAAAGTTACCAACATGTGATTGGAATTAATGGTAAATCCCAGATAATCAATAATTTGGACTGGTGATAATTTAGATTTACCTGGGTGAATAACAAATCCCATTTGTTCAAAAGTCATTTTAACAACTGAAACTGATGATTGAGTTTCAGCATGAGTCTTTCCAACAATCAGAAATCATCTAAATAGGCCATTACCACATGCCCCTGAGCTCTAAGCAATGCTAACACAGGTTTTACCAATTTAGCAAATAATCTAGGAGCTGAAGTTAATCCATTCGGCAATGTCCTGAATTGCCACAGCTCAGTCATCCAAATAAATTTCAAATATCTTCTATCATCACCATGAATAGACACTGCGTAATACGCATTCTTTAAATCAATGGTTGCCATATAATACCCTTTGGACACTAGATGTTTGCCCGTGGTAAAAGTTCTCCATTTTGAAATGCCTATAACAAACAAATTTGTTCAAATTCGATAAATCCAGAATAATTCTACATCCCCCAGTCTTTTTAGATCTGGGAAATATACTTGACAGAAATTGTTGACTTTGATAGACAGAAGGCTCAATTACCCCTTCTTATGTAACGACTGAATCTCTGCTTGAATAAGCACATTTTCCTCATCTGAAAAAATAAGTTTACGACTAGGAAAATGTTGATTAGGTAGACTGCCATAGTAAAATCCAATTTTTCACCCCTTCAATACACTAAGTATGAACAAATCTGATGTCAACTGCTGCCATTGTTTGAGAACAATTTTAACCTTCCCCAATTTGAACAGGAACATCAGTTAATTCATCGTCTGTCAAATGTTATATTCCTTACCAGCATCTTTCCTTGCGGCCTTGTTGTCCTCGACTTCTTGTAGAGAACATTTTTTGCCTTGCTTCCAGCTGGCTTAATGAGGGCCATGGTTATAACAACCTCATAACAGTCTTTGACCCTTTTTGCAAGGTTACCACCAAACAACAGATTTCGTGGTGGTACACTGGTCGGTTTGCACAACTCGCCAAATTCGGGTTAGCACTGGCCTAATAGCGGCCCTCCCGACATTATTAATTTCAAAATGCATTACAAAGGAGTCCCAGTTCATCCTGGTGTTCTTCAACCATATCATTTGTATCAATATCTTTCACCACAGCTGTAATACCTGCTTACAACAGTTTAAGCACTTTTTTAAAACTTCATCCCCTAGCAGGCAAACCCATCTATGCAAATTTGGTGATTAACCACCGGTACCTTCAGGAGATCACAATTAACAGGAGCGTTATAGTTTTTTGCTACTTCATCCATAGCTAGCTCCTGTAACTGGTGGGAGAGCATATACTGAATGGCTTCGGCCAATTCTACATCAATCGCCTTTCCTGCCTCTCTACACTCAGCAAACTTCCCAGCAATGTTCGGAATTACCTCCAACCGAACACCTTGCTCTCCCCCAGCATAGAAACAGTGTCAGCAAACTGCCCTGATAGAACATCCTCCTCACAGGCAGGATAGTTCTGCAGCCCTGAAACAGGTGCTGCTAGCACAAGCTCTCCATCAGCCTGGCTTGGGCATCACTCCTCCTCACGGAGCTGGAACATCCTCCTCACAGGCAGGATAGTTCTGCAGCCCTGAAACAGGTGCTGCTAGCACAAGCTCTCCATCAGCCTGGCTTGGGCACCACTCCTCCCCACGGAGCTGGTCCCTGTCGAGCATTCTTTTGAAATAGAATCTCGACGTGGGAGAGCCGTGAGCAAACGGACTCTCCTATGGAGGGTATAACCTCCAGGCCCGACTCATTTACGGGCCACAGAGACTTGCCAGTGGCCCCCTACTGACAAGCCTCCACTGCCCCCCGGCAGTGGGTCCGCAACCACCACTGGCTGTGTAGCCAGCACCGGACCAGGTGTACCAGACGGGCCTCCATCCTCAACACTCTCCTGCCACTTTACCTTTCTACCCCCGGAGCGCCTCGCCGACACCTTCTTCCCTTTCTGCAACTTATCTACAAAAACTCCCAACCGTTGCAGAAAAAGACCTGTGGTAAAGTATTTCAACAAACCTTACCTCGTTTCAACTTGTTAACGAAAACTGCTGGAGAATGGAGGGTGAAGTCTGAAGAAGGGTCTCGACCCGAAACGTCGCCCATCTCCTTCGCTCCTTAGATGCCGCTGCACCCGCTGAATTCTCCAGCTCTTCGTATAACCCGCGGTTTAAACTTACCGCTCGGAGGAGCGCTGCTGCTCCCCCCGCCCGACTGCACCAGCGTCTGACGTCATGACGCACCAACGGCTGTACGGGCTTCACGTAGTCACTCACGTGACTCCGAAGTAAAATGGGCAAACATTTTAGTCTCTAGTTATGCAAAGCTGGTAGACACATACCCCAAAAGACTTGCAGCTGTTATTGTAGCGAAAGGTGGCTCTACAAAGTATTGACTCATGGGGGCAGAATACTTTTGCACGACACATAAAATCCCAATAAAATACATTTACGTTTGTGGTTGTAACGTGACAAAATGTGGAAAAGTTCAAGGGGTATGAAAACTTGTGCAAGCCACTGTAAGTATCGGTTTCCTTAAAAAGTTAGCCCAGGTTTAGGATTAAGATTATTTTTGTTATATGTACCGTGTTACAGTGGAAAATACCTACGTATTGCATGTTGTCTAAGCAGAGCAGATATTCCATGCACAGGTGCGCTCAGTTCGAACTTAAGTACCATAGACAGAGGAAAGGAGAAGATACAGGGTGCAGAATATAGTTGCAGCAATGTAGCGCATCAGCTCCAGAGCCAAACTCCAATGTCCTAAATTGGAAAAGGTAAATTGAACAGCCCAATAGCTTATGGAAGGAGCATTAACAAGTCCGATAACGGATGCGAAGAAGCTACAGGTGGTGAACGCTTTCGCGTGTGTGCACTTTTTGCTGACAGGGAGCAGGGAGGAGAAAGAATGGCCTGCGAGAAACAGGCCTTTGTTGATATTGGCTGCTTTTCCCAAGCAGTGTAAAGTGTAGATGGAATCATTGGTGAGAAGTCTTGTCTGTGTGCTGGACTGAGCTACATCTACAAATGTCAGAATTTTCTTGCGTTCTTAATCAGAGCTTATCTCAACACAACATGTGATTAAACCCTACATTACGCTGTCCTTGGTGCATCTACAGAAGTTTCCAAGAGTCACTGGAGACATGCCGAGATGTACCTGTCACTTCGGGATATAAAGGGGTTAGTGCGCCTTCTGGATTGTTGCATCTATGATCCACGACAGACCTTTGATAGTATTAACACAAAGGGGAAGCTGTCAACGATTTCCACTTCTGCACCATTGATCCTGATTGGGCATATCCTGCACCATGCGTCCTGAAATCAATAACTAGCTTCTTCCTCCTGCTGACATTGAGGGGAAGATTATTGTCCTGTCACCATGTATCCTAGTTCTCTATCTACCTCCTGTACTCCATATTGTCATTATTCTCGATGTGACCCAGCACGATAGGGTTGTGAGCAAACCTATAGATGTAATTAAAGCCAAATGTGTCCCTACAGTCGAGAGTGTAAAGGGGGAATAATTGGAGGCCAAGAACGCATCCTTGTAGGGCACCGATGTCGAGAGAGATTATGGAGGAGATGCAGTCCGCTATCCTCACCGACTGAGGTCCTTGGGCGTTGAGGCCTAGAAAGAAGTGGCAGAGGGCGAGCAGATTCCGAGAACCCGTGGCTTGGAGATAACTACCATTCTTCTCCCAGCTGACACAGGTCAATATCATAATTACAAACTGTCCTTTGTTTTATATTCATTTCCAACCAGGTCACATCTGTGTTCCCAATTTTCCTATTTGCCACAGCTATGTTCGCCCCAGCCAATTTTGCATTTCATAAATTGTCATCCTAATTTTGCGGGGCTGCAATTCTCTCAAAATTGATCTTGCAAAGGCCTCACATAAATCTCGATGTTGGGGTGTCAATACATTCACATGTCATTCTTACCAACTGCATAGAATGGATTATCTCAACAATTGTTCCCCTTTGAGAAACACTTGATGCGGCGGATGCATCTCGAATTCACTCTCTTCCCGAGTCGAAGGTAAGTACACTGCCCATAAAGGAGGTAGTGCCAGGCATAATATTCTGCAGACTAAGTGCTGGTAGATGGGATTTAGTAATTGAACAGCATACACACAGACAGTTGTTCGCCTATTTCTCAGCCGTGAGATTCAGTGACTATTGGTCCAGTATATTGGAGATAACTACCATTCTCATTGGGACCTCTTTTGGGGAAGGCATGATGTGTACACAAAGGACGGGTTGCACTTGAGCCCGAGGGGGACCAATATCCTGGCAGGAAGATTTGCAAAGGCTACTGGGGAGACTTTAAACTAGAAAGGCTGGGGGGAGGGACTCGGGTAGGGGGGGGCTAGGGGTCAGGGTGTGGGGCAAGTGGCAGAGAAGGGAAGCACTCGGATCCAAAATGTAGGCGAGAAAGATGAAAAAGATAATAGATCGAGAATAAGGGATGGTGGGTTTCTAAAATGTGTATATTTTAATGCTAGGAGCATTGTAAATAAGGTGGACGAACTTAGAGCCTGGATTGACACCTGGAAATATGATGTTGTGGCAATCAGTGAAACATGGTTGCAGGAGGGCTGTGATTGGAAACTAAATATTCCAGGATTTCGCTGTTTCAGGTGTGATAGAATTGGAGGGACCAGAGGGGGAGGTGTTGCATTGCTTGTCAGAGAAGATATTACAGCAGTGCTTTGGCAGGATAGATTAGAGGGCTCGTCTAGGGAGGCTATTTGGGTGGAACTGAGAAGTGGGAACGGTGTAGCAACACTTTTAGGGGTGTATTATAGACCGCCAAATGGGGAGCGTGAATTGGAAGAGCAAATATGTAAGGAGATAGCAGATATTAGTACTAAGCACAATGTAGTGATTGTGGAAGATTTCAATTTTCCAAAAAGAGACTGGGAAACACATTCTGTAAATGGGCTGGATGGTTTGGAGTTTGTAAAATGTGCAGTGCTGGACCTCCTGTTAGGAAATGAGGCATGTCAGGTGACGGAGGTATGCGTTGGTAAGCACTTCGGGACCAGTGATCACAATACCATTAGTTTCAATATAATTATGGATAGAGTCAGAACTGGACCTAGGGTAGAGATTTTTGATTGGAGAAAGGCTAACTTTGAGGGAATGCGTAAGGATTTTAAAAGAGTGAATTGGGACACTTTGTTTCATGGGAAGGATGTAGAAGAGAAATGGAGGACATTTAAAGGGGAAATTGTAAGAGTACAGAATCTCTATGTCCCTGTTAGGTTGAAAGGAAATAGTAAAAATTGGAAAGAGCCATGGTTTTCAAGGGAAATTGGACACTTGTTTCGAAAAAAGAGAGATATCTACAATAATTATAGGAGGCATGGAGTAAATGAGGTGCTAGAGGAGTATAAAGAATGTAAAAATAATCTTAAGAAAGAAATTAGGAAGGCTAAAAGAAGATATGAGGTTGCTTTGGCAAGAAAGGTGAAAGTAAACCCAAAGGGTTTCTACAGCTATGTTAATAGCAAAAGGATAACGAGGGATACAATTGGACCATTAGAGAACCAGAATGGACAGCTATCTGCAGAGCCAAAAGAAATGGGGGAGATATTGAACAATTTATTTTCTTCGGTATTCACCAAGGAGAAGGATATTGAACTCGGTGAGTTAAGGGGAAAGAGTAGAGTAGATATGGAAACTATGAGATTCAAAGAGGAAGAAGTACTGACACTTTTGAAAAATATAAAAGTGGATAAGTCTCCAGGTCCTGACAGGATATTCCCTAGGACATTGGGGGAAGTTAGTGTAGAAATAGCAGGAGCTATGACAGAAATATTTCAAATGTCATTAGAAACGGGAATAGTGCCGGAGGATTGGCGTACTGCGCATGTTGTTCCATTGTTTAAAAAGGGTTCAAAGAATAAACCTAGCAATTATAGACCTATTAGTTTGACGTCAGTGGTGGGCAAATTAATGGAAAGGATACTTAGAGATAATATATATAAGCATCTGGATAAACAGGGTCTGATCAGGAACAGTCAACATGGATTTGTGCCTGGAAGGTCATGTTTGACAAACCTTTTTTGAAGCCGTAACTAGGGAAATTGATGAGGGTAAAGCAGTGGATGTTGTCTATATGGATTTCAGTAAGGCCTTTGACAAGGTTCCCCATGGAAGGTTGGTTAAGAAGGTTCAATCTTTGGGTGTTAATGGCGGAGTAGCAAGATGGATTCAACAGTGGCTGAATGGGAGATGTCAGAGAGTAATGGTGGATGGCTGGTTGTCAGGTTGGAAGCCGGTGACCAGTGGGGTGCCTCAGGGATCTGTGTTGGGTCCACTGTTGTTTGTCATGTACATCAATGATCTGGATAATGGGGTGGAAAATTGGATAAGTAAGTATGCAGATGATACTAAGATAGGTGGTGTTGTGGATAATGAAGTAGATTTTCAAAGTCTACAGAGAGATTTGGGCCATTTGGAAAAGTGGGCTGAAAGATGGCAGATGGTGTTTAATGCTGATAAGTGTGAAGTGCTACATCTTGGCAGGACAAATCAAAATAGGACGTACATGGTAAATGGTAGGGAATTGAGGAATGCTGTGGAACAGAGGGATCTAGGAATAACATAGAAACATAGAAACATAGAAATTAGGTGCAGGAGTAGTCCATTCAGCCCTTCGAGCCTGCACCGCCATTCAATATGATCATGGCTGATCATCCAACTCAGTATCCCGTACCTGCCTTCTCTCCATACCCTCTGATCCCCTTAGCCACAAGGGCCACATCCAACTCACTCTTAAATATAGCATGTGCATAGTTCCCTGAAAAATAACTGTGCATAGTTCCCTGAAGGTGGAATCGCATGTAGATAGGGACAGAGTTGACGTGGATACGTTTTTCCCATTGAGGGTAGGGAAATTTCAAACAAGAGGGCATGACATGAGACTTAAGGGACAGAGGTTTCGGGGTAACGTGAGGGGGAACTTCTTTACTCAGAGGGTGGTGGCTGTGTGGAATCAGCTTCCAGCAGAAGTGGTGGAGGCAGGATCGATTTTAACATTTAAGAGTAAAGTGGATAGGTATATGGACGTGAAGGGAATGGAGGGGTATGGTCTGAGTGCAGGTAGATGGGACTAGGGGAAAACAAATGGTCGACACGGACTGGAAGGGCCGAGAGGGCCTGTTTCCGTGCTGTAATTGTTATATGGTTATATGGTTATATGGTTATATGCACATTTCTACACACGTGGTAAATTCGTCAGTAGGGTTCACCACTATTTCCTTGAATAGGCAACTCGACAGTTGTAATTGGTAGCTGTATATATCTGTTGAGCAATAAATGTTGGGCAGCAACTGATTCTGCAGCAATGTCGAGGTGCGCTGACTAGCCAGTTTACACTCTAATCCAGAGTGCGGTGCAACACCAATGGCGTGCACTTGTTTCTACAAGTTCGGAGCTTTGATAAGGTCATTCATTTCTGACATTAGATCCGCTGTCCTCTCAAGTCTGTATCTTCTGGTTTTAACATGTTTTCCTCTTGTATTTCAGATGCCAGGCAATAACTGCGGTGCCCAATACAGTATTAGCATTTTACTGTGTTCTTTCTCTTTCCTCCCAACCCCTCTTCGCATTTGTCCAACTATTGGACCTATTTTCTTCATTCTGCATCTCCACCGGGTGGCGACCGTAATGGCCTGCTCGCCAACAGTCTGTGTCGTGCTCTTTCTGTTTTTTTTAAATTTAATTATGTCTTAAATATATATGTCAATGTTTATTGCTATGTTTTATATGGGGTGGGGGAGGGGGGGTATCGGGGGAAACTGGCACCTATTTTCTATGTTTCTATTAATTTGTGGTGAACGACGCTTCTTTTACTTCTCTTGTACAGCAAACCCGGATGTGTCACGTGGACATAAGAATGTCCCCATCATATTACCAATAGACTCGTTCTGATCACAGTTATTACTTATGTCCAATCATTAGCTTTGCCTTGGTTAAGCTACATTTATTATTATTACATGCCGAGGTACAGTGATTGTGGTACAGTCGTGGTTTTGCATGCTATCCACTTCGATCAGACCTACCATACATGGACACAATCAATTCAAACTCGTGCTTTGGATAAACCATAGTTCAAGTTCAAGTTGGCGTTGATTGTCACATGCAACAATTGAGGCACCGTGATATTTGAATTACCATACAGCCATACTGAGTGAATAGCAGCAATACGCATAGTCACATAAAATAAAAATTTTACTTCAGTCACGTGAGTGACTACGTGAAGACCCCGTCCAGCACGCATGCGTGACATTAGCGTTCATGCAGTGCACCCGCGACGAACGGGAGTTCAAGGCGCTCCCGCTACAAATTGAAAAGTCGGGCCGACAGGTAAGTTTTACCGTGGCCGTGTGTCTTTTTCTCTGTGGTCTGCTTGTTTTCAGAAAGAATGAGCAAGACCAGAGGAAAGAAGTCTGCAGCTCGCCCCCGTTCGTCCTCCGTTGAGGAGTGCTCTTTGGAGGGGGGGCAAGAGGCGGCGGGTATAACTACCGAGCCGAGCCCAGCACCGCTCGTGCTGCCTGAGCAGCGGTCTGGAGGTACCTGCAGCCAGAACCGGGCGGTAGTGTCCGACGATTCGGATGAAGATGCCACACCGCTCAAGAGCGACACAGGCAGCCGCCTAAGCCGCATGGAACGGCTTATGGAACAATTTCTCCAGCGAGATCTGCTGAGAGAGCAGCAGCAGACTCGCCTAGGGAGCTCAGGCACTCCCGCAGTGCCCTTTACGGCACTGGCCATTGCTTCACCTTCTTTTGAAGGCAGCATTGGCGACCAGGTCTGGGCTGGTCAAGAAGAGGGGTCACTGGCTGAAGATGTCGGGAGTACGCAGGGTGTACAGGATCAGGAAGAGCTGTGAAGGTCAACCGCTACGTGGCCATTCCACAAGCGGGTCGGCCGTTAGAGCCGAAACTTGCAGCCAGCATTAACCACCTGTCCTCAAAACCCTTACAAGAACAGGTGGTCAATGAGGCTCTTGAACAATATACAGCCCCAGTAAATTGTACATCATTGAATGTACCAGCTGTAAACAGCCAAATTTGGGGTCAATTGGGGCAGAACATCAGGAACCTGGAGTTGAAGCCCCAGAAAATCCTTAAATTACTAACTGCAGGAATAACATCATATGCTCGGTCCATTGATGGTGTGGACATCTCCACAAATCAGCAAGACACATTAGCTCTGCTGTGCACCACTCAATATGAAATAAACAATTTACGGAAGGAAATCATCAAGCCTGCCCTCAACCCTAAATTTGCGGGACTTTGCAAAACACCGGGTTCAGAACCTCCTATTCTGCTCTTTGGGAAAGACCTTCCAAAAAAGGTGACAGACCTAGAGGAAGAATCCAAGACCTTTGGTCTCGTGAGGGCAGGTTTGGGACCGAGCAGACCTAACAAACCCAGGCGGCAGTACCCCATGGCGTCCACCAGTCGTCGACCACCCTATGGGACTGGTGAAAGCTCGGGGTCCGCAACCATTCCCCATAAGCCTTTTTTAGGCCAGGGCCCAGAGCGGACCCCATGGAAAATGCGCCACCCCCAACAACATCAACATCAACATCAACCCTCTACAGCCCAGCAGACGCCTCATCGCCCAGCGAAGAGGCAGAAGAAGCACCAATAACCATGGAGGTAGGTGGGTCTGGTTCCTCTCAGCATATGAGCAGTAGGGGCTCTATACTAACAGGGGGGAGATTGCACTTGTTTTTGGATGCATGGGAATCCATCACTAATGACAAGTATATACTCAGCAGCGTTCATGGCTACAAAATTGACTTTGTTCATGAAAACATTCCGCCAGTTCAGCATATACCCCAAAGGGTATTCACCCTCTCAGTCAAAGAGAAACAAGAGGGTCAAGCTGAACTGATGAGGTTACAAGCAAAAGGTGTCATTGATAGAACAAAACATGAACCTTTGGATTTGTGTCCAATATTTTCACTAAAATCAAAAAAGATGGTGGACGTCGCATCATCATTGACTTAACTACTTTAAACAAGTCTGTCAGGTATATACATTTCAAGATGGATACTTTTGAAACAGCCAGACTGTTGGTTTCTAGAGGGTACTTTCTAGCAAGCATTGATTTAAAAGATGCCTACTACTCAGTACCCATACACAAGGATCATCGTAAATACTTAAAATTTATCTGGATGAAACAGCTATGGCAATTTAAAGCCTTACCAAATGGGCTAACCTCCGCTCAAGACTGTTCACTAAAATCTTAAAACCTGCCTTGGCATTATTGAGGAAACAAAAGCATATAGTCATGGCGTATTTAGACGACATTTTAATAGTAGGGAAAACCTTGGAGACAGCCATTTTGGCAGTAGCAGCCACCAAACGTTTGTTTGAAACTTTGGGGTTTGTCATACATCCAGATAAATCCAATTTTACACCGTCCACTGCCATGGACTATCTTGGATTTACGATTGATACTGTTCGCATGATTGTAACTCTGCCGAAGGGGAAAGCATCAGAATTGGCACTATCATGCAACGAACTCATGAATAAACATCAGCCAACTATACGGGAGGTAGCCAGAGTTATTGGCAAAATGGTAGCAGCTTTTCCAGCTGTACAATTTGGGCCTTTGCACTATCAAAATCTGCAAAGAGCAAAAGTGCATGCACTAAAGCAAAACTCAGGTCACTTTGACCGAGCAATGAGTTTAACTGCTGAATCCATTCCAGAGTTACAATGGTGGGAAAGGAACGTAAGGCTCAGCTCCAGTCCCATAATAATCACCAACCCAGTATTAACCATTCAAACGGATGCCATTGCTTTGGGCTGGGGAGCAACT
Organism: Okamejei kenojei; assembly: GCA_035221665.1. Taxonomy (NCBI): domain Eukaryota; kingdom Metazoa; phylum Chordata; class Chondrichthyes; order Rajiformes; family Rajidae; genus Okamejei; species Okamejei kenojei. The sequence goes on from CM069172.1 coordinate 3,751,548, forward strand.
AACATGCAATCCAGCACAGGGGGCAGATGGACAAAATTTGAATCATCTTGCCTACAGACACGGGGTATCAACTACTTAGAAAAGTTGGGTGCGTTTTATGGGTTAAAAGCATATTCATCTAATACGCATCGTGCACATGTCCGGTTGCAATTAGATAATACCACGGTGGTGGCTTATATCAACCACATGGGTGGTGTAAAGTCGATATCGTGTGACAATTTGGCCAAACTAATCTGGCAATGGTGTGTTGAAAGACATATTTGGTTATCAGCAACTTACCTACCAGGTAAGCAAAATACAGTGGCAGACACCAGGTCACGCAGATTCAATGATAACATCGAATGGATGTTATATCCCAAAATATTTGCTGAAATTACAAAGCAATATGGCACACCAGATATCGATCTATTTGCATCCAGGCTGAATCACCAGGTACCAACGTATGTCGCTTGGGAACCAGACCCTGAGGCAGCAGCAGTTGATGCATTCTCGCTGCATTGGGGGAAAATGTTCTTTTATGCTTTTCCTCCCTTCTGCCTCATCAGTCGGGTATTACGCAAGATTCAATTGGATTCCGCTTCAGGAATCTTGATAATACCCGACTGGCCTACACAGCCATGGTTCCCAGTGGCCTTCGACATGGCTGTTGAAACACCGTTGGAATTCCCCAGCAGTCGAGAGTTATTAATCCACCCAGTGTCAGGCATTAGTCACCCGTGCCATGACAGAGTCAATCTCCTGGCTTGCAGATTCTAAAAAGACCTCTACTGGGCCTGGGACTGTCTGAGGACGCCATCAACATGATGACCGCATCCCACCGGGAGTCCACCAGGAGACAATACCTGACCAACATAAGAAAATAGGAACGGTATTGCTCCAAAACAGGAACTACCTACACTACAGCTACAGCCACCAGTGTTGTGGAGTTTCTGGTTGGATTACATCGGGAAGGACTCAGCTACAGCGCCATTAATACAGCCAGGAGTGCGTTGTCAGCTTATTTGGTTCCAGCAGCAGGACAAATGACTTTGGGGTCCCATCCACTAGTGGTCAAAATCATGAGGGGCATGTTTAACACCAATTCCCCTAGGCCTAGGTACACTCAGATCTGGGATGTCAGCATTGTACTGACGTACCTTAGGGGATGGCCACCACCCAGGTCACTCACGCTGGAACAACTTACACTGAAATCAGTCATGCTCATGGCACTAGTGTCAGCTCAAAGGGTACAGTCCCTCCACCTTCTGAGGCTGGACAGCATGACAGAGTCATTGGACTGTATCACATTTCACATTCAGGGACTGGTCAAACAAACTAGACCAGGTACCACGCCTCCAGTAATGGAGTTCCGGGCATATTCACCTGACCCTCGGTTGTGTGCCAAGACCCATCTCGCCAATTACATAGACACAACATATAACTTAAGAGGGAGAGAAAAAGCCTCATGGATAAGCCACACGAAGCCTCATGGTCAGGTGACGAGCCAAACCATTTCAAGATGGCTCAAGCAGGTGCTTATGTCCGCGGGAGTCGATACTAATGTTTTCAAATCTCATTCCACCAGGGCTGCATCTACGTCGGCGGCTAGGCGAATGGATGTGCCTATGGACCATATTCTGGCCAGAGCAGGATGGTCCTCGGAAAGAACTTTCCAAAGGTTTTATAATAAGCCGCTGGCGGAACCTGCTACATTTACAGACAGAATTTTAGAGTCTGCAGCTAATATTTAATTTAAGCCGGGGGAGCTCTCTGTTTTTTGTTATCATTAATAAACCTTTATTGTTCACAAACAGGTTATTGTTGATTGTATAACATGCTTCCTCCCTCTAAGGTCTTCAGGCAGTGAGTGAAGCATGAACTGGTACACGGTTCGGATTCACAGAGCTTTGAAGTCTTCACGTAGTCACTCACGTGACTCCGAAGTAAAATAGTAAGATTAAATGAGAACTTACCAGTTCGAAGTTTGATCTGTATTTTATGAGGAGTTACGAAGAGGGATTGCGTGCTCTCCGCTCCCACCCTCTATTATACAGATCAACTGGTAATTAAGTTATTATTCTTTCTTTACTATATTTATTTCAATTGTTGTGTTTTCTGTGAATCCACACCGCTGCTTTGAAGAACTGTCGCGCATGCGTGCTGGATGGGGTCTTCACGTAATCCCTCATCGTAACTACTCATAAAATATAGATCAAACTTCGAACTGGTAAGTTCTCATTTAATCTTACTATTAACATATACATCCACTACTATGGAATCAACATTCCTCACTGTGATGGAAGGCAATACATTTCAGGCGTCTTCCTCCTCTGTTCACCCGTAGTCGGGGCCTTTGAACATTCCGCAGTTCGCCACTACCGACGGTCCGATGTTCATGTCCTCGCATCATGACGATCGAAACTCCAGCGTCGGAATGAACCGGAAAACTCTGCGGCATGAAGCTTCCCACTCGGCCTCTTCGTACCGGAGACCACGGCTTCACGATGTTAAAGTCCACAAGCGCTTTCGCTGGCGATCCTCGGCAAAGGATCGCTCGCTCTTCGATGGTAAGTCCATGCCGCGCCCGCCGCTGGAGGCTCCGGGCCGGACTTCTGGAAAAGCGGCATCTCTCCACGTTATTCGGCCGCAGGGGGGAAGGAGATGAGACACGGAGAAAATCGCATCTTCGTCGAGGTAAGTAACTGGCAAAAGTTTCCCCCGATACCCCCCCCCACCCCCATGTGAAACATAGCAAGAAACATTGACACATACATTTAAGACATAATTACATTTAAAAAAACAGAAAAAGCACGACGCAGACTGTTGGCGAGGAGGCCATTACGGTCGCCACCCGGTGGAGATGCAGGTTGAAGAATATATTTAATGAAACCGAATCTCATGTCAATATTGTGCGTATTGCCATCCTGAATGTATTTGTAAATATGAACATTTGTGCACAAAACCATGTGAATAACAGATCGCGGAGACCCCTGAGCAGACTAGGCGAATCGAGAACCAGATTAAACAGGTTTAACGTAAAGGGGAAAGATTTAATAGGAACATGATGGATACACATTTTTGCAAAGGGGAGTGAGTCCCTGGGAACGTTTGAAACATTTGGACAGGTACATGAATAGGGTAGGTTTAGAGTAACACGAGCCTAACGCAGACAAGGGGGACACGCGTAGATGGGACATGTTTGTGGGTGCGGGCAAATGGGCTGAAAGTCCCGTTTCCACACTGTATGATTCTATGACACCATGTCTGTATTTTATCTACCAGCATTGCATCATCCCGTTCTCCATCCAAATGCCCAGTGCATTTGGGGAATTCGACTTCTGTAAAAACACAAAGCGAGCAACTTGTGCAAAATATATTCATAAGCTATGCCGAGGTGTACAAAGATGGATGATGCAATCCTTCTGCAAGCCCTGAGACATCCAGCTGGGTTTGTGTTGTTGTAAATACCTATGATACGCGGCGCATTACGTTTTAGATTTAGGTTCAGGTTTATTATTTTCCCCAGTGTCCTCCTGAAGTAACTGTGTTGTGTGACTTCTTGAGTGTCGCATTAAAGTACTTGCTCTCCAACATATTGTTGATAAGATTAACGCCAGGAAACATGACCACTCAACAATTTGCATTTCCGTTCCATCGATGCAGATTAGGGCATCAACTCCACCATCTTTCCCCAATTCAATAGCCAGCTCCTTCGCCATGCTGACATTGAGAGAGATGTTAATGTTCTGACACCAGGTCACTAAGTACTCTATCTCCTTCTTGTACTCCGTATCTTTATTGTCCGTAATTCGGTCATACCTTCCCCTATGTTTCCAGAATTTAATTACTACCTATTTCCTGAACTCTGTCTCCTCATTGTTCCTGATCCGGCCCATCACAGTGGTGTCGTCAGCAAACACGTGTAAAGAGGACGACATGTGTAAAGAGAATATCGACGGGGACTGAGAAATCATCCTTGCAGCGCGCCGGTGTTGAGAATTATTATGGAGGAGATGTTGTCATCTATCGTCACTGACTGAGGTCCGTGGGCCGTAGATCCGAGGAAGCATTGGCAGAGGGCAAACACATTCCTACTTCCTGGAGTTTTGAGATAACAACCAGCCCTCTCTTCCCCCACGTCCCCCCGACGCTTCCCCACTCAGCTTCTGACTCTACTGCGCTTCAAAAGTAAGTATCACCTTCTTTAAAAGAGAGAGGGATGAGGCATAATACTCTTTGGACCAAATGCGATTCCGTTATTGGCTAGCAGTAACTCAGCACGATTGCACTACCCTTTCTTTATGTGACCGAGCTGCAGGGATAGGTGAGGAATGTATTCCCTGGAGCGAAGGAAGCTGAGGAGTGATGATATGAATGTGTGTAAAATCATGAGAGGAATAGATAGGCTGAATGCAGAACATTTTCCCCAGGATTGAGAATCAAAAGGCAGATCTCATAGGTTTAATGTGAGAGCAGCAAGATTTACAAAGAACCTGAAGGGAAGACTTGCCACAAATATATAGTGCTGGGTACATGGTTTGAACTTTGATAAGAGCATTCGCTTCTGACATCACATATGTTTCTGCCTGGACGGACGTTATCTGAGATCATACTGCTGTATTTTAGATGCACGGTAATTAATACGGTCCATGATAAGGTATCAGATGTTTTACTGAGTTCTTACTCCTGTGCCCACTTCACACCCTGTCTTCACATTTGTTCACCCCCATTCAACACCTTCTCTTGTAAATCAATAATGTTGGTGTTACATGGACAATATTAGTAGCCATCATGGTACGAGTGTCCCTCTCTTATCACAGTTGGTAATTATGTCAGATCAGTAGGTTAGCTTAGGTTCAGCTTGGGTATTATTTTCAGATATATCGAAGTACACTGAAAAGCGTGGCATTGCAAACTATACATTCAGTTCAGATATGCCATATACAGATACATAGAAACATAGAACATAGGTGCAGGAATAGGCCATTCGGCCCTTCGAGCCAGTACTTCCATTCAAGAAGATGATGGCTGATCATCCAAAATCAGTAACCTGCTCCGGCTTTTTCCCCATATCCCTTGATTCCGTTAGCAGTAAGAGGTACATCTAATTATCTCTTAAATTACAACCGGTTAAAGTCCTGCAGATGGAGTGAGGAGGAAGATGCAGAATGCCGAATATATTTAATTACAGAAGATCATGCTGAATATTGTTGATTATTTCCATCAAATCCTGAATTATCCGCATGAGAATGGACAATATTTGCTCAAGCCACTTTGCATAAATCGGTTTTCCGTAGAACTGGACAAGTGTAGTTGGATAATTTGAGTTTTGTAAAATCACAAAGCAACAATGTTTTGCAAAAATATTATTTAAGTTTGCTGAAGGTCTCATCTGGACTGGGGATGATGCAATACTTCTATTGTAAGAGGAACTAAGGAGGACACAATCTTCCTGATATAGTAGTGGCCAGGGGATTTGGGGTGACAGAGGAACTGAAGGAAATCCACATTAGGTAGGACATGGTGTTGGTTAGACTAATGGGGCAGAAGGCTGATGAATCCCGAGGGCCTGATGGTCTGCATCCCAAGGTACTTAAGGACGTGGCGCTAGAATTCGTGGAGACATTGGTGATAATTTTCCAATGTTCGATAGACTCAGGATCAGTTCCTGTGGATTGGAGGGTAGCTAATGTTCTCCCACATTTTAAGAAACGCGGGAGAGAGAAAACTTGGAATTATAGACCAGTTAGCCTGACATCGGTGGTGGGGAAGGTGCTAGAGTCAATTATAAAAGATGAGATAGCCGAACAATTGAATAGCAGTAACAGGATCGATCCGTGTCAGCATGGATTTACGAAGGGGAAAACATGCTTGACTAATCTTCTGGAATTTTTAGAAGATGTAACTAGGAAAAATGAAAATAGAGAAGTGGTTGGCAGACAGGAAACAAAGAGTAGGGATTAACGGGTCTCATTCAGAATGGCAGGCAGTGACCAGTGGGGTACCGTAAGGCTCGGTGCTGGGACCGCAGCTATTTACAATATACATCAATGATTTGGATGAGGGGATTCAACGTAACATTAGCAAATTTGCAGATGACACAAAGCTGGGTGGCAGTGTGAACTGTGAGGAGGATACTATGAGAATGCAGGGTTACTTGGACAGGTTTGGGGAGTGGGCAGGTGCATGGCAGATGATGTTTAATGCGGATAAATGTGAGGTTATCCACTTTGGTAGCAAAAACAGGAATGATGATTACTATCTAAATGGCGTCAAGTTAGGGAAAGGGGAAGTACAACGGGATCTGTGGTTCCTGTACATTAGTCTATGAAAGAAAGCATCCAGGTACAGCAGGCAGTGAAGAAAGTGAATGGCATTTTGGCCTTGATAACAAGAGGAATTGAATATAGGAGCAAAGAGGTTCTTCTGTAGATGTACAGAGCCCTAGTGAGACCACACCTGGAATATTGTGTGCAGTTTTGGTCCCCTAATTTGAGAAAGGACATTCTTGCTATTCAGAGTGTGCATGGTAGGTTTACAAGGGTAATTCCCGGGATGGCGGGACTGTCATATGCTGAATGAATGGAGCGGCTGCGCTTGTACACTCTGGAGTTTAGAAAGATGAGAGGGGATCTCATTGAAACATATAAGGTTGTTAAGGGCTTGGACAACACTAGAGGCAGGAAACATGTTCCCGATGTTGGGGGAGTCCAGAACCAGGGGCCACAGTTTAAAGATAAGGAGTAAGCCATTTAGAATGGAGACGGGGTGGCACTTGTTCTCACAGAGAGTGGCGAGTCTGTGGAATTATCTGCCTCAGCGAGCGGTGGAGGCAGGTTCTCTGGTTGCTTGCATGAAAGAGCTAGATAGGCCTTTTAAAAATAGCGGCGTCAGGGGATATGGGGAGAAGGCAGAAACGGGGTACTGATTGGGGATGATCAGCCATGATCATATTGAATGGCGGTTTTGGCTCGAACGGCCGAATGGCCTACTCCTGCACCTATTGTCTATTGTATATTGTCTATTGTCTATTGTATTTTCTCTTGTCTATAGTCAATTTTCTATATGCAATGAGACATCCCACTGCGATCGCGATGTTGTAAACAATTAAGAGGAGCGGCGTTCAAATATCAGCGTCAGTTTTAAGTTTATTGTTGCATGTACCGAGCTAAATTAAAAAGCTTTTTTTGCGTGCTAGCCAGACAAACTAGACATATAATGCATACACAATATTAGTTAAAACTCGAGCACGCAGGGTAGTGGGTATACAGATTTACATAGTGAATTAGTTAACATATCAGGTACTTGCGGCATATACTAGGGCATCTTTCCAAGATTGCTGGACTGCTGCATGGAGAGGAATGATTTCGGGTGATGTGGGCGAAAGGTGGGAAGGAGTGACTAGTGCAGATGGGGCACATTGGTCGGCATGGGCAAGCTGGGTAGAAAGTTTCATTACCATGTTGTAGGAACGTGGTAGATGCAGAGTACAGCATATAGTTCGCAGCATTAGTGTGTATTTTCGTGCAACAGTTACTTAGACAATTTCCAATATCTGCAATGTTGTAGAAGCAAATTGAACTGTACGCTAGTCTACGGGGGAACCGGTCAGAAGCGTCTTAACGGAGAAAATAAGCTTAATCCGGTGGTGTTCGCTCTCAAGCTTATGTTCCTTCTGCAGGACTTGGGTAGGGGAAAGAAAAACTGACCTGGTCTTAACAAGTCTTTGATTACGTTGGGTGTTTTCTTTGGGCGGCAGCGTGATGTGTAGATGGAGTCAATGATGGGAAGTCTGGTCCTTGCCAAGGATTGGCCTACACTTATAACTCTGCAATATCGCTCGGTCTGCAGGTCTGTACACAATCTACAATATGGTCCACCCGACATTATGATGTCTACGGTACATCCGGACAAGCTTGTAAAGTCACTAGAGACATGCCGTGTTTCCTCAGACTCCAACTGAAGTAGAGGCGTTGGTGCGCCTGTCTGGATGTCGCATCAATGTGATTGCCCCAAGACAGGTCGCTGGTAAGAGTAACGCCATGCGAGATGATCTCAGCCATTTTTATTCCCTAGTCGCAGTTGTCGCAGTTTCAATGTCGCAGTTGTACTGGGCCCGAGTAAGACCACCCCTGCAGTATTGTCTACAGTTTTGGTCTCCCAGTTTGAGGAAGGACATTCTTGCTATTGAGGGAGTGCAGCGTAGGTTCACAATGTTAATTCCCGGGATGGCGAGACTGTTATATGCTGATAGAATGGAGAGGCTGGACATGTAGACTCTGGAGTTTGCAAGGATGAGAGGGATTTTACTTCAGTCACGTGACTAACTACGCGAAGAAGCCCCGTCGACGCATGTCGCACCGACAGGCTGGAGAACGCAGCTCCACCAGCGGTAAGTAATAACCAGCAGGTAAGTCAATGTTAAACCTTTCCTGCGAGTGTTTTAAATTCGCTCGCAGAGCCAGCTGGGGTTGCTAATATATATTGTTAAACTGCGGTAATGGAGTGTAACGCACGGGGACCGCGGTAACCGCTCATAGATCGGGTCGGGAAAGAACGGCTGCTCTAAAGCCGGTTCCCGCGATTACCCCTATTTAGATCGGGTTTGAAGATAACGGCTGCGCTAATGTCGGCTCCAATACCCGCTACTGTTCCACTGGCAGCTAAAATGAAATAAAATAAAATAAAATGAAATACTAACTTTATTTCCCAACTGCCTCCATCAATCTCCAGTGCTTTAAGGCACTCAGAAATACCAAACTAAAGTATTCTCAGGCTCATTTGTCCCATGAGTCTGATGATATGGAAGATTCCCTCCCTCTAATTCAAAGGTATGGGGATGGCTCAACCAATGGGGGAAAATACTACAAATTTAAAGAGCCTTGGTGGAAAACAAATCAATTGGGGTCGAATTCCCTAGGATTCCAACACAGCCTCTCGCAGAAGTCCATACAGCAAAGGAGAAAACATCGTTATTGATAACAGTAGGAATCATCCTCCCCAGCACCTTGTTTAGGGCTGAATGAGACCTCCCGAGAGCATAACTCGGGAGAAGCAGGGCAGGAGGAATCTAACCATGAAGCTGCTTTCTCTGCTTATGCGCACACACCAGCGCACACGAGCCATGCTCCAGGTGTCCAGGACGTAGCGTAAAACTTCGCTAAACCCGGAAGGGACTGGTGAGGATATCGAGAAACTATAGCCGCCAATTGTACATTACATGGCTTCTCACCAGCTCCACAATACGTTCATGGCGACTGCCACAAGTTATAAAACACCTGTAAAACTGTGATTCACTGAAAATATCCACCGTGAACTCGCAAAGGCACAAATGAGTGCAACGATGCGGAAACAAGAAGTGAGATTTCAACGCATTCTCAAATTGTTGGCAGCAGGCATTCGGAGAAGGTCCAGGGGGCACCCATGTCTGGTATTCAACAAGATATGCTGTCCTGTTCTGCAACTCCTACGTTGAACCCGAAGTTTGCAGCTCTATGTAGGTCCACCAATATCCAAGCCCAGATTATTTTTTGGGGGTGGATCTCCTCAAAGAAGTCAAGGATCTGGATGAACATGCCTAAACAATCCGTCTCAGCAAGACATACGTTATTGCTGCCAGGATGCCGTCTCGCAGGTCGTTTCAGCGCGAACGGTGACGGATCCAGGGGCAGGGCCAAGCAGAGTGGGGCCAGTGGGACGACGATATTATTCACCTGTGTATCCCAGCTACAACCCGAATATGGGCAGAAGGAATAAAGGCCGACTGTAGAGGTACTGGTGATTATTCTGTCCAGGATACGTTTCTGGGACCTCCAGTTAGAGGTAGGTTGCAATTGGGTATGATGAAGGGGGCTGCATAACATCTCATCAGGTTACACTCTCAAGCTGGAATACAATTTATGTCATGAATTGATCCGCCTGTACACGATATGCCTAATAGAGTATAGGGGGTTTCAGCGTAAATTCAGCAGGTAAAACAATAAATTACGGGTTGTCCAAAAAAAGGGGGATTGAGAGGAAAATAAACCCTCAACAATATGTGTCCAATATATTCCCCATTCAGAGAAAAGATGGGGGATAAAGAGGTATTCTGGACCTAAATCTGTTAAATTCCTATGTTCAGTATAGGCATTTTTAAAATTCTGCGAAACGGCTGTTATGACAAGGCTGTTACATGGCAACTATAGGAATGAAAGATGCATATTATTCAGTACCAATTAATCATCAGTATCGGATAATGAAGTAGATTCTCAAAGTCTACAGAGAGATTTGGGCCATTTGGAAAAGTGGGCTGAAAGATGACAGATGGAGTTTAATGCTGATAAGTGTGAAGTGCTACATCTTGGCAGGACAAATCAAAATAGGACGTACATGGTAAATGGTAGGGAATTGAGGAATGCTGTGGAACAGAGGGATCTAGGAATAACTGTGCATAGTTCCCTGAAGGTGGAATCGCATGTAGATAGGGTGGTAAAGAAAGCCTTTGGTGTGCTGGCCTTTATAAATCAGAGCATTGAATATAGGAGTAGGGAAGTAATGTTAAAATTGTACAAGGCATTGGTAAGACCAATTCTGGAGTATGGTGTACAATTTTGGTCGCCTAGTTATAGGAAGGATGTCAACAAAATAGAGAAAGTACATAGGAGATTTACTAGAATGTTGCCAGGGTTCCAGCAACTATGTTACAGAGAAAGGTTGAACAAGTTAGGTCTTTATTCTTTGGAGCGCAGAAGGTTAAGGGGGGACTTGATTGAGGTCTTTAAAATGATGAAAGGGATAGACAGAGTTGACGTGGATAAGCTTTTCCCATTGAGGGTAGGGAAGATTCAAACAAGAGGGCATGACATGAGAATTAAGGGACAGAGGTTTAGGGGTAACGTGAGGGGGAACTTCTTTACTCAGAGGGTGGTGGCTGTGTGGAATGAGCTTCCAGCAGAGGTGGTGGAGGCAGGATCGATTTTAACATTTAAAAGTAAAGTGGATAGGTATATGGACGTGAAGGGAATGGAGGGGTATGGTCTGAGTGCAGGTAGATGGGACTAGGGGAAAACAAATGGTCGGCACGGACTGGAAGGGCCGAGAGGGCCTGTCTCCGTGCTGTAATGTTATATGGTTATATGGTTATACTTGAAATTTAGTTGGATGGGACAGTTGCGGCAATTTAAAGCATTACCAATGAGTTAACCTCAGTTCTAGGCTACTCAAGAAATTGTGGATACCAGTGCTGGCGCTACTTTGGGCCCAGAATCACATGGTAAAGGCTTATCTAGATGATACTTTAATCATAAGCCACCGTAAGCTCGGCAATATGGGAACCCATGAGTGCAACGATGCAAGGACAGGAATTGCACTTTCAGCGTGTCCTCAAGTTGGTGGCAGCAGGCATAACTGCGTTCGGGAAGATGGTGAATGGGTCACCGATGTTAAAAACACAACAAGATATGGTAGCACTATTTTGCAATGCCTACTTCGAGGTGAACTGCATGAGGAAGATCGCCATTCGACCAATCTTAAACCCGAAGTTTGCAGGCCTGTGTAGGGCTAGCACCATTCAAGCACCGCATTACTTGTTCGGCGACAACGTCATCATCCAAATTAGGGACATTGACGATGAGGCAATGACAATTGGGCTCATGAAACCATTCATCCTGCTCCCAGGACGTCATTTAAACAGTCAGGTTCGATGCGCAGGGTGTGGAATCCCGCGGCAGGGCCCAGCAGAGGGAAGACGATGGGGTGCAGATATTACCCACCAGTGCAGCCCAACAACAACCCCAATATTGGCAGAAGGAGACCTTCCAGGCCGATTGTCGAGGGCGGCATCAACATCCGCAGTGAAGGCGTAGGACGTGCAGCTAGACCAAATCCTCGGGGCCGCAGGATGGTCTAAGGAATCGACGTTTTCTAAGTTTTATGATAAACTTGCTCTTACAGTGCCAGGTTGGGCATGCAGGGCGGCATCAACATCCGCAGCACGGCCGCAGGATGGTCTAAGGCATCAACTTTCTAAAATTAGGATAAACCTGTCCTGACAATGTCAGGGTTTGGGCATGCTGTTTTGAGTTCCGTTTGATTTGATTTGCTTTGTCTTTATAACTTTAATTTGTAATTTCCCCTGGGAGAGAGGGGTTATTACTGAATTGTTATTTTAAAAAATGATTATTGGATAATTCGAAGCAATGTTCAATACATTATTTATTCACTGCTGTGTCAACTGAAGCAGCGTGTCGTATGGAGTGCATCTACGGCATGAAATCACAGAGCTTTGAAATCTTCACGTAGTCACTCACGTGATTCCGAAGTAAAATAGTAAGATTAAACGAGCACTTACCAGTTCGAAGTTTGAACTTTATTTTATGAGGAGTTACGATGAGAGATTACGTGCCCTCCCATGACCTCTGTTGTTTTAATTCCCCGTTCTGTAGAAAATACTGTATATTCTCCCGATCTATTCCCCGTATATACCTTTATGTATGATTAGCCATGATCATATTGAATGGCGGTGCAGGCTCGAAGGGCCGAATGGCCTACTCTGCTCCTACTTTCTATGTTTCTATAAGCAACATTCTGCTTCCTGTGCTCCAAGGAATAAAGTCTTCATCCCTACCAAGAGCACGGCCCATACAAGTGTAGTGTAGCGAAATTCTGCTCCAACGACTGACGGTGATACCTTAAATGGAAAAACGTGTATACACTAGTCCGAGAGAGATAGTCACACAGCAGAGAAACAGGCCAAACAACTATCGACATTCATGCTATCCATTTACTAATTCCCATTTACTAGCACTTGATCAGCAGAATATTATGCCCTGCCACTATATCTTTCACGGAAGGCGGTCCTTACCTATAATACGATACAGAATCTGAAGTTGAGATTTATCCCACGAACGAAGAATCTGCCAAAGCAGCAACAATTGATCAGATTATCTACGCTGTGCAGTTTGGAAGAACGACAAATTAATATATTGACACTGTTAATGTCGGAATCTGCGAGGGCTTGACAGGATAGATATGGAAAGTATTACACAATCGATGGATTGGGGATTACGTTAGATGTTTCATAGTAGGTGTTCACCATGGAGTAAATTGAGATGAGAAGCCATTTATGTTCGCAAATACATCTGAACCTCCAGTACCAAGTACCCCAAAAATTAGTGATGATATCTCATTTCGTTTAAAGCACACGGTATTAGGGGTTCAGTATTAATGTGGATAGAGAACTGGCTGGCAGAGAGGATGCAAAGAGTAGGAGTAAACCGGTCCTATTCAGAATGGCAGGCAGTGTCTCGTGGGGTAGTGCAAGGCTCAGTGGTGGGACTGCAGCTATTTACAATATATATTAATGATTTGGACGAGGGAATTGAATGCAACACCTCCAGGTTTGCGGATGACACGAAGCTGGCGGGGCAGTGTTAGCACTGAGGAGGATGCTAGGAGGTTGCAAGGTAACTTGGATAGGTTCGGTGAGTGGTAAAATGCATTGGAGATGCAGTACAATGTGGATAAATGAGAGGTTATCCATTTTGGTGGCCAAGACAGCTGCAGTAGAACCTGTTATCTGACTATTGAAAGCCTTTGGTGTGCTGGCCTTTATAAATCAGAGCATTGAATATAGGAGTAGGGGAGTAATGTTAAAATTGTACAAGGCATTGGTAAGACCAATTCTGGAGTATGGTGTACAATTTTGGTCGCCTAGTTATAGGAAGGATGTCAACAAAATAGAGAGAGTACAGAGGAGATTTACTAGAATGCTGCCAGGGTTCCAGCAACTATGTTACAGAGAAAGGTTGAACAAGTTAGGTCTTTATTCTTTGGAGCGCAGAAGGTTAAGGGGGGACTTGATTGAGGTCTTTAAAATGATGAAAGGGATAGACAGAGTTGACGTGGATACGTTTTTCCCATTGAGGGTAGGGAAGATTCAAACAAGAGGGCATGACATTGAGAATTAAGGGTCAGAGGTTTCGGGGTAACGTGAGGGGGAACTTCTTTACTCAGAGGGTGGTGGCTGTGTGGAATCAGCTTCCAGCAGAAGTGGTGGAGGCAGGATCGATTTTAACATTTAAGAGTAAAGTGGATAGGTATATGGACGTGAAGGGAATGGAGGGGTATGGTCTGAGTGCAGGTAGATGGGACTAGGGGAAAACAAATGGTCGGCACGGACTGGAAGGGCCGAGAGGGCCTGTTTCCGTGCTGTAACTGTTATATGGTTATATATGGTTATTATCTGAATGGTGGCCGATGAGGAAAAGGGGAGATGCAACGAGACCTGGGTGTCATGGTACACCAGTCATTGAAAGTAGGCATGCAGGTGCAGCAGGCAATGAAGAAAGCGAATGGTATGTTAGCATTCATAGCACAAGGATTTGCGTATATGAGCAGGGAGGATCTACTGCAGTTGTGCAGGGCCTTGGTGAGAGCACACCTGGAGTATTGTTAGCAAGGTGAAAATTAATAGTGGCTGGCAGACAAATCCAGGAAATAAATCAAAAGGGGCCACGTCTAAATAATTATATAATGGGTAAAAGTGTTGTAAAGACAAGCCTGAAGGCTTTGTGTCTCAATGCGAGGAACATTCGTAATAAGGTGTATGAGTTGAAGGTGCAGATAGCTATTAATGACTATGATATCGTTGGGATCGCGGAGACTTAGCTCCAGGGTGACCAAGGCTGGGAGCTGAACATCCAGCGATATACAATATTCAGGAGGGATAGACGGAAAGGAAAAGGAGGTGGGTAATGGTAGGGAATTGTGGATTGCTGTGGAACAGAGGGACCTAGGAATAACTGTGCATAGTTCCCTGAAGGTGGAATCGCATGTAGATAGGGTGGTAAATAAAGCCTTTGGTGTGCTGGCCTTTATAAATCAGAGCGTTGAATATAGGAGTAGGGAAGTAATGTTAAAATTGTACAAGGCATTAGTAAGACCAATTCTGGAGTATGGTGTACAATTTTGGTCGCCTAATTATAGGAAGGATGTCAACAAAATAGAGAGAGTACATAGGAGATTTACTAGAATGTTGCCAGGGTTTCAGCAACTATGTTACAGAGAAAGGTTGAACAAGTTAGGTCTTTATTCTTTGGAGCGCAGAAGGTTAAGGGGGGACTTGATTGAGGTCTTTAAAATGATGAAAGGGATAGACAGAGTTGACGTGGATACGTTTTTCCCATTGAGGGTAGGGAAGATTCAAACAAGAGGACATGACATGAGAATTAAGGGACAGAGGTTTAGGGGTAACGTGAGGGGGAACTTCTTTACTCAGAGGGTGGTGGCTGTGTGGAATGAGCTTCCAGCAGAAGTGGTGGAGGCAGGATCGATTTTAACATTTAAGAGTAAAGTGGATAGGTATATGGACGTGAAGGGAATGGAGGGGTATGGCCTGAGTGCAGGTAGATGGGACTAGGGGAAAACAAATGGTCGGCACGGACTGGAAGGGCCGAGAGGGCCTGTTTCTGTGCTGTAATTGTTATATGGTTATATGGTCTGAAAACATGAAAACTGACTGCAAATGTCTGTACAGATATGTGAAGAGAAAGAGACTAGTTAGAACAAATGTTGGTCCCTTGCAGTCAGAAGCAGGTGAATTGATCATGGGGAACAAGGACATGGCAGACCAATTGGATAACTACTTTGGTTCTGTCTTCACTAAGGAAGACATAAATAATCTGCCGGAAATAACAGTGGACCGGAGGTCAAATAAGATGGCGGAACTGAGTGAAATCCAGGTTAGCCGGGAAGTGGTGTTGGGTAAATTGAACTGATTAAAGGCCGATAAATCCCCAGGGCCAGATGGTCTGCATCCCAGAATGCACAAGGAGGTAGCATCTGAAATAAGGATGCATTAGTGATAATTTTTCAAAACTCCTTAGATTCTGGAGTAGTTCCTGAGGATTGGAGGATAACTAATGTAACCCCAGTTTTTAAAAAAAAGGAGGGGGAGACCTAGCGGGGCATTACAGACCAGTTAGTCTAACATCGGTAGTGGGGAAACTGCTAGAGTCAGTTATTAACGATGGGATAGCAGCGCATTTGGAAAGTGGTGAAATCATTGGACAAAGTGGATAGGTATATGGACGTGAACGGAATGGAGGGGTATGGTCTGAGTGCAGGTAGATGGGACTAGGGGAAAACAAATGGTCGGCACGGACTGGAAGGGCCGAGGGCCAGTTTCCGTGCTGTAATTGTTGTTATATGGTTATAAAGTCAGCATGAATTTACAAAAGATAAATCATGTCTGACGAATCTTATAGAATTTTTCGAGGATGTAACTAGTAGAGTGGATAAGGGAGAACCAGTGGATGTGTTATATCTCGACTTTCAGAAGGCATTCGACAAGGTCCCACATATAACCATATAACCATATAACCATATAACAATTACAGCACGGAAACAGGCCCTCTCGGCCCTTCCAGTCCGTGCCGACCATTTGTTTTCCCCTAGTCCCATCTACCTGCACTCAGACCATACCCCTCCATTCCCTTCACGTCCATATACCTATCCACTTTACTCTTAAATGTTAAAATCGATCCTGCCTCCACCACTTCTGCTGGAAGCTGATTCCACACAGCCACCATCCTCTGAGTAAAGAAGTTCCCCCTCACGTTACCCCGAAACTTCTGTCCCTTAATTCTGTCCCTGGAATGGTATGTGAGCAATCATAGCGAAAGGATTTGAGTATAGGAGCCGGGAGGTTCTACTGCAGTTGTACAGGGTTTTGGTGAGACCATTCCTGGTGTATTGCGTACAGTCTTGGTCTCCAATTCTGAGGAAATGCATTCTTGCTATAGAGGGGGTTCAGTGAAAATTCACCAGACAGATTCCTGGGATGTTGGGACTTTCATATGAAGATAGACTGGATAGACTCGGCTCGTACTCGCTGGAATTTAGAGGATTGAGGAGGGATCTTATAGAAACTTACAACATTCTTAAGGGGTTGGACAAGCTAGATACAGGAAGATTGTTCCCGATGTTGGGGAAGTCCAGGACAAGGGGTCATAGTTTAAGGATAAGGGGGAAGTATCTTAGGACCGAGATGAGAAGATCGTTTTCCACACAGAGAGTGGTGAATCTGTGAAATTCTCTGCCACAGAAGGCAGTTGAGGCCAGTTCGTTGGCCATATTTAAGAGGGAGTTGGATGTGGCCCTTGTGGCTGAAGGGATCATGAGGTATGAAAAGAAGGCAGGTACAGGATACTGAGTTGGATGATCAGCCATGATCATATTGAATGGCGGTGCAGGCTCGATGGGCCGAATGGCCTGCTCCTGCACCTAATTTCTATGTTTCTATGTTTCTATGAAGGAAGATTGTTCCGGATGTTGGGGGAGTCCAGGGGTCACAGTCTAAGGATAAGGGGTCACAGTCTAAGGATAAGGTGGAATTCCTTTAGGACCGAGATCAGGAAAACATTATTTACACAGAGAGTGGTGAAAAGAAGGCAGGTACAGGATACTGAGTTGGATGATCAGCCATGATCATATTGAATGGAGGTGCAGGTTCGAAGGGCCGGATGGCCTACTCCTGCACCTATTTTTCTATGTTTCTCTGTTTCTATTGTGTCCAGTTTTGGTCTCCTAATCTGAGGAAATACATTCTTGCCTTAGAGGGAGCGGAGAGAATGTTCACCAGACTGATTCCTGGGATGGCATGACTTTCATATGATGAAAGACTGGTTAGATTCGGCTTGTACTCCCTAGAATTTAGAAGATTGAGGGGGGGATCTAATTGAAACTTACAACATTCTTAAAGAGTTGGACAGGCTAGATGCAGGAAGATTGTTCCCGATGTTGGGGACGTCTAGAACAAGGGGTCACAGTTGAAGGATAAGGGGAAAGTATTTTAGGACCGAGATGAGAAAAATACTGTTTTCACACAGAAGTGGTGAATCTGTGGAATTCTCTGCTCAGAAGGTAGTTACGGCCAGTTCATTGGCTATATTTAAGAGGGAGTTAGATGTGGCCTTGTGGCTAAAGGGATCAGAGGGTATGGAGAGAAGGCAGGTAGAGGATACTAAGTTGGATGATCAGCCATGATCATATTGAATGGCGGTGCAGACTCTAAGGGCCGAATGGCCTACTCTTGCACCTATTTTCTATGTTTCTATGTTTCTCTTTTATAGCAATACTTTTGTGTTACATTAATAATCTTAGTCGCCGTCATAGTACGAACATCTCTTTCTGATCATAGTTGTTACTTAAGTCAGATCATTAGGTTAGGTGAGGTCTGTGAGGTTTAATATCGTCGCGTGTTCCAAGGTAGAGTGAAAAGCGTGTCCATTCGGTTACGACTTGCCATACATAGATACAATCAATCCTGCAGATGGTGCGAAGAGGAAGATACTGAATTCAGAATATAGTTCATAACATTGAATATAACGCTGACTATTGTTGGTTATAGTAATGTTTGAGACCACGTACGGCCCTGTTGTGACTAGCACAAAGACAACACGTCCGACATCTTGTAAGTAAGATTTAATCTGAACAACCAACGAAAACCTCTCGAAGGTCACTTGACCTCAATCACGAGGCACAGGCATTTATATTAAAGGGGCACTGGCATTTATATTAATTATACACATCTCCCCCTTGATTTTAATTACAATTCCCCCCTTCCCTTAAATTAC
Organism: Okamejei kenojei; assembly: GCA_035221665.1. Classification (NCBI taxonomy): domain Eukaryota; kingdom Metazoa; phylum Chordata; class Chondrichthyes; order Rajiformes; family Rajidae; genus Okamejei; species Okamejei kenojei. The sequence continues at coordinate 3,770,144 of CM069172.1, forward strand.
CTTACATCTCCCCCCTTCAACGTTGGTCAAAACGAATAACTTGAACCTTTAATCAAGTTAATGTGGATAATGTACCGCAAATAACACAGTGCTCTTCATACTACAAAACTATAAAATAATTGCCCAACAATTGTTCATAACAGGTCGAGTTGGGGGGTTTAACAATCGCCCACTTCGCGTGCAAGTCGTATTTCCAGCTCGTTCTGTGTCGTATTTCTGTTTTGTGCGAGTGTGGCTTGGCTCGCTTTGAGCCGATTCCACCACTACAGAACCTTGTAATGCGGCCTGTGATAGTTCTCTCGAGTCTGGGAGACTAGCTCCTTCTGGGAGGGGGGTTCCTCCTTGTGGGAGAGTGTTCGCACTTGTCTACTGCGTGTTGCCAGGGCATGGCTCAGCTGCTTCGTGCGCAGGTCGTATATCCTTCCTCTTTCTGCGGAACAGGTCTTGCAATACGGCCACGTTGCCACTCGGTTGGTTTGGCATGAAACCACGCCTGTTGTTGTTGTTGTTGTTCTTCCAGGCGTGGCAGCGGCTCGGCGCTTGCCTTTTCATTGAAGTATGATGCCTGTTTTTCTTGCCGGACGGCAATTGTGATCCCATGGGAGGGACATGGTGAGGCAGTAAGAGTGATAGAGGCGATGGCAATTTGCTTCCTAACAGTCTACTGTTAAGTAACTGTGATGGGGCATAGCCGCCTGTCCCTTCAAGGGGGTGTTGTGGTGTTTGAGGATGGTGTACATCGGGTCACGATCGCTGCGTTTGGCTTTCCTCCTAATACTTTTTATAGTTTGCACACAGCGCTCTATCTGCCCGTTGCTCTGTGGATATATGGGACGAGGTAACATGAGCAAATTCTCAGTCATCCTGGAACCTACGAAACTCAGCACAGACACATTGTCTCGCGTTGTCTGTCATCACCAAGTCAGGAATGCCATTCCGGGCAAACATGCCCATCATCTCACGTATCACCGAATGTCTGTTAGTTGCGCTATTTCTGGATACTTGGAGTAATAATCTACTACAAGCAAATGGCCAACTCCATCCAGATGGAAGATGTCTGCGCCGACCTTAGACCAAAGCCTGCTGGGGATAGAGTGTGGTTGGAGTGGCTCGCTTCCTTGTGATTTCCTGGTCGCCTGACATATCGAGCAATTTCCCACTGTGTCCTCAATCTGTGCATTCATTCCAGGCCACATAACTAAAGTGCGGGCTCGTTGTTTAAGTTTCACTACTCCCAGATGTGATTCATGTAGCGCGTTCAGCATCTGCCGGCACCTGCTTTGGGGGATTACGGTTCGGTTTTCCCTCAAGACTTCATCGACTTCAACCAGCTCATCATGGCTGCATGAAACGTAATCAGGTCTGAAGGCAGATCACGCCTGTTACTGGGCTAACCCTTTCTTATATACTCGCACACAGTGTTAGTGTTCAACATTTTTTTGTTTCAGCTTTGAACTGCGTAAGGCGCTCGTCTGACATGTGTAGGACGGCTTCTACAGCATGTATCACGTTTGGCAGTGCGATGTGCTCTTTCGCAGGAGTGTTTGCACTGGGCAGCTGGCTCAGGGCATCGGGGACAAACATTTCACGTCGCGGCTTCCACGGTATTTCCAGGTCGTACCGTAGCAGGTGCATTCAATGCACTGGATTCTGGGGCTTAATTTGTGTAGCGGCTTGGCGAGCAAGCCTACTAATGGCTTGTGGTCAGTAAAGATTACTGTGCGCTGACCAACAATGAAGTCATGAAACTTTCTGCATGCGTACAATATGGAGCACAGCTCCTTTTCTATAGTTGCATAGTTGTGCTTGGCCGCGTTCACACGTCGTGATGCATATGCAACAGGTCTATCGTCTTGAATCAGGACCGTTCGAAATCCACTGTTGGGAGCGACTGTGGCAATTGAAACTGGCGTGTTCACATCGTACAGTTTGAGTACGGGTGGCGATGTGAGAAGACACTTCAGCTTGTCTACTGCATGTCTGTGCTTCTGCTCAAAATGCCACGCTACTCCCTTTAAAATTAGCTGGTTAAGTGGGGCGGTGATCTCCGAGAGGTTCGGAATAAACTTGGCCATGTATGTTACCATCCCCAAGAACGTTTCCACTTCAGCCTTGTTTGTCGGGTATGGTATTTGTAGCATGCTGCTGACACGCGATGGGCTTGGTGCCACGCCTGCTTCCGAGATGACGTGTCCCACATATTCAATCTCGTTTGGTCGCATTACCGACTTTCGGGGATTGAGATTTAGGCCGGATTATTTCACCCGTTCGAGTAGGGCTTTCACTCTTAGGTCATGTTGTGCTGCGTTCACACCCCAAACGAGAATGTCGCCAACGCCACCCCTATTAAATCGCTGAACTCTTACTGTATCGCCCTCTGCCAAACCTCACTTGCGGATGAGATTCCAAATGGAAGCACGAGGTATCGGTATCTCCCAAAGGGAGCATTGAATGTGGTCACGAGCTGTTATCGCTCAGTGGGAACTGCCAGTACCCACTTGTAGAATCAAATTTCGAGAACAATTCTGCATTTGGCATTCGGGCTGCAATGTTCTCGAACGTCGGCATCCGGAATTGCACCCTACGAATGGCTGCATTGAGGTCACGTGGGTCAAGGCATATGCGGACTTCGCCATTAGGCTTGATAACCACACATTGTATTCACCCAATCTGTCGGTTAGTTAACAGGCTTTAAGTCTCCCAAGCTTTCCATGTGCTCTAATTCGGCTTTGACCTGATCTACTATGGGATAGTGCGGGGCGGGTTTTGCTTAGGTTAGACGTTCTCTTGCAGCGCTATGTTGTACTCATGTATTTTTAGCCTTCCCAGCCATATAACCATATAACAACCATATAACAATTACAGCACGGAGACAGGTCCTCTCGGCCCTTTCCAGTCCGTGCCGACCATTTGTTTTCCCCTAGTCCCATCTACCTGCACTCAGACCATACCCCTCCATTCCCTTCACGTCCATATACCTATCCACTTTACTTTTAAATGTTAAAATCGATCCTGCCTCCACCACCTATACTGGAAGCTCATTCCACACAGCCACCACCCTCTGAGTAAAGAAGTTCTTGAAAAAGAGGTTTCTGAGAATGAACAATATGTTTTCAAGCCACAAAGCATTATTTCGTTCTTCGTAGAACTGGATAACGACAGTAGGAGAATTCGAGTTCTGTGTAATCACAAAGCAAATAATTTGTGCAAAAATATTATTTCAGCGTGCAGAAGCACACAAGTGGAACATAGATACATCGATATATAAACAATTGGTGCAGGAGTAGGGCCTTCGAGCCACCACCGACATTCAATGTGATCATGGCGTATCATCCACAATTAATGCCCCGTTCGTGCCCATTCTATCTTGGTTCCGCTGGCCCAAAGAGTTCTTTTGAATCTAACGTTCTTTTGAATGCATCCAGTGAATTGGCCTTCACTGCCTTCTGATTCAGAGAATTCCTCAGATTCATAACTCTCTGTTTTTAATCTTCTCAGTTCTAAGCAGCCCACCTCTTACTCTTAAACTGTAGACCCTGGTTCTGGATTTCACCAAAATCGGGAACATGTTTGCTGCCTCTAGCGTGTCCAATCCCTTAATAATTTTATATCTCAAGAAAATCCCTCTCATCCTTCTAATTCCAGTGAATACAAGACCAGATGCTCCATGCTTTCATCATATGCCTGTCCCGCCATCCTGGGAATTAACCTCGTGAACCTACGCTGCACTCCCTTACTAGCAAGAATGTCCACCCTCAAATCAGGAGACCAAACCTGCACACAAAACCCTAGCTGTATTTTCACCAGGGCGCTGTACAACTGCAGAAGGACCTGTTTGCTCCTATACTCAACTCCTCTCGTTATGAAGGCCAACATGCCATTAGCTTTCTGTATTGCCTGTTGCACGTGCATGCTTACTTTCAGTGAATGATGTACAAGGACACACAAGTCCCGTTGTACTTCCCCATTTCGTAACCTGACACAATTCAGATAATAATCTGCCTTCCCGTTCTTTCCCCCAGTGGATAACCTCATGTTTATCCACATTATATGCGTCTGCCATGCATCTGCCCACTTGCCCAACCTGTCCAAATTACCCTGCATGCCCATAGCATTTTCGACACAGTTCACACTTCCATTCAGCTTTGTGTGATCTTCCAATTTGGTCATGTTACCAAATAATCCCTTTACCTAAATCAATAATGTATATTGTAAATAGCTGCTGTCCACTTTTCTATCCATATCAATCATCAAACCCACTACCATGTGCTATAATTTTCCCCACTCAACAGCCAAAAATCTGTAGCCTCCCTTTTATATGGTATTTTATTGGTTGACATGTTTGATCAATGGTATTTTACCATTAATGTTTTATTATTAATAATTTTTAGTGTTTTGTGAGACATTCGTAACTGTCACTGTATGCCATGTTGTTACTTGAGGGCGGAGCACCAATGCAAATTCTTTGTATGTGAATACTTGGCCAATAAACGTACTTACTTAAACTTAAACATAAACTAATATCCTGTGTGGGGCCTAAACAAATGCTTTCTGAAAGTCCAGGTACACAACATCCACTGGCTCCCCCTTGTCCATTTTACTTGTTGCACCCTCAAAATGGATGGGGCAATGCTTCTGTAATCTATGAGACATTCCGCTGGGTTCATGGTGTTGTAAACACTGCAGATGACACGTGATTTAGGATTTAGCGTCAAGTTTAGGATATTACTTGCACATCTACCGATGTACAGTGAAAAACCATTGTTCTGCATACTATCCAAACAGTTTACATATATCATATATATATATTATGGGTTTAAACGTGATGACACAGGGCACTGGTCGTGTGGATCCACTCAAAATGTGGTTGCTATATGGATTCACAGAGCGGGTTAAGTACATATAGAATTACCTGCCAAAGGAGGTAGCTGAGGTAGAAACTAAACACTATTTAATATGCATGTGGCCAAAAACAAATAGGAAGTGACACGCGCCAAAAACGGCAGGTGGGACTTACGTTGATGGTGTACATTGATCAACGTTGGCAGGCTGGGCTGAAGGACCTGTTCCTGCGTTATGTGGCTCATGACAATATATAGAGCAAGGTGGAAAATAGAGAGGGCAAAATACATTGATCAGCATTGTAGCGCTATTTTATACATCAGTACCTCAGACAAAGTTCAATGACCATATTGGGGTAGAGGGGATTGATTAGTGCCCTAGCCTATCGAGGGACCGTTCATATGTAATGTAACGGAAGAAATGAACCAATTCCTAAGTCGTGTGATGCGCGCTAACAAACAACTCTACCTTTTGCCGGATAGGTGTTGGGGAAAGAAAAAAACTGACCAGGATTTGCCAAGTCTTTGATTTTGTTGGGAGTTTGGATAATGTTATGCAGCGTGAGGTGCAGATGACGACTATGATTGGTCTGGGCTCTGTGGCGTTCAGGGCTATACGGTCTTGGCATATTTGTTTCCAAAACAAGTTACTATGCAACGTGACAATAAACATTTTACTGTATTTTTGCAAGAGTAACAGGAGACATGACAAATGTATTTGTATCTTCGTTTGCGTGCCTTCTTCAGTCTCTCGTGAGATATCATCCGTGTCCGTTGACCAGATTCTCACATCTCTCTTTATCGGATCCTTCCGCTTCAATTGTTATTTGTAGGCAAGGGACAGAAGCACAGCTAGGTGTTCAGATTTCCCAAAATGTGGCCGAGGGACAGAGTAATAGGGAACAAACCCTACGTGATTCCTTTGGCGAGCCCGGACGTGGGAACACATAGAATGTACTGAAGGGACACAGTGGGACAGGCCAATGCTCAGTAATGTTACATGCTCCAGTTTGCCCATTGTATTGTTTATTTAGCTGGGTTGGTGGGTGGGTGTTCATGTATGTTTCTTCTCACACACGGTAAGAGTTATTTCATAGAGCCGTCAGGAGCACACATTAAGCTGGGAACACCAGCAGACAGAAACAGGAAAACACAGAGTGAGAAATGAATACTCCCAGAAACAAGTAGAAACATTCTCGAATAGACGCAGGGCCCTCACCTAATTCTACGTAGTTTTGCCATTTGCCATTTCCCATTTGCAGGCGCATATCCAAGTTGGAATAAAATGTTGCAGCAACTCAGCTGGTGAGGCAGCATCATTGGAGCAAGGTGATAGGCGACGTTTCGGGTCTAGACCTTTTTCAGACTGATGTGGGAGTGGGTTGGGGGGGCGGGAAGAAGAAATGTAGTGGCGGAGACAGTACGCTGTGGGTGAGCTGGGAAGGGGAGGGGAAGCAGCATTCTGGCAGGCAGATATGCCACTGCGACACAGGTGGGTTTAAATTAATTAAGTGGGGCGTGTCAATTGGGATAGTCAAGGACTGAGTTAAAGGGAAAGTGAGTAAAGGGGCCACAGGAGCTGTTGGAAGAAGAGGAGGAGGGGGAGGAGCGACACCCGACCGGTAAGGTTTAAAATAGTAACATATTTAAAAGAGCAGATGAGATTATTCTTTGAGACAAATGATACACCAGATATTTCACCCTCCTTATTATGGGAAACTTTTAAGGCATTTATTAGAGGAATTATAATCTCATACCAAGCTTTCCAAAATAAAAAGAATAATACTGAACAATTGCAGTTAGAACAAGAAATTAGACAATTAGATTTGGAAAATGCCAAAGAATCAACTATAGATAAACATAATAAGATAATAATATTAAAATAAAAATTAAATAAAATTTTATCGGCCAGAATAATGAGATTATTTCAAATTACAAAACAAGAAACTTTTGAATTTGGTGATAATCCTCATAAACTCCTAGCACGCCAACTGAAAAAAGGGACACAGAAAATACAATTACTAAAATTAAATCAGACAAAGGGGAATTACTAACACTACCTAAAGATATTAATAAAAGATTTGCTCAATTTTATCAAAATTTATATACATCGAAAACTTCTGCAAATAATACTCAAATTGCAAAATTTCTTAGATAACTGTAATCTTCCAAAATTAGATATGGTGGAACAAGAGGCATTAGGAGCTCAGATTACGCTACAGGAAATAGAAGAAACAATTAGTTCATTGAAGAATGGCAAAACCTCAGGACCAGATGGCTTTAGTAATGAATTCTATAAAAGATTCTACGAAATAATTTCTCCACGGTTGCAAGATTTATATATATATATATACATTTTTAAAGAAAATAAACTACCAGAAACACTAACTGAATCAACTATTACACTTATACCAAAAAAGGATAAAGATCTAGAAGACCCAGGCTCATATAGAGCTATTGCACTCCTAAATACAGACCAAAAAATATTAACAAAGACCCTAGCGAGAAGATTGAGTAATTATATTAGTAAACTAATAAATCCGGACCAAACAGGGTTTATACCAAAGAGATACTAATTTAACAATTTGAGACGGTTGTCTAATATCATGTACTCACATAATACTGAAGAAGAACTAGCAATTATTTCATTGGATGCAGAAAAAGCTTTTGATCAAGTCGCATGGCAATATTTATTCAAAGTATTGGAAAAATTTAATATGGGAGATAATTTTACTTCATGGGTAAAAACTACTATATGATGATTAAGCGACGGCTAGAATACTGACTAATAATATAGTATCCCCGAAATTCTATTTAGCAAGGGGCAATAGGCAGGGGTGCGCGTTATCGCCCCTCCTTTTTTGCACTAGTGATAGAGCCTTTAGCTGAAAGTATAAGAAGCCATCCGAACATTCATGGGTATAATACCAAAACACTGCAAATAATTAAAAATTTCAATATATGCAGACGACATATTATTATATATTATCAAATTCGCAAACTAGCATACCAAATATACTAAATTTAATAGAAGAATTTGGTTATAGTTTTTCAGGATATAGAATAAATTGGAACAAAAGCGAAATTATGACGATAAAACCTCAAGAGTCGACACATCTGTTGAAATTCCCTTTTAGAATTACAACAGGAAAATTTTAAATAATGTGGGCATCCAAATTACTAGGAAACTATAAAAAAAAAATCATTACTCAACGCAAACTATATGCCTTTATTAACTAAATTAAATGGCTGATTTAAATTTTGGAAGACACTGCCGATGTCATTAATAGGCAGAATAAATGCGATAATAAAAATGATCTTCATACCACAAATATTGTACTGCTATTTTCAATCAATACCAATATACATACCTAAAAAATTCTTCAAAAAATTGAGATTCTGATATTTAATTTAAAACTTCATATGGGATTATAAATCACAGTGTTGGGACAGAATTAAAAAAAAAAACACTTAGTGTAAATCTAAAATGAATCAGGGGGGACTCTGACACTCCCCAACTTATTGTATTATTATTGGGCAGTGAATATTAAAAATATAATCTACTGTTGGACCAGTTCTGCCCAACAGGTAGATTGGATAAGAATGGAGAAAGAGGATTGTTCCCCTTATAATATAGGAGCGATCTATTAGTTTTCTTTCTCCGATAAAACTGAACAATGTGATATACAAGAAGAATCCAATTATCATAGTATAATACGAATTTGGAAACAAATAAAAAATTAACTTTAAATTAAGAAAATTATCGCTTCTTTCTCCAATAGACTAATAACCCCTCATTCAAACCATCCATTATTGATAATACGTTTACCCATTGGGAAAGAATAGGAATTAAAATGATGGGAGATATGTATGAAATGGAAAACTTTTATCATTCCAACAATTACAACTAAATATAATTTTTTGCAAAGTAATCAATATTTCAAATATCTTCAAATTCAAGATTATTTGAAAAAGTATATACAAGGATTATCAAACTTTAATTACCCCAGATCTACTGGAGGAAAGGAAATTAATAAAAGGCAGAATCAAGCAATTTAATATCTTTACTTATAATATAATTCTAAATATAGAAACACCAACGACAGAAGCAATTAGAAGAGACTGGGAACAAGAGTTATTGATAAAATTCCGAACGATAGATGGAGAAACATTTATTATATGTAAACAAATGTTCAATGAATGTAAGACATAACCTAAATTCAATTTAAAATTTTTACATAGATTATATTATTCGAAAACAAGACTGAATAAAATATTTTCAAATGTTTCCCCCATCTGCGACAAATGTCTAACTCAAAATGCCACTATAGCGCATTCCTTTGTCTCTTGTACAAAACTGTATACATTTTGGAATGAAATTTTTGGAATTTTTACAAAACTATTTAACACAAAATTGAACCCCAATACTGAATTGATTACTTTGGATCAATGGAAGAGGGAAGTAAACTAACTATATTCCAAGAAGCTTTTCTTAATTATAGGTCTAATAACAGCAAAAAAAAACTTATACTTAAATTTTGGAAAAACGCACCTACGCCAACATTCAAAATGTGGATCTCAAACATGTCTGAAACGCTCACATCTTGAAGAAATGAGATTCCTCTTACTAGGCAAAGTAGACCAACTTCTTAAAGATTTGGTCTCCTCCGTTGATCAACTTTATACAAGCATATGGTGCAACATAACATAACCTTAGAAATTAAATGTTTAGAACTGGGTGACGGATGGGCAAAAATATGAGATAGGTAGATCTCTCCTAATCTCTCTTTTCTTTTTACCTTTTCCTTCTCTTTCAATCTTTTAACTTCTCACCTCTGTCCTTTATTTTTTTTTGTTTGTTTTCTGTTTCTACTCGCTTGTCTATCTATTCCGACACTGTTTATTTCTTTTTCTCTCACTGTTCTTTTATTATTGAACTAAAAGTATGAAGTTGTACAAGAATGAGAATATGTATTTATGTATTAGGTACTTAAGTACCAGACTACTGTACTTACTTCTAACAAAAATAAACAAACAAAAATAAATAATAAATAAATAAATAAATAAAATAGTAAGATTAAACGAGAACTTACCAGTTCGAAGATTGATCGTTATTTTATGAGGAGTAACGATGAGGGATTACGTGAAGAAGCCCCGCCTGGCGCTGGAACTGCATACTTCAAAGCAGCGGCATGAAAAACACAGAACATAATAGCCGGAGTAAGATAGTAAGGCTCAACATAGATTTAGAACTACGAGATGATCATTTATTTTATGAAGGTTTCGGGAGTGGATGGAGCACGTAATCCCTCATGGGGTTACCCTCTTAAAAATAACAATCAAACTTCGAACTGGTAAGGTTCTCGTTTAATCTTACTATTTTACTTCGGAGTCATGTGAGTGGACCACGTGAATATTTTTGAAGCTTTCTGTGTTTTTCATGTCGTAGGACTCCTTCCATATACGACACTCTGGCTCACACAACACAGTAATGAGCCAAAATAACACATTTTTTTCCCTCCAAGACATTGCCTCAAGTTATGTGAAAATATTATCTTCACATTATAAATGATAAAAGTAATGCTCTTTCTATTGAAAGGCAAGTTTTATCCCACAAAATATCAATTGATATATATAATTTGAATTGTATGAAAAACAAAGCAACAATAAATAGAGGAACCCAACACCTCATGTCCAATTGCAGTGACAGACAAAGTACTATGAACGATTTCTATTTAATTTAATATTTTATTTTACACTCCTCCTGTGGCCTTGCATCTTTGCTCGAGCGACTCATCCTGTGCCATTCCTGTGAATGTATCTACCTCCTTAACAGAGTAATTTTCCACATTTCAGTGTCTAGTTCCACGAGTTGGGTTGATTCAATGTTTAACCATCTAGAATACAATTTCTCTAGAACCATCAGATTTACTGAACGTAATGTGGTTTTTTGTGTGTAAATAAATATTTTGCTGGTCTCATATACCACAGACCACTCTAGTTACTTTAACATATTCATCAATTTCACACACACACACACAATTTAAGGCCGACAGGATATGCTTATAGGTTTACTCTTGGTTCCAGCTCATCTTGGTCTGCTTTGTTTTAAATACATACAGAATAACATAATATGATAATGTAAGTCAGGTATGCCACATATAATTATAACGTAATATTTACAATATTTGGCACTCTTATTTTGATACTAAAGTCATCAGCATTATTACATTCAAGTTTAACCTTGTTTTGAATCATTGATAGAACTGGAGTCCATTGCCTAAGGCAATTCATGACTATATTGATCTCAGTGGCCAGACTTATTATTTGCAATTTTGGTCAGTATTATAATACACATATACATATATATACTTATAATTATATCTAAATATATATCCCTTTTCATATCGGGATTTTAACGAATGAACCTGATAATTTCTTGGGGGTTATATATTGTTTCCGTAAATAGGACGAAAACAATCGAGCCCTATATTGGCTCTATCAATTAAGACATACTCAGAAAAAATGCAAATCCACAAGAACTCACATATATCTAATATGACAAATAATTTTACTGTATACACAGACGTCCAATTTCTTATAAAATAAAAATATTGTTGTTGAGTTTTTTTTTTTGTTGTTCTTTATTTTTTTGTTTCTCTCTGCAAATTTCAGGTAAAACATATCTTTATACATAATTTATTACTTCTCTATTGTTATGTTGTTTATAATTAGTTAAAACATTTATCGACTTAACCATATAAACAATTACAGCACGGTAAAACAGGCCCTCCCTCAGCCTTCCAGATTCCGTGCCGACCATTTGCTTTTCCCCTAGATACCACATCTACCTGCCACTCAGACCATATGAACCCCCAATCCCTTCACGTCCATGATTACTATTCCACTTTACCTCTTAAATTTTATAATCGATTCCTGCGTCCACCACTTTTCTGCTGGAAGCTGTATTCCACACGAGCCACCACCCCGTCTTGAGGTCTAAAGACAAGTTTTTACCCCTCACGTTACCCCCAGAAACCTCCTGTGTCCCTTAATTCTCATGCATGCCCTCTGTTTGTGAGAAACTTCCTACCCTATCAATTGGGAAAAACGTATCCTCAGTCAACTCTCCTGTCTATCCTTTTTACTTTCATCATTTTAAAGACCTCAATAAGTCCCCCCTTAACCTTCTTCGCTCCAAAGATAAAGACCTAACTTGTTCAACCTTTCTAACTTGAAACATTAGTTGCTGGAACCCTGGCAACATTCATAGTAAATCTCCTCTGTAACTCTCCCTATTTTGTTTTCTCTCCCTATCTTTCTTTCTTTCTTTCTTATTTCCTTCTTTCATTTCTTTCTTTCTTCTTTCTTTCTTTTTCTTTCTTTTCTTTTTCCTTTCTTATCTCTTTCTTTTTATCATTCTTTTACTTTCTTTCTTTCTTTTCGTCCGACTTTCTTGGTCTTTCTTGTTCTTCTTTCCTGTTTCTCTTTCTTATGTTCTTGTCTTTCTTGTCTTTCTTTCTTTCTTTCTTTCTTTTCTTTCTTTCTTTACTTTCTTCTTTCTTTCTTTTCTTTCTTTCTTCTTCCTTTGTCTTTCTTACTTGTCTTTCTTTCAATCTGTCTTTCTTTTTTCCTTTCTTTCTTCTTTTTTTTCTTTCTTTCTCTTTCTTCGTCCTTTCTTCTATCCGTCCTTTCTTTCTTTCTTTCTTTCTTTCTTTCTTTCTTTCTTTCTTTCTCTCCATCATTTCTTCCTTTCGTCCTTCCTTCCTTGCTTCCTTCCTTCCATTCCTCCATACTTCCGTCCTACCGACTCCCTCCCTTCCTTCCTCCTTCCTTCCTCCTTCCTTCCTTTGTTTTGATTTTGTTTGATTTGTCTTTTACTTTCTTTCTTGGTTTTCTTTCTTTCTTGTTTCCGTTCGTTTTCTTCTTTCTTTCTTTTCTTTCCTACTCCGTCCTTATCTTTTCTTTCTTCTTTCTTTCTTTCCTTTTTTCTTCTTTCCTTTCTTTCTTTCTATTCTTTCTCTTCTTTCTTGTCTTTCTTTCCTTTCTTCTTTCTTCCATCCATCCTTCCTTTCTTTCTTTACTTTCTTTCTTGATCTTTCCCTTTCTTATCTTCTTTCCTCTTTCTTTCTTTCTTTCTTTTCTTTTTTCTTTCTTTCTTTCTTTCATTCTTTCTGAATGTCGCTTTCTATATTATTTGCCTTCTTTCATGTTTCTTTTTCTTTTCATTACTTCTTTTCTTTCATTGTTTCACGTGTATTATCTTTCTATTCTTTCTCTTTATCTTTTACTTTCCTTTTCTTATTCTCTTATTTTATGCTTTCTTTTCTTTCTTTCTTTCTTTCTTTCTTTCTTTCTTTCTTTCTTTCTTTCTTTCTTTCTTTCTTTCCTACATTCCTTCCTTCCTTGCTTCCTTTCTTGGTTTGTTTTGTTTGTTTGTTTCTTTGTTTCTTCCTTCCTTCCTTCCTTCCTTCCTTCCTTCCTTCCTTCCTTCCTTCCTTCCTTCCTTCCTTCCTTCCTTCCTTCCTTCCTTTCTTACTTCCTTCCTTCCTCCCTTCCTTCCTTCCTTCCTTCCGTCCTTCCTTCCTTCCTTCCTTCCTTCCTTCCTTCCTTCCTTCCTTCCTTCCTTCCTTCCTTTATTTGTTTGTATGTTTGTTTGTTTGTTTGTTTCGTTCTTTCTTGGATTCTTTCTTTCTTTCTTTCATTCTTTCTTTATTCCTTCTTCTTTCTTTCTTTCTTTCTTTCTTTCTTTCTTTCTTTCTTTCTTTCTTTCTTTCTTTCTTTCTTTCTTCTCTTCTTTACTCGTTTCTTCTTTCTTTCTTTCTTATTGTCTTTATTTCTTTCTTTCTTTCTTCATTTTCTCTTTCTTCTTCTTTCTTTCTTATGCTTGCTTCTTTCTTTCTTTCTTCTTTCTTTTCTTTTGTCTTTTTCTTTCATTTCTCTTTCTTTCTTCTTTCTTTTCTTTCTTTCTTTTCTTTCTTCTTTCTTCCTTCCTTCCTTTCTTTCATTTCTATCCGTTTCCTTTCTTTCTTCCTTCCTTCCTCCTTTTTCCGTCTTTCTTTCTTTCTTTATCCTTATCTTTTCTTTCTTTCTTCGATTCTTTTCTTTCTTCTTTCTTTCTTTCTTTAGGAGTTTTTTTATATTCTTTCCTTTTCTTCTTTCTTGTCTTTCTCTTTCATTGTGGTTTCTTTTCTATTCTTTTCTTTCTTTCTTTCTTTCTTTCTTTTCGTCGTTCATTTTTCGTTTCCTTCCGTTTCTTTCTTTATTATTCTTCTCCTTCTTCCTGTCTTTCCTTTTCTTTCTCTTCCTACATTCCTTCTTCCTTCCTTGGCTTCCTTCCTTGGTTGTTTTGTTTGTTTGTTTCGTTGTTTTTTCCTTCCTTCCTTCCTTCCTTCCTTCTCTTCCTTCCTTCCTTCCTTCCTTCTCGTCCCTTCCTTCCCTCCTTCACTTCCATCCTGACCTTCCTTCCTTCCTGTTGTCTGTAAGTTTGTTTGTAGTTCTGTGTGTTTTATTGTTTGTTTTGTTTGTTTCTTTTCTTTCTTTTTATTGGGTTCTTTCTTCTGTTTTTCTTTCCTTTCTCTTTTCTTTCTTTCTTCGTTTCTTTCTCCTTTTTACTTTCTTTCTTTCTTTCTACTTTTCTTTCTTTTCCTTTCTTACTTATCATTTCTTTTTCTTTCTTCATGTCTTTTATCTTTCTTTCTTTCTTTCTTTCTATCAATCTTTCCTTTCTTTCCTTTCTTTCTTTCTCCCTTCATTTCTTCTTTTCGTCCTTCCTCCCTTCCTTCCTCTTCCTTCCTTCCTTCCTTCCTTCCTTCCTTCCATCCTTCCTTCCATCCTCCCCTTCCTTTGTTGTAATGTTTGTTTGTTTGTTTGTTTCGTTCTTTCTTGGATTCTTTTCTTTCTTTTCTATTTCTCTTCTATCTTTCTTTTCTTTCTTTGTTTGTTTTGTTTTCTTGCTTTCTTTCCTTCTTTCTTTCTTCTTTCCTTTCTTACCAATTCTCTTCCCTCCCTTCCGTGCTACATTTTCTTTCTTATCTTTTTCTTTCTTTCTTTTCTCCTTTTGTCATTCCTTGTCATCTTTCTTTCTTTATCTTTCTTTCAATTTTTATCTTTCATTTCTTTCTTTTTCTTCTTTCTTTTTTCTTTCTTTCTTCCTTTTCTGTCTTTCCTATATCTTTCTATCCTTCTTTCCTTCTTTCTTATTTACTTCATTTCTTTCTTTTTCTTTCTCTTTCTTTTTCTTTCTTTTCTTGTTCTAGTCATTTCTTTCTTCTCCGTCCTTAAATCTTCATTCTTTCAGTTCTTTCTTTCTTCTGTGTTAATTTCTTTCGCTTTACTTGTCTTTTCTTTCTTCTCCTCTCAATTCTTCCTTCCGTTCCTTCCTTCCTTCCTTCCTTCCTTACTCTTCCTTCCTTCCTCCCTACGATCCCTTCCATCCTTTCCTTCTCCTTCCTTCCTTCCTTCCTTCCCTTCCTTTTGTTTGTATTTTGTTTTTATTGTTACCTGTTCTTTCTTGGGTGTTCTTTTTTTTGTTTCCTTTCTCTTTCTTTCTTTTCCTTTTTTTATCTTTCTTCCTTTTCTTCTTGTATTCCTTCTCCTTCTTATTTTCTTCTTACCTTGTTTTTTGTATCTGCTTTCTTATTCATTCCTTTCTTTTCTTTTCTTTCTTATCTTTCTTTCTTTCCTATGTCTTAATCTTAGCCGTGGATTCCATTCTTTCTTCTTCTTTTCACTTTCTTTCTTTCTTTCTTTCCTCCTTTTCTTTTTTCTTATCTTTTATTTTCTTTATCTTTTCTTTCCTTTCTTTATTTCGTTTCTTTCTCTTTCTTCATTTTTGAGTTAATGTTCTTTCTCTTTTCATTTTCCTTCTTTTTCTCTTTTTCCTTTCTTTCTTTTCTCTTTCCCTTTCTTTCTTTCCCGTTCTGTCTTATTTCTTTGTCTTTCTCTTCTTTCTTTTTTCTTGGAAATCTGTTTTTTCTATTGACTTTTTTTCTTTTATTTTCTTTTTATTCTTTCTTCTCTATCTTTCATCTTTCTTTCTTTTTCCTTTCTCTTTCTTTTCTTCTTTCATTTTCTATCCTCTTTCAGTTAACTTCTTCCCTCTTTTTGGCTTTATCTCTTATCTCTTCTATCTTTCTTTCTTCCTCTTTATCTTTTCTCTTCTTTCTTTTCTTTCTGCTCTTTTCTTTCTTTTTTTCTTCTTTTTTTTCTCTTCTTTTCATTCCCTTTCCCATATTCCATTTCCTTTGCTTCTTTCTCTTTTCTTTTCTTTCTTCTCTTTCTTCTTTTTTCTTTCTTATTTCTCTTCTTATTCTCTTATCTATTCTTTCTTGTCTCATTTTTTCTTTCTTCTTCATTCTTTCTTCTATGTCTTTCTATTCTTTCCTACTTCCTTCCCTTCCTTGCTTCCTTTCCTTAGTTTTGTTTTGTTTGTTTGTTTCTTTGTTCTTCTTTCTGCACGGGGGTTGCGAGGTGGGGGGGGGGGGGTGCGAGGGGGGGGGGGGGGGGGGGGGGGGGGTGGGGGGGTGGGGTTGGCGTTCCTTCCTTTCCTTCCTTCCTTCCTTCCTTCCTTCCTTCCTTCCGTCCTTCCTTCCTTCCTTCCTTCCTTTCTTACTTCCATTCCCTTCCTCCCTTCCTTCCTTCCTTCCTTCCGTTCCTTCCTTCCTTCCTTCCTTCCTTCCATCCTTCCTCCTTCCTTCT
>CM069172.1:3787184-3907184 GCA_035221665.1 Okamejei kenojei
GTTTCGGTAACGGAGAACTGCTACTCAGAGTGGTGCTGGCTGTGTGGACTGAACTTCAGCAGAAGTGGTGGAGCAGGATCGATTTAACATTTAAGAATAACGTGGATAGGACTAATGGACGTAAAGGGAATGTAGGGGTAATGTCAGAGTGCAGTAGATGGACTAGGATAACAAATGGTCGCACGGACTGGAAGGGCCGAAGGGCCTGTTTCCGTGCTGTAATGTATATATGGTTATACGTTATCATGCTCTTCCCTAACAAAAGCTTCTCCTAACAGAGACAAAAAGCAGCTGACTGAACCAGTGCCCTGGCTAAGGAATCAATCCCTTACCAGGTGGAGTTATCCTGAATGGACCTGCCAGGTAACTGTAAACTGAATAAAGGCTTATCAGATGAGACAGCACGAGCCCGCGATTTGCCATTGCCCCGTACAAAAACTTTATACTCTGTACCTAGGAGAAGACCAGGCGCCCGCTCTTCAACAAGCTAGTCCACCCTTCATGGGCAGCAGGACACACACTGTTCTAAAACGGCCACGAGAGGGGCATCTCCCCGGTCGCCAGGATCTCCCACCAAACCAACATGTTACACCCCCGGATGAGATCCCTGAAAGCTCTAACAAACTCTACCGTCAGCCCATCCATCCCGGTGTCACTACCCTTCCAGAGCGTGATGCAGGCAAAACAAAAAAAAAAACGAGTCAACTCCACCAAAGCTAAAGGCCATCAAAAAGATCTGGCTCACCCCCTCTCTACAGTCGGTAGAACCACCCACAGATCTTGCAGGAGCCGCCCCACTGAAATCCATCCGCAGCGAACAGGGACCCATAACAGGACCTGACCCAGGCACTGATCCTCTCTAGATCAGTGACAAGGAGGCGTCGTCTGCAATCAGAGCTCCACGAATGCTGACTAGCGAGCTGCCCGCCCTCTTCTCCAGAGAGAAAAAGAACGGCGAAGCTTGGTCCAGACATGCTGCATCTAGACCCGACGCCTCTCGTAAGCGCCTCGGGGAACGTCTGGCTCCTCAAAGCTTACTTTTTTCTGAAACTCTCCCCATTCGCACGAGTCTTCACCAAACCGACCAGACGAGATCTGCGTCCAGTATTCCCTCTCTAGCCTCTGACCGCTGAGTCCCCGCCTTCCGGTCGATCCCCACGTTAATATTTACAAAAATAGAGGATGTGAGCTTTACCAAACATCCCACACTGCCTAAGGGAGAGATGCACCTACTGCCTCTTCTCTCCACTACCCCCGAAAACTGACAATGACTCTCGGAAACTCCGATCTCAGCAGCTGTTGTTAATGTGCCAGTAAGCGTGACCCAGCCGAGCGCGTGCTGGATTGAAATCCTCACGTCCAGAAAGTGGTCCCAGCCACGGCAGCAGCCGCATTGAGGCCACTAGACACGGGGGAAAACAAACACTCGAGAATATATATTCGATCAATGCGGGACCCATCACCCTCCAAACCTCCGAGAAAAAGCAGTGGAATCCGGGTGGAGATTCCGCCAGGCATCAACCAACTCAAAGGACTCAATCAACCCTCTCAGCTTCTTCGCTACAGCAGGGGCACACTGAGTACCAGAACGTTTTAAAGAAGGAACTGCAGATGCTGGAGAGAGAAACGAGGGGGGGTAACAAAAGCTGGAGGAAATTCAGCGGGTGCAGCTGCATCTAGGAGCGAAGGGTGATAGCGACGTTTCGGTACGAGACCCTTCTTCAGACTGGTCAGGGATCAGGGAAACGAGAGATATAGACGGTGATGTGGAGAGATAAGGAACAATGAGTGAAAGATATGCAAAAAAGTATCGGTGATAAATGGACAAGCCATTTGTAAGCTGTTTGTGGTGTGAAAATGTGAAGGTGGTGCGACTGGGGTGGGGGAGGGAGATAGAGATAGTGGGAAATGGCCAGGGACCGAGGGCTGAGGAAGAGGTGGGATGGGGAGGAGAGAAGGAGACAGCAAGGGTTAAAACAGAATTGAGAAAATTCAATATTCAAGCCCCAAGGTCAGACTCCCCTTGCGGATATGAGGTGCTGTTCCTCCAGCTGCGGGGTGTGTTGCTCACTCTGGCCGAAGGGAGGTGCGCCCAGGACCGAGTGGTCGGATGTGGAAAGGGTGGGGGGAGTTGATGGCTGAGCCACGGGAGGTTCGGGTTTGGTTATTGACGGACCGAGCGGAGGTGTTCGGCGAAGCGATCGCCAGCCTCGCTTGGTCTCACGAGTTACCAGAACGGTCTCGGCCTCTAAGTGTGCAATTGAAATCCCCACCAAGGTTTCCGGTGGCGACTATCGAGGGCTTGAGGTTAACGCCAGCCAGCTCCTCGTTAAAAAACGGGAAAAAAATCGGGGGAATATAATGGACTACCTGCTGCTGCTGCCTGCTGATTCTGCCACGATAGATGTGAGTGGGCGTCATCAGGCGTGCGACTTGTTATGTTATTACACACCGCAGCCACACGCGGATAAACCGAAAGTCGGGTTACAGGCAGAATCAGGGGGAAGGCCGACCTGAGCCTCGGGACTCAGGTAGGACGTCTATCCCAAGAAGATGTGAGGGGGAAAAAAAAGGCGAAAAAATCGGAAGTGGAAGAATTAAACTTTTATTGCACGTGAAATTTCGCTGGTTTTAAAGGAAGAATAACCAGAATGGAATGTCCGAAAATGAAAGATTGAAACTTGTACTTAATACTAACGTTAATACTAAGACTAAGAAATTCGGATGATTTGAAGAAAGAAATCACAGGTAATGATGATTGAAATATCAAAGGAGACGAATGATATGATTAAAAATGTGAAAAACTGATTTTGAAGAAAGGCTGAATCCTGTGGAGAAGGCACTGGTACAACCGAGGGCTGGCATAAAAAGCCTTGAAGAATAGCGTTACGTGGTCGGATACAGAAAAGATTTCAGACAGAAAATGAACGTGTTGTAACGGATTTATTGAAGCAAAAATAACCAGAGAAATGTACTGAACTGGTAAGGTCGCCAGAGAAGGCATAACTTAGAATTGCGGTATTCCTGAAGGGGGAGAGAAGATAAAGATCCCCGAGAAAATTTCTGCGAATTTACTGCAAAATGTTTTTTCTCTGGAACAAAAGCCTTTGCTAGGCCCGAGACACAGAGTGATATAAGACACGACCAAAATGCTCCCCCAAGACAATTGATAATAAAAGTCAATACGACCACGTCTTGGAGGAGTTATGCAAAAAAAGCGAGAACAGAAACCTTACATTGAAGGACCACAAGATCAGCAATCTACCGCGATTCATTCCAGCAGAGGTCTGCAGGAAACGAAAAAGCGTTTAATGAGACTAAAAGTCTCTTGAGGGGGGTGGGAAAACCTGAATATGGCCTGAACTACCAGAGCTTAATCTAAGAGTACTTTTCACAAGAGGGCGTATTTCTTCTCCAACCCTGTGGAAGCGCTGACTTTGCGAGAAGATTAAGAATTGAGAAGGCCTCAAATTGAGACATGACTTTGCTGGAGTTTGCAGGGGGCTGGAGGGGAACTGGATGTACCGGATGGAAGCTGGAGAAGATTGTGGTCGGAAACCCCTCCACGGATACTAAATAATTAGTATAACTACACTACTAATACAAATAACTAATAAATACTAAAATTATACCGTGGTATTCTTCTCACTAATCATTAATCATTATGACACCTAACTACACTACTATATATTAACTAATAAATAATTAAAATTATAGCGTGGTATTTTTACTAATCAGAATTAACCATTTGTAATAATGACTCTAATGTTACTTATATTGGAATGATTGTAGTCAAATATAGAGTCTGACTTCATTTGTCCACTTTGGAAACCTTTCTTTTGTACTATGTAATCTTCATTTTTATTGTTTTTTTTCTTTCTTTTCGCGTTGGTTTTTTATAATTAATTTTCAAATAAGTTTAAATATATGTTAGTATTCTCACATTTTAGGACTATTATAACCCGAATATTTTAAATTTAATATCCCCGGTAAAAATACCATTATGGAATAATAATTCCAAAAAACCAACGGGAGCTGGTTATGTTTAAGTAACATCATCTACGGAAGTCGTAGATGTTAGCCATGCTAGTATGTCTAGCACTAACTACACCAATACTAGATGTAGTTTTTTCCTTCTTTGTGCACATTACTATTGTCTTAAATCTATTCCTCTCTTCTTTTTACTATTTATATAAACAATTATTTGTTATTTTCAGTTTGAATTGAGATATATTGGATCAAAGGAGATATACACGTGAGAGACATTCAAGGGACTTAAAATTCGTCTATTCGGAGTTCGGGTGTAAGGTCGGGTCTGTCGAACTGAACCATTGGCTCTATTACAGACCCCCATAGACAAAAGATGCAAGACTTAAAAATGAATACGGGGAATGAAGGAATAACGTTTTGCAGTTGGAATATTAAAGGTATTAATGAACCAATACTTTTCATTAGAGGTAAAGTATTAGCACATTTAAAAGCAATTAAAGCTGATGTGATTTTCATCCAAGAAACTCATTTAAAAAAAGATGCTAAGCATAGGCTGAAAGCTAAATGGATAGATAAAACGTATCATTCTTCTTTTACACCCAAATCAAGAGTTGTAGAAATATTATTTCGTAAAAGCACTTTATTCAAACATACATCAACTATAACTGATAATGATGGGAGATACATTATTATAATAGGAGAATTAAATGCACAATAAAATATTTTTGTTAATGTATACGGACCAAATTTTGATAGTCCATTGTTTGCAAGAAAATATTTAACAACATTCCGGAAATAACACAACATAACGTAATAATTGGAGGAGATTTAAATTGTACATTAGATTCTTACTTAGACAAATCCACAAGACAAAGGAAAATTAAATCCCATTCCAGTGACTTATTAAATGCATA
Organism: Okamejei kenojei; assembly: GCA_035221665.1. Classification (NCBI taxonomy): domain Eukaryota; kingdom Metazoa; phylum Chordata; class Chondrichthyes; order Rajiformes; family Rajidae; genus Okamejei; species Okamejei kenojei. The sequence continues at coordinate 3,792,089 of CM069172.1, forward strand.
TATGGAAACTACTAATATTAAAGATGTTTGGAGAGTAGAAAATCCAACTGGACGAGAATATTCCTTTTATTCACCTCTACATAAAACTTACTCAAGAATAGATTTTTTTTTTGGCCGATGTCATACTTATCTCACTTACTCATAATTCAAAATACCATAATATTATAATCTCAGATCGCGCACCTTTAACAGTTCAGATTAAAATAAATGGTAAAATGGAAAAACGGGGACATGGAGATTTAATCCACAATTTTTTTTTAAAAAGCAACTCAGGAATATGTTACAGAACAGATCAAGATTTTCTTTGCATTAAATGATAAACCGGAAATATCTTCTTCCTTATTATGGGAAACATTTACAGCATATGTCCATGGACTTATGATTTCTTCTTTCTCAAGCATTTTTATAATAAATAATCACAGGGAACACCACACAACAGGAACTGGAAAAATAGATTAAACAGAGATACAGAGAATGCAGCTAATCCATCCATAACAATACATAATAAAATCGCAGCACTGAAATATAAATTAAATAAAATATATTCAGATCAAGTTGTAAAACTCATCATACACTAAACAATTATAGTTTGATTTTGGAGATAAACCTGCAAAAATTATTGGCTCGCCAATTAAGAAGATGGAGGGAGAAAAAATAATCCATAGGATTAAATCACATAATGTCGAACATTAGTACAACCTAAATATATTAATGAGAGATTTTTGCAATATTTATTAAAAAAAATTATACTCTGCTAAAACGACAGAAAACAGGATAGGAATAGAAACATTTTTAAAAAATGTTCAATCTGAATGGGGGTGGATTCCACAAAATAGAGGTAAATTATTAAATGCTGAAATTTCAGTAAAAGAAATCGAAAAATCTATCAGATCATTAAAAAATGGTAAAACACCGGGACCAGGTGGTATTGGCTCGGAATTTTATAAAACATTTTATGATCTGATTGCACCACGCTTGAAGACACTCTATGAATATATTTATACCCAGCAGAAACTACCAGAAACGTTCAATGAATCTATTATAACACATACCTAAAATAGACAAAGATCTGGATGATCCCGGATCATTTAGAGCTATAGCTCTTTTAAATACTGATCAAAATATATTAACTAAAATATTAGCACATAGAGCTAAGTACAGTTATTACTGAATTAATTCTTCCCGATCAAACAGGATTTATACCAAAACGATATTCCTCATGTAACCAGGGACGTGTATTATTTTTTTATTATATACTCGAAAAGAGGTATTAATAAAGATCTAGTAGTTATTTCGTCAGATGCGGAGAAAGTCTTCAACCAGGTGGAATGGTCTAACTTGTTTTCTGTTATGCAAACTTTTAAATTGGGAGAGAAGTTTATTACTTGGGTCAAATTATTATACACTAATCCAACAGCCAGAATAATAACAAATCAAACGCTATCAACTAAATACAATCTATCTCGAGGCTGTAGACAAGTTTGCCCTTTATCCCCACTACTATATAACCATATAACAATTACAGCACGGAAACAGGCCCTCTCGGCCCTTTTAGTCCGTGCCGACCATTTGTTTTCCCCTAGTCCCATCTACCTGCACTCAGACCATGCCCCTCCATTCCCTTCACGTCCATATACCTATCCACTTTACTCTTAAATGTTAAAATCGATCCTGCCTCCACCACTTCTGCTGGAAGCTCATTCCACACAGCCACCACCCTCTGAGTAAAGAAGTTCCCCCTCACGTTACCCCGAAACTTCTGTCCCTTAATTCTCATGTCATGCCCTCTTGTTTGAATCTTCCCTACCCTCAATGGGAAAAACGTATCCACGTCAACTCTGTCTATCCCGTTCATCATTTTAAAGACCTCAATCAAGTCCCCCCTTAATCTCCCTGCCAGGATATTGGTCCCCCTCGGGCTCAAGTGCAACCCGTCCTTTGTGTACAGATCATGCCTTCCCCAAAAGAGGTCCCAGTGATCAAGAAACCTGAATCCCTGCCCACTGCACCAGTCCCTCCACCTCATTTCATTCCTACTCTCACTGTCACGCAGCACAGGCAGTAATCCTGAAATCGTTACCCTTCTCCTTAAGGTCCTTCCCCTTATCTTTCCCCCCAACTCCCTAAATTCTCCTTCAGGACCTCATCACTTTTTCTGCCTATGTGTACCACAACATCAGGCTCCTCTCCCTCCCTTATCAGAATCTTTTGGACACGTTCTGACACATGCGAGACCCTGGCACCAGGGAGGCAAACTACCATCCGGGTCTCCCGTCTGCGTCTACAGAATCGCCTATCCGACCCCCTAACTATAGAGTCCCCTATTACAATTGCCCTCCTCTTTTTGCTACCCTTCTGAGCATCAGGGCCGGTCTCTGTGCCGGAGGCCAGGCCGCTGTTGGTGCTATTTGCACTTGCAATAGAATCATTAGTTCAACGTGTGAGATCACATCCTGAAATATATGGGTATGATACCAGAGATACTGATAATAAAATCTCCTTATATGCGGATGATGTGTTAATTTATATTACAAAACCGAAAATTAGTAACCAAAATTTATTAAAATTAATAACTGAATTTGGATCTTTTTCAGGATATAGTATTAATTGGACTTAAAGTGAACTCATGCCAATAATGGTAAATAACTTACATATATTACAACAATTTCCTTTTCAGATAACAAACGAAATTAAATATCTTGGAATTTATGTAACGAAAAATTCGATTATTTATTTAAATCCAACTTTCCACTCTTATTGAATAAATTAAATAAGAACATGTTATATTGGAAAACCCTACCCATCACAATGCTAGGTAAAATTAATGTAATAAAAATGATTTTTCTTCCGCAATTACTATAACTTTTCCAATTGATTCCGATATTTCTTTAGGAAGGTGGACTCCTTATCTACCAACTTTAGCTGGGATTATAAGAGCCATAGAATAAATTAAAAACATGTAAATCAAAAATAAATGGAGGTCCAGCACTACCAAACTTTATGTTTTATTACTGGGCAGTTAATATTAAAAATATGAATTTTTGGTTAGTAGAGACAGATAAACAACCAATTTGGTTAAAAATGGAAAAAGAAGATTGTTCACCTTTTGAAATTAGTTCGATAATATTTGCCAATATTAATTTAGGTAAGAAAACCTATAGCAAAAACCCTATAATAGAAAGTGGAATACATATCTGGAAACAAATAAAGAAAACATTAAAATTAAAATCTATCTCTCTCTCTCTCTCACTTTCCCCCTACCCTCTCTCTCTCCCTCTCTCTGCCTCTCTCTATCCCCTTCTTTTTCTCTCTCTGTCTGTTCTCTCTGTCTGTTCTCTCTGTCTGTTCTCTCTGTCTGTTCTCTCTGTCTCTGTCTGTTCTCTCTGTCTTTCCGTTCTCTCTCTGTTTGTTCTCTCTAATCTGTTCTCTCTGTCGGTTCTCTCTGACGGTTCTCTTTGGCTGTTCTCTCTGTCGGTTCGCTCTGTCGGTTCTCTCTGTCGGTTCTCGCTGTCGGTTCTCTCTGTCGGTTCTCTCTGTCGGTTCTCTCTGTCGGTTCTATCTGTCGGTTCTCTCAGTCGGTAATCTCTGTCGATTCTCTCTGTCGATTCTCTCTGTCGGTTCTCTCTGTTGATTCTCTCTGTCGGTTCTCTGTGTCGGCTCTCTGTGTCGGTTCTCCGTGTCGGTTCTCTGTGTCGGTTCTCTGTGTCTCTGTGTCTCTGTGTATTTGTGTCTCTATGTCTCTGTGTATATGTGTCTCTGTGTCTCTGTCTCTTGTTCTCCCTCTCCCTCTCTCTTCCCTTCTCTCTCTTTCCCTCTCTCTCCCTTTCTCTCTATTTATCTATCTCCCCCTTCACTCTCTATCCCCCCACTCTCTGTCCCACTGTCTCTCTCTCTGTCGCTCTCCCTCTGTCCCTCCTCGTTCTCTCTCTATCTATCCCTATTTCTCTCTCTCGTTCTCTCTCTCTCTCCCTTTCACTCCCTCTGTCCCTATCTATTTCTATCACTCTCTCTGTCACTTTCTCTCCCTCTGTCACTCTATCTCCCTCTCCGACTCTCCCCATCGCTTTCCGCCCTCCCCCTCTCTTATCCCTCCCCTCTGTATCCACCCCACCCCCCTCTCTCTCTCCCGCTCTCTCTTCTATCTCACTACACAATATCCGCCCCCCTCTCCCCCTCTCTCCCCTCCCCCCCTCCCCCCTCTCACCCTCTCCCCTCTCCCCCTCTACCCCTCTCCCCCTCTCCCCCTCCCTCATCTCGCCCCCTCTCCCCGTCCCACTATCTCTCTGTGTGTATGTCTCTCTCTCCCCCCCTCTCGTACTTTCCTCTCACTCTTTCCCTCTCTCTCTCCTCTTTCTCTCTCGTTCTCTCTCTCCCCCTCTCTCGTTCTCTCTGTTTGCCTGTCTGTCTGTCTGTCAGTCTGTCTGCCTCTCTCTCTCTCTCTCTCCCTCTCTCTCTCTCTCTCGCCCTCTGTCTGTCTGTCTGTCTGTCTGTCTCTCCCCTCCTACCTCTCCCCTATCTCTCTCGCTCTCTCTCTCGTTCTCCCGCTCTCTCTCTCTCGTTCTCCTGCCCCGTCTCTCTGTCTCTCTGTCTCTCTGCCGCTCTGTGTCTCTGTGTCTCTCCTCCTCTCTCTATCTCTCTCCAATATCTATGTCTCTCCCTCCCTTCTATTTCTCTCTCTCCTATCTCTCTTCCTCTCCTCTCTTTTTTTTTTTTTTTCCCCCCCCATCTCCCAATCTCTCTGTCCTCCTCTCTCTCCTCTCTTCCTTTCCCTCTCTCTCTCTTTCTTTCCTCTCTCTCCTCTCTCTCTCTCTCTCGTCTCTCAATCATCTCTCTCTCTCTCTCTCTCTCTCTGCCTCTCTTTCCTTCTCAAGATCATCCCCAACTCTCCTTCTCTCTCTTTCTCTCTTCCCCCACTCTCCCCAACTCCCTCTCTCTCTCCCCACAATTTCTCTCTTTCTCTATCTCCTCCCTTTCCTCTCACTCAATCTCTTTCTCTCTCTATCTCCCTCCACCCCTCTCTCCCCTTCTCTCCCGTCTCTCTCCTCTCCCTCCCCTTTCTCTCTCTATCCGTCCGTTCTCTCCATCTATCTCGAGGGGGGCTCCCCTCTCCCTCTATCCCCCCAATCTCTCTCCCCTTCCTCCATTCTCCCTTCTTCCTCTCCCCTCTCCACTCTCCGCCCCCCCCCTCCCCCTCTCCCCTCTCCCTCTCTCCCCCCTCATTCCCTCTCCCCCTCTCCCCTCTCTCCCTCCCCTCTCCCCCTCTCCCCTCTCCCTCTCCCCTCTCCCTCCCCTCTCCTCTCCCCTATCTCCTCTCTCCCCTCGCCCGTCTCACCCTCCCTTCTCTTTCCCTCTCCACTTCTATCTCTCTTCTCTCCCCCAGTCTCTCCTCTCCCTTCTCCCTCTCCCTCTCCCTCTCGCTATCTCTCTCTCTCTCGTTCTCACTCCCCCTTTCTCTCTCCCCCTCGCCACCATGTCTCTCTGTCCGCGTCGCTGTCTCCCTCTCGCCGCTCGTTCTCTCTCCCTCTCCCCCCTCTCGTTCTCTCTCTCTCTCTATCTCTTTCTCTCTCTCGCTCTCTCTCTCTCTCGCTCTGTCTCTCTCTCCCTTCCACTCTCCCTCTCTCCCTCTCTTTCTATCTCTCACTCTGTCCTCTCTTCCTTATCCCTCTCACTATCTCTTTCTCTCTCTGGCTGTCTCTCGCTCTCTCTCCCCCTCTCCCCTTCTCTCTCTTCCCCCCCCCCTCTCTCTCCCTTTCTCTCTCTATCTATCTCTTTCCCTCTGCCCCTCTCGCTACCCCCTCTCTACACCTCTGCTCTCTCCCTCCTCTTCTCTCCACCCTCTCTATCTCTCTCCCGCGCTCTGCCTCAGTCTCTCCCCTCCTCGCTCTCTCTCTCTCTCCGTTCTCACTGTCTCTCTTTCTCTCTCTCCCCCTCTCGCTCTCTCTCTCTACCCCTCCCCTCTCGTTCTCTCTCTCGCGTTCTCTCTCTCCGTCCCTCTCTCTTTCTTTCTCTCCCCTCCCTCTCTCGTTCTCTCTCTCTCTTTCTCTCCCTCTCTCGTTCTCTCTCTCTCTCTCTCTCTATGTTTCTCTTTCTTTCTCGTTCCCTCTCTCTCGACCTCCCCCTCGTTCTCTGTCTCTTTCTCTAGATCTCTCTCTCTCCCCCTTCCCTCTCGCGTTCTCTCTCTCTGTCTCTCGTTCTCGCTCTCTCTCCCCCACCATCGCTCGTTCTCTCTCTTTCTCTCTCTCGCTCCCTCTCGTCCGTTTTTTCTCTCTCTGTTTCTCTTTTTCTCTCTCGTTCTCTCTCTCTCTCCATCTCCCTTTCTCGTTCTCTCTCGCTCTATCGTTCTCTCTCTGTCTCTCTCTGTCTCTCTCTCTCTCCCCTTTCACTCTCCCTTTAACTCACCCTCTGTCCCTCTATATTTCTATATCTCTCTCTCTCTTACTCTCTCTCCCTCTCCCTCTGTCTATCCGTCGTTTTCTCCCCTTCTCTCACTCTCTCTCGTTTTCTCTCTCCCTATGTATCTATTTCTCTAGTTATCTCTCTCTCTCTCTCTCTCTCTGTCTCCAGAACAAGGGGTCACAGTTTGAGGATAAGGGAGAAGTCTTTTAGGACCGAGATGAGAAGACCGTGTTTCATCTCGACAGACTGGTGAATCTGTGGAATTCTCTGCCACAGAAGGTAGTTGAGGCCAGTTCGTTGGCTATATTTAACAGCGAGTTAGATGTGGCCCTTGTGGCTAAAGGGATCAGGGGGTATGGAGTTAGAAAGGGGACACTCTCTTTCTATCTCTCTCCATCTCTCCCTCACCGTATCTCTCCCCTCTATCTCCCCCTCACTCTCCGCCCTCTCCCCACTCTCTCCTCCCTCTAAACCCCCTCTCTCCCCCCTCTCTCCCCCCTCTATCTCACCCACTCTCCCCTCCCTCTCTCTCTCCCTCTTTCTCTCTTCCCCTCTCTGCCCCTCCTCTCTCTCTTTCCCCCCTCTGCCCCGCTCATCTCACTCCTACCTCTCTCCCCCCTCGCTCTTTCCTTTCTCTCTCACCCCTCTCTCCGGCCTCTCTCTCTCTCCCCCTCTCTTCACCCTAACCCTCTCCCTCCCTCCCTCTCTCTTCCCCCTCCCTCTCTCCCCCCTTCCCTCCCCCCCCCCTCCCTCTCTCCCCCTCCCTCTCTTCCCTCCTCTCTCCCCCTCTCTCTCCCTCCGCTCACTCTACCCATCCCTCCCTCTCTCTCCCCCTCCCTCTCCCCCTCTCACTCCTCCCTCCTCTCTCACACCCCTCTGTCTCCCCTCTCTCCCTCTCTCCCCCGTCCTCTCTCCGTGTTTCCGTCTCTCTCGCCCCTATCTCTCTTTCACACACCCTCTCCCCTGCCTCCTTCTTCAGCCCCTCACTTGATCCCCCTCTCTATCTCCCCTTTATCTCTCCTCGGTCTCTCCCTCTGTCCCCTCCATTGTCTATTGTCTATTGCCTCTCTACTCTCTCTCTCTCTCCCCTTTCTCTCTCTCACCATCTCTCCCCTCTCTTCTCGCTCTCTTTACCTCTCTCTCTTATCTCTCTCCCTCTCCACGTTTCCCCCAATTTTCCTGCCCCCTCTCTTTCTTCTCCCTCTCTTTTGCCCCTCTCTCTCTCTCTCTCTTCCCCCTCTCTGCCCCCCCTCTCTCTATCTCTCCTACGTCGCTCCACTCGCTCTCTCTATCTCTCCTACGTCCACTCTCGCTCTCTCCTTTCTCTCCCTCCCTCTCTCTCGCCCTTCTCCGGTCACTCTCTCTCTCTCTCCCTTTCTCTTTCCCATTCTCTCTCCCCGCCTCTCCAGCTCTCTCCCTTTCTTCCCCTCTCTTCCCCTCACTTTCATTCTCACCACTCTCTCTCTCTCTCTCTCTCTCTCACCCCTCATCTCTCTCTCTCTCTCATCTCTCTCATCTCTCATATCATAACTCTCTCTCTCCTCCCTCTCTCTCTCACCTCTGTATCTCTCCGTCTCTCTCCCCCTCTCGCTCTCCCTCTCTCCCCCTCCCTCTCCTCTCTCACTCCCCTCTCTCTTCCCTCTCTCTGCCCCCCTCTCGCCCCGCCCCCCTCTGCCCTCCCCCTCTCACTCCTCACTCCCCACTCTCTCTCGCACTCTCACCCTCTCTCTCTCTCCCCTCTTTCTCCACCTCTCCCTCTTTCTCTCTCCCCGTCCTCTCTCTCTGTCCCCGTCTCCCGAGGGGGCGGGGGTCGCCCCATCTCTCTTTCACCCGCTCTCCCCCGCCTCTTTCCCCTCTCTCCCCCTCACTCTCTCCCCCTCACTTTCTCACTCCCCCTCTGCCCCTCACTCGATCCGGCTCTCTCTCCCCCCTCCCCCCCCCCATTTCTCTCCTCTCTATCCCTCCCCCAAGTCTCTCTCCCCTCTCCCCACTCAATTGTCTATTGTCTATTGTCTCTCCACTCTCTCCCCCCCCTCTCTCTCCCCCCTCCCGCCCTCTCTCTCTCTCTCTCCCCTCACAGCCCCCCCCTCTCTCTCCTCTCCTATCTCTCTCCCTCCCGCTCTCTCCTTTCTCTCCCCTCCCTCTATTTCGCCATCTCTCCGGTCTCCCCTCCCCTCCCCCCCCCCCCTCTCCTCCCCCTACCCCTCTCCCCCTCTCTCTTCCCCCTTTCTTTCTCCTCTTCTCTATCTTCCTCTCACCCCGTCTCTCTTCCCCTCTCCCTCCCTCCCGCTCACTCTACCCATCACCCTCTCTCTCCGCCCCATCTCTTTCCCCCTCTTTCCCTCTCTCTCTCCCCTCTCTCTCCTCCCCCCCCTCTTAATCCTCGTCTCTCTTTCACCGCCTATTCTCTCCCCGTCTATCTCTCCCCCTCTCTCCCTCTCTCCCCCCGCCAAACTCTCGCTCGCCCTCCCTTCCTCTCCCTTTCTTTCCCCCTCAACACCCCCACCTCTCCCCAACTCTCTCTCTCTCTCTCTTTTGTCTTCCCCTTCTCTCCCTCTCTCACTCTCTCTCTCCTCTCCGCTCTCTCCACCCCTCTCTCTCTCTCCCTCATCTAACTCTCTATCCGCTAATCTCTCACCCTCTCCCTCTCCGAGCCCTTTCCCCCTCTCTCCGTCCCCATCTCTCCCCCCTCTCGTCGTCTCTCCCAATCTCTCCCCTATTTCTCCACATATCCCTCTCACTGTCTCTCTCTCTCTCCGTCTCTCTCGCCCCCTCTCTCTGCCCCTCGCTCCCGCCACATTCTCTGTCCCCCTCACTCTCTTGCCCTCTCCCCCTCTCTCCCCCTCTCTCTACCCCCACTCCCACTCTCCCTTTCCCTTGGTCCTCCCATCCTCACTCTCTGTCTCTCCCCCTCTATTGTCTATTGTGTCTCCACTCTCTCTCCCCATTTCACTACCTCTCTTCTCTCTCTCTCTCTCGTTCTCCTCACTGTCTTTTTCCCCCTCTCTCTCCCGCTTTCTCTCCCATTTTCTCTGCTCCTCTCTCTCCCCGCTCTCGTTCTCCACCTCTCTCTCTCTCCTCTCTCTCCCCTCTTACTCCTCCTATCTCTTCCCCTTCCTCGTTCACGCGTACCCCCAACTCTCTACCCTTCTTCTCCCCCACTCTCACCCTCTCAATCCCCCTCTCGCTACCCCTTTTCTTTTCCCCCTCTCCCCCCCCTATCTCACTCTCTTTGTCCCACTCTTTCTCCCTCTCTGCTATGCCTCTCCCTCCCCTCTCTCTCCCCTATCTGGTCTCTTTCCCCTCTCTCTCACTCTCTCTCCCTCTCTCGCTCAGCCGCCATTCTCCCACCCCCCCCCCTTTTCTCTCTCACCTCGCTTCCCCTCTCTCTTTCTCCCACCTCTCCCCTCTCACTCTCTCTCACTCTCTCTCTCCCTCTGTCTCGCTCAGCCGCCCCTTCTCCCACTCCCCCCTCTCTCTCTCTCCACCTCGCTTCCCCTCTCTCTTTCTCCCCCTCGCCCCTCTCACTCTCTCTCACTTCCCTCTCACCCCTCTCTCTTTCTCCTCGTTTCTCTTTCTTCCTGCCTCCCTCTCCCCGTTCTTTATCACCCTCCCTTTCTCCTCCGTCTTTCTCCCTCCGCTCTCTACCCACCTCTCCCCTATCTCTCTCTTCTCTCCCTCTCGCCCTCTCTACTGTCAATCTCTCTCTCTCTTTCTCTCTCGCTTCTCTCCCTCTCCCCCTCTCCGCATCCGCCTCTCCCCTCTCTCTCCCCATCTATCTATCCCCGTCTCTCTCCCCATCTATCTCTCTATCTCTCTCCCTCTCTCTCTCCCTCTCTCCCCCCTTTCTTTATCCCCCTGTGTCTCCCCTCCCACTCCCTCTCTCTACATCCATTATCTCTCCCCCTCCCTCCTTCTCACCCTCCTTTCGTCTCTCTCTCTCTCTCTCTCTCTCTCTCTCTCTCTCTCTCTCTTCTCTCCTCTCTCTCTCTCTCCCCTTTCTCTCCACCACCCCTCATTCTCTCCCTCTCTCCCCGCTCCATTGTCTATTGTCTACTATCCCTCCACTGTGGCGCTGTCTGCCAGCAGCCTCTGCCTGCAGCCCGTTTATTTTTCCATCTTTTCTTTATCAAAGTTATTTTTCCATCTTTGTTTTTCCATCTTTTCTTTATCAAAGTCAAAGTTTGATGTTTTACATTTTTAATGTGGGGGAGGGGGCAGGGTAAAGGGGAAATTAACTCCCAGTCGCTACATGGTGGGGATGCGACTATTTCTCCGAGTGGCGTCCTCGCTCCACACCTCGCGGCCTACCTTCTTGATTGGCGCGGCCGTTCCTGCCGGGGACTGGGAGCCGGACCAGAGCTGCAACAGCGGCGGCGCTGGAGTCACCGCGGATCGTGCGAGGCCTACCTGGGTCGCCATTGGAGATCCAGAGCGTTGGGCCGCTGCTCCAACATCGTGGAGCTCTGGTTTAGAGAGCTTCCAACGCGGGCGGCGCTGAACAACTCCCTGAAGTCCTGGGGCCGAGTGCCTCCAGCGTTGCATCTCCGCCCAGTGCGGCCAGCTGAGGACATCGCCCAGCCCCGACGTCGGACTTAAATCACCCCGGGGAGCGGGCCTGAACATCGGGCCGCCCGTAGCGGCGACTGCAGGGGGCTCGGGGAGGCCCCGACCACGGGGGAACAGTGGGGAACATTGGGAAGAGACTAACTTTGGTGCCTTCCCTCACAGTGGAAAATTTTGATCCTGCTGTGTGGGGATGTTTTATGTTGAATTCTATCTATACCGTTGTGTTCTTTATTTTTAATGTATGGCTGTATGGTGATTTAATTTCGCTGTACCAATTGGCACATGTGACAAATAAATGCATCTAATCTTATCTTATCTCACTCTCTCTCTCTCCCTTTCTCTCTGTCTCCCCTCTCTCTCCTCTCTCTCTCTCTCCTCCCTACCTCCCATTTTCCCTGCCCCTCTCCTTCTCCTCCCTCTATCTCCCCCTCTCAATCCCAATCCCCCTCTCTATCCTCCCCGTCTCTCCCTATATTTCTCCCTCTCGCCCCCCCTCTCTATCTTTCCCCTCTCTGTCGCCCCCTCTCTCTCCCCTCTCGCTCTCTCCTTTCTCTCCCTCGCTCTCTCGCACACTCTTCCGTCACTCTCTCTCATTCTCCCTCCTCTCTCTCCCTCTCTCTTCCCCCCTTTTTTCTCCCCCTACTCTCTACCCCCCTCTCTCCCCCTCTCTCTCCCTACGCCCACTCTATCCATCCATTCCCTCTCTCTCCCACCCATCTCTCTCTTCCATCTCTCCTTCTCTCCCCATGTGTAACCCCGTCTCTCCCCCTCTCTCCCCCTCTCTCCCCCTCTCCCCCTCTCTCTCTCTCCTCTCTCTTCCCCTCTCTCCCCCCTCTCTCTCTATCTTCGTCTCTATCTACCCATCTATATCTCCCCCCCTCTCTCTCTCTCTCTCTCTCCCTCTCTACCTCCACTCTCTCCCCCTCCCTCCCTCTCTCTCTCCCCCCTCTTCCCCCTCTCTCTCCTCGTCTCTCTCTCTCTATGTCTCTCTCCCCCATTTCCTTTCTCTCTCTATCCCCTCCCCAAACTTTTCTCCCCCTCTACCCTCTCTCTCCCTCCCTCTCTCTCCATCCCCCCTCCCCTCTCTCTCTCTCTGCTATCTCTCTCCCTCCCTCCCCCCTCTCTCTCTAGCCTCTTTCTCTCTCCCCTCTCTCTCTCACCCTCCCTCTCCCCCCCCTCTCTCCCCTCGCCCTCTCTCTCTCCCCTCTCTCTCCCTCTCTCTTCCTCTCTCTCCATCCCCGTCTCCCCTCGTTCTCTCTCTGCTCTCTCTCTCTCTCTCCCCCCTCCCCCTCTCTCTGTCCCCCTCGCTCTCCCCCTCTCTCTCTCTCTCCTCGTACCGCATCTTTTCTCCCCGTGTTGTATTTTGGTTATCTTCTGTTGTACTTTAAACATGACCCAATCCTCTTGCTTCCCGCTCACCTTTGCTACGTTGTACTTCGATTTAATGTTTATACTGTCCCTGACGCCCCTTGTCAGCCACGGTCGTCTCTTACTCACTACCCTTGGAATCTTTCTTCCTCTTTGGAATGAACTGATCCTGCACCTTCTGTATTGTTCGCAGAAATACCTGCCATTGTTGTTCCACTGTCATCCCTGCTAGTGCATCTTTCCAGTCAACTTTGGCCAGCTCCCCTCTCCCTCCCTCATGTCTCCGGCGGTGAATGTGAGGAGCCGGAGCCCGGAGCGGAGAGACTGCGGCTGCCTCTGGGATGGATGCGCTCAGGGTGAGGATTTATTAATGAGCCGAAGCAATGTGGTGAGCGGATATTTCACCGCGCTCTTCACCTGCTCCCTAAACTTGGACTGGGTCACCGCATAAATAAATGTGTTGGTGCAGCAGCTGAGATTCCTCAGCAAAAACCCGACGTTGTTAAAGATCCATTGAGAATCATTCCGATAATCTCCAATTGCTGTGATCTGATAATAGACGACGTTTACAACATATGTCAGCCACAGGAGGATGAAGCTGCCAGAGATGGTGAAGAGTAAAACCATAGACCTCCTCCTGCTCTCCATCTCCGGGTCACTGCGGTTCTCCTCCTTGCTCTCACCCCTCAGCCCCTTACGGACCCGACTGGCCACTAAAATGTGGCGGACTGTCAGAGCGTTGAGCAGCAGGATTACAGCGAAAGGGATGAAAGGAGTTAAAACCGTGTCGAACCAATCAAATGCCACCCACCCAGGGTCAGTGAAATAACTGTCCACCGGGTCACAGCCCCACGGGGCATTGTTGATGATTGTCCGGGGTTCCTTTGTGAAGTAGCGGGGAATGTTTTTCAGACAGAGCAGAGCACCGGCTGTTGCCAGAACCACAGCCGCAGTTTTCCCGGTGCAATATTTTGTTTTCAGCTGCTGGCAACAAATGGCGACAAACCGATCAAAGGTGAAAGTGACGGTGAACCAGACAGAACAGTCTGTGGCTGCATACTTCAGTGCAACTATAACACTGCACACAGGGGTGAGGGACAGGAAACTCCAATAAAAGTAATGATATCGGAGCCGATTCAAAATGACCTCGGTGATCAGGACCAGTAGATCGGCCGCTGCCATGACCACCAGGTAGCGAGTGGTGCAGGTGGAGAGTCCGCACTTTCCCCGGGACAGGATCACAATCGCCACTAAATTCACTGCGGAAAGACAAGGGAATGGACACTGGGCATTTACTCAACACGGTCTCTGGGGCTGACTTTCCGGATCGACTTTCAGCTCAAGATCAGGAGTGTTGGAGTCGGTGCGCGGCTGCTGCAAGTTCAACAATGTCAGTGCCGGCTCCGACTGTGCCCGACCTGCCTGCCTACTTCAGGGGAGTAGAGATAAGGCGACGGACGGGCGGGGTAAAAGGCGGGGAAGGAACGAGCAGCCACCTACCAACTACAATAGGCGCAATGGCCCTTTCTATAGTTAACCCTGCTTCTGCTCACAGTCTCTGATGGGGCCGCTTTCACAGACTAAACCGTGAGCGGCCGCCCGCGTTAAACCAGGGCTCTGGGAACTCGGCATCAGATGGGGACGAGGAGTCTTCCAGAGGGAAGGCAGGGACAACATGGAATCCGGCAGCAGAGTGGCTCCGTTAATGGATTCATCCCACAGTGAGTTCAGTTCAGTAACAACACACTGACACACACACACACACACACACACACACACACACACACACACACACACACACACACACACACACACACACACATACACACACACACCGATAGATCCGCGGCCATTTGTCCAGGAGTTGGATCCAATTATTGACCAACAGGCTGTGGGTGGAATCCGACTGTGACAGACAGACTCCATAGTGAGACACAGTGTCCACAGGAGCGGCAGTTCACTCTGATCAATAACTCACACACAGTGAACTTCACAATGTGAACGCCTCTCTCCCAGTCACACCGTCCCGGAGAGCTGCCTGCCTGCCTGTCCCGAGCACTGGGACAACTCTGGGCAAGGTGCCACTGAAGGCAAGAACAACATTCTAGTGGCTCTCGGCCGGCAGCAGCGAGAGAAAAAGAGGCTTCGTTTCAGCTGTCTGAAAATAAGACAAATCACAGCAGCGTTAATTCACAAATATCTCACTGAGGGGATTGATAGTCTTCACATATTCTTGTACAACGATCATCAGTTGGGAACTTGTAACATGATGCGAATCAGGTCAACACCAGTTAACACACGGATGGAGTTGTTTTGCTCACTTACCAGGGACTCCAACGGCAGCAATGCTCACGTACAGTATTTTCACCACTCTGTAAAATTGATTCAGTTTTTCACTGTCCCCCATGTTCTCTGCCCAGCGACGTGTCCCCGTGAGCTACCGTAAATGTCTCGGAATGAAATGCAGGGACAGAACATTCTTGGAGATTTTATACCATTTTCAGTCTCCACCGGGACCGTGATGTTCCAACAGAGTTTAAAATAGAGATTTAGAAATGATTCACAAACAGATGACATCAGTGAAATCCATGCTGAGACAGACAGGTTGTGATTTATTCAGGGAATTGATTGAGAAACTCCAAAGTCTGGGAATTGTGGCGATATATACTGAGGGATGGAAATTGGGAGTGGTGGCATTGTTCCAGCAAAGGGGATATTCAGATCCCCATTCAGATCCCCATAAACTCCATCAGATCCAACTAACCATATAACCATATAACAATTACAGCACGGAGACAGGCCCTCTCGGCCCTTCCAGTCCGTGCCGACCATTTGTTTTCCCCTAGTCCCATCTACCTGCCTCATGTTGTTTGTGTGAGTTCCTTCAATCCGTTTCACTCAGCAAGGCAATGCCAAATTCCAGGGTCATTCTCAGGGTTTCTGGTGCCCAGTTTGAAGGTGGACTGGACTGGGCGACCTTTGTCCACATGTTGAGGAATTAGTTCAACACATCACCTCGGACTAAAATGCGCCCCCTCCACTCTGATTCACCACTCAATATGATCGCGGATTCACTGACTGTGACCTCAACCCCACACTCCCGCTGTCTGACCCCGGGAACCATTCACTCCCTGCTTGCCTGGAATAGATCTGACTATACCGTGGGACAATAACATTCTCTGCCTTCGTCACCTCTGAGGAGGAACGACCCAAAGACTCACGACACTCAGAGAACAGAAACATTGCCGCCTCAGAATTATCCTAAAGCTAAATAAAACGGCGAATTATGCAACACATCTCCCTCCTCTCTTTCTCTCTCCCTCCATCCTTACTGCTGTCACTCTCTCTGAACTGTTACTCTCTCTCCTACGCTCTCTATTCCCCCTGTCTGGGCTGCCCTCTATCCTCCCACTGATGGAGTGACACACAGTGGGATAGTATTGATGGAGGGGTAAAAATGGGGCAGAACTGACGCAGTGACGCACTGTGGTGGTACTGATGGCGTGACTCACTGTGGTGGTACGGATGGAGGGACACATTGTGGTGGTACTGATGGAGTGAGACGCTGTGGTGGTACTGATGGAGTGCCACACTCTGGTGGTACTGATAGGGGGACACACTGTGGTGGTACTGATGGAGGGACACACTGTGGTGGTACTGATGGAGGGACACACTGTGGGTACTGATGGAGGGACACACTGTGGTGGTACTGATGGAGTGACACACTGTGGTGGTACTGATGGAGCGACACACTGTGGTGGTACTGATGGAGTGACACACTGTGGGGGTACTGATGGAGTGACACACTGTGGCGGTACTGATGGCGCGACACTATGGTGGTTACTGATGGAAGGACACGCTGTGGTGGTACTGATGGAGTGGCACTGTGGTGGTACTGATGGAGGGACACACTGTGGGTAGTGATGGAGTGACCCACTGTGGTGGCACTGATGGAGTGACACACTGTGGGTACTGTTGGAGGGACACACTGTGGTGGTACTGATGGAGGGACACACTGTGATGGTACTGATGGAGTGACATAATCTGGGCTAGTACTTATAGTGACAGATTTTCATATCGTTTCAAGGATTCTTTCCTCTAGTCACTATGATTGAAGACGGGTTCAGGAGATCAACGAAACGCACTCACGAGCTCTCCCCAAGACATTCACTGTCGTCGAAAGGGAAATCTTCCAAACACAGTCTCTTGATAAATAGTTTCTTTATTGTACTAGCAAAAACAGGAAAATATTAATCCAAACTTCTTCTTGTATAAGGACAGTAGACTAAGTGGGACCCGTTGGGTCCCATGTTCACATGGGAGGGCTGGTTCCCCAACGCAATATTGCACCTCTCCACCAATTCCAATATTTGAATCAGAAGCATATAAAATAAGTGCAGGAGTAGGCCATTCGGCCCTTCGAGACTGCACCGCCATTCAATATGATCATGGCTGATCATCCAACTCAGTATCCTGTACCTGCCTTCTCTCCGTACCCCTTGATCCATTTAGCCACAAGGGCCACATCTAACTCCCTCTTAAATATAACCAATGAACTGGCCTCAACTACCTTCTGTGGCAGAGAATTCCACAGACTCACCACTCACTGTGTGAAAAATGATCTTCTTATCTCGGTCCTAAGAGACTTCCCCCTTATACTTAAACAGTGACTCATTGTTCTGGAGTTCCCCAACATCAGGAACAACCTTCCTGCATCTAGCCTGTCCAACCCCTTAAGAATTGTGTTAGTCTCTATAAGATCCCCCCTCAATCTCCTAAATTCCAGCCGAGTCTATTCAGCCGAGTCTATTCAGTCTTTCTTCATATGGAAGTCCTGCCATCCCAGGAATCAGTCTGGTGAACCTACTTTGTACTCCCTTTATGGCAAGAATGTATTTCCTCAGATTAGGAGACCAAAACTGTGCGCCAGTTTTATTCCAGGTGTGGCCTCACCAAGACCCAGTACAACTGCAGCTGAACCTCCCTGCCCTTGTACTAAAATCCTTTCGCTATGAATGCCAACATACCATTCCCTTTCTTCACGGCCTGCTGCACCTGCATGCTTACTTTCAATGACTGGTGTACCATGATACCCATGTCTCGTTGCATCTCCCCTTTTCCTAATCGGCCAGTGCTGGCCAGTTTTTGGAGCACTGACATCGGTTTTGTGGGCCGAAGCAACGGGTTTCTAAAGGGCTAGTAAGGAAATTGTGGGCTGAATTTGGGCTGGCAGATCAGAAACGCAGGCCTGGTGGGCTGGCAGCTCCGAAACTGCTGAAAGCAGGTGACAGAGTCTCTGTGAGAGAGAAGGGGGATGGACAATCAATTTTAGATATTTTCATCTTTTTTTATTGATCACAGCGTGAATATGCGGAGTGCTATTATGAGTGTTCTGGTGTGAAGGGACTGGTTTCTAGAGGGCTGTGGACAATGTGGAATGAATGGGTTATTGGACGGAGTTCGGTGAGTCATGGCTGGAGGGCTGGCACTTCAGTCACTTACAGCTGACGTGGTGGCAGTTCACTCAGTTTCCCCTCCTACCTTCAGGCCGCAACTCTGCTCCTTGCAATTCCCCCCCCCCCCCACGCATGCAGTCCATCTCCCCTCAACCTCCCCCCCCAGGCACTCTTAGTGGCTCTCCGACAGCGCAGCCATTCCCATTGTGATGAACAACACGCATACATGGCAATTGGAAAAATGATGTATTAATGTTTAAAATGGGATCGAGTCTTAAAACATTGCAAATCCAACCTCACAGCACACCAAGCAGAGTGCAGGCAGAAATTCCAACCTCGCAGCACTCCGAGCAGTGTGCAGTCAGCTAGTCCACCCTCACAGCACTCCAAGCACTCCAACAGAGACACACACGCAAACACACAGACACACACACACACGCGCACACACACACGCACACAGCAACACACACGCACACACACAGAAACACAAACACACACACACACGCACACACACACACACACACACACACACACACACACACACACACACACACACACACACACACACACACACACGCAGAGGCACACACAGAGAGACACACACAGACACACACACACACACACACAGACACACACAGACACACACAGACACACACACACACACACACACACACACACACACACACAACACAGACGCACACACCCACACAGAAACACACACACACACACACACACACATAAACACAGAGAGAGAGAGAGAGAGAGAGACACACACACACACACAGGCACACACAGAGAGACACACACAGGGATACACACACACAAAGACACACATACACACACACACACAAAGACACACACACACACACACACACACACACACAACACACACACACACACACACACACACACACACACACACACACACACACACACACACACACACACACACACTCACACACACACACACAGCACCCCCCAGGCACTCCGAGCACTCCAAACAGAGACACACACACGCAAACACACAGACACACACACGCGCACATAGCAACACACACACGCGCACACACACAGAAACACACACACACACAACACACACACACACACACACACACACACACACACACACACACACACACACACACACACACACACACACACACACACACATACACGCAGAGGCACACACAGAGAGACACACACACACACACACACACAGACACACACACACACACACACACACACACAGAAACACACACACACACACACACACACACACAAACCCAGAGAGAGAGAGAGAGAGAGAGAGAGAGAGAGAGAGAGAGAGAGAGAGAGAGAGAGAGAGAGAGAGAGAGAGAGAGAGACACAGAGGCACACACAGAGAGACACACACAGGGACACACACACAAAGACACACACACACACACACACACACACACACACACACACACACACACACACACACACACACACACACACACACACACACACACACACACACACAAGGACACACACACAAACACAAAGGCACACACACAAACAAAGACACACACACACAAACAAAGACACACAAACACAGACACTCACACACAGCACCAATACTAAAATACCAAGTAATTTCAGAATGTGGTAAGTATAATGAATCCTGTTACTAATCATATACCCTTTGTAAGCAATTTGAAAATAAGAACACAGGTGTGTCTAAACCAAATGATTCCAATGCTTAAAGTATTTTTTTTAAATTCTGAACACTCCTCTAGAGCTGCTGCTACTGCAAATACGTGCTTTAAATAACTTTCAACAAACATACACACACTCACCATATGTGATGTGTGATGTACCACATTATAGACCTATTAGTTTGACGTCAGTGGTGGGCAAATTAATGGAAAGGATACTTAGAGATAATATATATAAGCATCTGGATAAACAGGGTCTGATCAGGAACAGTCAACATGGA
Organism: Okamejei kenojei; assembly: GCA_035221665.1. Taxonomy (NCBI): domain Eukaryota; kingdom Metazoa; phylum Chordata; class Chondrichthyes; order Rajiformes; family Rajidae; genus Okamejei; species Okamejei kenojei. Next base: position 3,811,838 of record CM069172.1, read on the forward strand.
TTTGTGCCTGGAAGGTCATGTTTGACAAACCTTCTTGAATTTTTTGAAGCGGTAACTAGGGAAATTGATGAGGGTAAAACAGTGGATGTTGTCTATATGGATTTCAGTAAGGCCTTTGACAAGGTTCCCCATGGAAGGTTGGTTAAGAAGGTTCAATCTTTGGGTGTTAATGGCGGAGTAGCAAGATGGATTCAACAGTGGCTGAATGGGAGATGTCAGAGAGTAATGGTGGATGGCTGTTTGTCAGGTTGGAAGCCGGTGACCAGTGGGGTGCCTCAGGGATCTGTGTTGGGTCCACTGTTGTTTGTCATGTACATCAATGGTCTGGATGATGGGGGTGGGAAAATTGGATAAGTAAGTATGCAGATGATACTAAGATAGGTGGTGATTATGGATAATGAAGTAGATTTTCAAAGTCTACAGAGAGATTTGGACCATTTGGAAAAGTGGGCTGAAAGATGGCAGATGGAGTTTAATGCTGATAAGTGTGAAGTGCTACATCTTGGCAGGACAAATCAAAATAGGACGCACATGGTAAATGGTAGGGAATTGAGGAATGCCGTGGAACAGAGGGATCTAGGAATAACTGTGCATAGTTCCCTGAAGGTGGAATCGCATATAGATAGGGTGGTAAAGAAAGCCTTTGGTGTGCTGGCCTTTATAAATCAGAGCTTTGAATATAGGAGTAGGGAAGTAATGTTAAAATTGTACAAGGCATTGGTAAGACCAATTCTGGAGTATGGTGTACAATTTTGGTCGCCTAGTTATAGGAAGGATGTCAACAAAATAGAGAGAGTACAGAGGAGATTTACTAGAATGTTGCCAGGGTTCCAGCAACTATGTTACAGAGAAAGGTTGAACAAGTTAGGTCTTTATTCTTTGGAGCGCAGAAGGTTAAGGGGGGACTTGATTGAGGTCTTTAAAGTAATGAAAGGGATAGACAGAGTTGACGTGGAAACGTTTTTCCCATTGAGGGTTGGGAAGATTCAAACAAGAGGGCATGACATGAGAATTAAGGGACAGAGGTTTCGGGGTAACGTGAGGGGGAACTTCTTTACTCAGAAGGTGGTGGCTGTGTGGAATGAGCTTCCAGCAGAAGTGGTAGAGGCAGGATCGATTTTAACATTTAAGAGTAAAGTGGATAGGTATATGGACGTGAAGGGAATGGAGGGGTATGGTCTGAGTGCAGGTAGATGGGACTAGGGGAAAACAAATTGTCGGTACGGACTGTTTCCGTGCTGTAATTGTTATATGGTTATATGGTATGGCAGTAAGCTTTCTTGAATTACTCAAACAATTCAGGGCGGCGTCTCCACTTTGGCCCTTCCGCACTGAGCACCACCTCTGAACTCGCCGGAAATGATGCAATCAGCACCATCTCTCCACTAAGCGAAATTCACGGATGAGCGGCAATTTTGCATTAAACACAGCCCTGATCAAATAAAACGTTTATTCACGGTTTTTCATTTTAAAAACGGTTGCACAGCAAGCCACATTTAAAACGCAAGCCACAGTTATAAAGCAAAACACATTTTAAAATATAGGCACAGTTTAGCGACACAGTCAAAAGGCAAACTTTTCAATTAGCGGCACAGTCAAAGGGCACACTTTTCAATTACCGGCAGTCATAAGGCACACTTTTCAATTAGCGGCACAGTCAAAAGGCACACTTTTCATTTAGCGGCAATGTCAAAAGGCACACTTTTCGATAATCAGCACAGTCAAAAGGCACACTTTTCAATTAACGGCACTGTCAAAAGAAGTACTTTTCAATTAGCGGCACTGTCAAAAGACACATTTTTCAATCAACGGCACAATCAAAAGGTACACAGCTGCACAGTCAAAAGGCACAGTCAAAAGGCACGTATAACATTTATTCCTTCCTAACACAGTTCCAAATAAACCACTTAAAAGCACATAAAACCACATTCATAGTTTAGTAGACGTGTTCAGTGTTCAGTTTATTCACAGCTCAGACTGAGAGTCGTGACCTCTGCCTCCCCATCTTGCAGTGACTGCGGCACGTCCACATTTCCGGGTTTATAGTCCCTCCCTCTCCCACCGGATGGGGCGTGGCGTTCATGGCGTGATTGATAGGAGAGAGATTCAGATTCAGATTCCTTTATTGTCATTCAGACCTTTCGGTCTGAACGAGATTTGTTACCTTGCAGTCATAACATGCAATAAATTAAAACAAAACACACAATAAACACATAATTTAACATCCACCACAGTGAGTTCACCAAGCACCTCCTCACTGTGGTGGAAGGCAAAAGTCTTAAGGTCTTTGTCATTTTCCCCTACTTGTTCCCCCTCTGTACTAAGGCAATCCAGGCCTTCGATGTCATCGGCCACCAGGCCCGCGGCCGAGCCTCCGAAGCCAGGCCGCCACCGCCGCCGCCGCCGGAACGCCGGAACGCCGGAACACCACCACAGCCCCCAGCCAGGATCGACCACGGGAACGCTGGAGCCGCCGGAGCTCTGAAGCCGGGCCGCCGCTGGAGCACCTGCTGGAGAGCCGCTGGAGCGCCGAAGCCGGGCCGCTGCTGGAGCACCGCTGGAGAGCCGCTGGAGCGCCGAAGCCCCGAAGCCGGGCCGCCGCTGGAGCACCTGCTGGAGAGCCGCTGGAGAGCCGCCGGAGCCGCCGGAGCGCCGAAGCCGGGCCGCCGCCGGGACACCCGCTGGAGAGCCGCCGGAGCCGCCGGAGCGCCGAAGCCGGGCCGCTGCCGGAGCACCCGCTGGAGAGCCGCCGGAGCGCCAATGCCGGGCCGCTGCTGGAGCACCGCTGGAGAGCCGCCGGAGCGCCAATGCCGGGCCGCTGCTGGAACACCCGCCGGAGCCGCCGGAGCGCCGAAGCCGGGCCGCTGCTGGAACACCCGCCGGAGCCGCCGGAGCGCCAATGCCGGGCCGCCGCCGGGACACCCGCTGGAGAGCCGCCGGAGCCGCCGGAGCGCCGAAGCCGGGCCGCTGCTGGAACACCCGCCGGAGCCGCCGGAGCGCCAATGCCGGGCCGCTGCTGGAACACCCGCCGGAGCGCCAATGCCGGGCCGCTGCTGGAACACCCGCCGGAGCCGCCGGAGCGCCAATGCCGGGCCGCTGCTGGAACACCCGCCCGAGCCGCCGGAGCGCCGAAGCCGGGCCGCTGCTGGAACACCCGCCGGAGCCGCCGGAGAGCCAATGCCGGGCCGCCGCCGGGACACCCGCTGGAGAGCCGCCGGAGCCGCCGGAGCGCCGAAGCCGGGCCGCTGCTGGAACACCCGCCGGAGCCGCCGGAGCGCCAATGCCGGGCCGCTGCTGGAACACCCGCCGGAGCGCCAATGCCGGGCCGCCGCTGGAACACCCGCCGGAGCCGCCGGAGCGCCAATGCCGGGCCGCTGCTGGAACACCCGCCGGAGCCGCCGGAGCGCCAATGCCGGGCCGCTGCTGGAACACCCGCCGGAGCCGCCGGAGCGCCAATGCCGGGCCGCTGCTGGAACACCCGCCGGAGCCGCCGGAGCGCCAATGCCGGGCCGCTGCTGGAACACCCGCTGGAGCAACTGCTGGAGCGCCGAAGCCGGGCCGCCGCCGCCGCCGCTGGAACACTGGAGCTCCGAACGCTCGCCACAGCTCCGAGGCCGCCAGCTCCGCCATTAGGCCTCAGCACAGACGGAGACGGTGACGGGGGACACGACAAGAAAAGGTCGCATCCCCCCGAAGGGAGAGACTAAAACCTTGTTTCTCCCACCCTCCCCCCCCCCCCCCCCCCCCCCCCCACACACAAACACAGCCTAATAAACCAAAAATTCTAACTAAAAACAGACACAAAAGGACGAAAAAAACGAAAAAAACAGAGGGACTGCAGGTGAGCCGCAGCTGCCACGCAGCGCCGCCACTTCCGGATCTCCAGAATCTCAACTATTTTTTAACATTAATAAGTCTTTAATTTTTGATCGGTGGGAAAAATCGTCTGGCCGTGACAGCTGGAGGGGGACTGAGTAAAATGTCCAAAAATCACAGCCGTAAGTGGCAGCATTTTTCCAAAATCAATATACAGTGCAAACAGGAAGTGGTCAAGACTTAACTTTTAATCACTTGCCTATGCACTTTCAAAGCAACCGCACTTGCATTTGCATTTTCGAAGCAACCGCACTTCCATTTGCATTTTCGAAGCAACCACACTTACATTTGCATTTTCAAAGCAACCGCACTTGCGTTTGCATTTTTAAAGCAACTGTACATGCTTTTGCATTTTCAAAGCAAACCACCTTTTGCATTTTCAACCCAAACCACCATTTGCATTTTCAAAGCAAACCACCATTTGCATTTTGAAAGCAAACCATCATTTGCATTTTCAAAGCAAACCTTTTCAACGCAACCCTTTTTAATTTTCAAAGCAAACCACCATTTGCATTTTCAAAGAAAACAGTTTGCATTTTCAAATCAAACCTTTTTGCATTTTCAAAGCAAACCATCATTTGCATTTTGAAAGCAAATCACTTTTTGTATTTTTAAAGCAAACCACCTTTGCATTTTCAAAGCAAATATGGCCAACATAGACTGGCAATTGATTCTTAAAGGGTTGACAGTGGATGTGCAAATGGAAGGTATTTAAAGACTGAATGGATGAACTACAACCATTGTTCATCCCAGTTTGGCAAAATAATAAATCAGGGAAGGTAGTGCATCCGTGGATAACAAGGGAAATCAGGGATAGTATCAAAACAAAATCATACAAATTAGCCAGAAAAAGAAAACTATCAGAGGACTGGGAGAAATTCAGAGTCCAGCAGAAGAGGACAAAGGGCGTAATTAGGAAAGGTCAAATAGATAATGAAAGAAAACTGGCAGGGATCAAAAAAACTGACTGCAAAAGATTTTATAGATATGAGACGAGAAAAATATGAATTTAAACAAATGTAGGTCACTTGCAGTCGGAAACAGGTGAATTGATCATGGGGAACAAGGATATGGCAGACCAAATGTATAATACTTTGGAGTTACAAAACAAACCACCTTTTGCATTTTCAAAGCAAACCATTTGCATTTTCAATGCAATTACTTTGTATTTTCAAAGCAAACCACCATTTGCATTTTCAAAGCAAACCATTTTTGGCATTCTCAAAGCAAACCTTTTGCATTCTCAAAGCAAACCTTTTGCATTTTGAAAGCAAACCTTTTGCATTTTCAAACCAAACCTCCTTTTGCTTTTTCACACCAAACCAACATTTTCGTTTTCAAACCAAACCACCTTTTGCATTTTCAAACCAAACATTTAACATTTTCAAACCAAACCTTTTGCATTTTCAAACCAAACTTTTGCATTTTCAAACCAAACCACCTTTTGCATTTTCAAAACCAAACACATTTTGCATGTTCAAACCAAACCTACTCTGGCATTTTCAAACCAAACCACCATTTACATTTTCAAACAAACCACCATTTGCATTTTCAAACAAACCACCATTGGCATTTTGAAAGCAAACCACCATTTGCATTTTTAAAACAAACCTTTTGCATTTTCAAAGCAAACCTTTTGCATTTTCAAAGCAAACATCCATTTGCATTTTCAAAGAAAACCTTTTGCATTTCAAAGCAAACCTTTTTGCATTGTCAAAGCAAACGATCATTTGCATTTTCAATCAAACCACCTTTTCCATTTTGTTAGCAAACCACCTTTTGCATTTTCAAATCAAACCACTTTTTGCATTTTCAAAGCAAACCACCTTTTGCATTTTCAAAGCAAATATGGCCAACATAGACTGGCAATTTAGCCAGAAAAAAAACTACCAGAGGACAAAGGGATTAATTAGGCAAGGGAACATTGATTATGAACATAGATTATGAAAGAAAACTGGCAGGGAACATAAAAACTAACAGCAAAAGTGTTTATAGATATGTGACGAGAAAAAAGATTAGTTAAAACAAATGTAGGTCACTTGCAGTCGGAAACAAGTGAATTGATCATGGGGAACAAGGATATGACAGACCAATTGAATAACTACTTTGGAGTTTCAAAGCAAACCACCGTTTGCATTTTCAAAGCAAACCATTTGCATTTTCAAAGCAAACCACCTTTTGCATTTTCAAAACAAACCGACTTTTTCGTTTTCAAACCAAACCACCTTTTGCATTTTCAAACCAAACATTTTAAGTTTTCAAACCAAGCCTTTTGCATTTTCAAACCAAACACATTTGCACTTTCAAACCAAACCTCCTCTTGCATTGTCAAAGCAAACCACCATTTGCATTTTCTAAGCACACCACCGTTTTCATTTTCAACACAAACCTTTTGCATTTTCAAAGCAAACCATTTGCATTTTCAAAGCAAACCATTTGCATTTTCAAAGCAAACTACCCTTTGAATTTTCAAAGCTAACATTTTGCATTTTCTAAGCAAACCACCTTCTGCATTGTCAAAGCAAAGCACCTTCTCTATTGTCAAAGCAAATCACATTCGGCATTTTCAAAGCAAACCGCCTTTTGCATTTTCAAACCAAACCACCGTTTGCATTTTCAAACCGCACCTCCTATTGCATTTTGAAACCAAACTTCCTTTTGCATTTTCAAAGCAAACCAATTTTTGCATTTTCAAAGCAAACATTTTGCAATTTCAAAGCAAACCTTCTGCGTTTTCAAACCAAATCACCATTTGTATTTTCAAACCAAACCTTTTCCATTTTCATACAAACCCACCTTTTCCAATTTCAAACCAAACCACTGATTGCATTTCAAACCAAACTTCCTTTTGCGTTTTCAAAGCAAACCTTTTGCTTTCTCAAATCAAACTTTTGCATTTTCAAACCAAACCTATTTTTGCATGTTCAAAGCAAACCTTTAGCAAATTTAAATCAAACCTTTTGCTTTTGTCAATTTAAATCTTTTGCATTTTCAAAGCAAACATACTTTTACATTTTCAAATCTAACCATTTGTACTTTCAAGCGAAACTACCATTTGCATTTTCAAAGTAAACCACCGTTTGCATTTTCAAAGCAAACCACTGTTTCCATTTTCAAAGCAAACCTCGTTTTATATTTTCAAATCAAACTACCTTTTGCATTTTGAAAGCAAACCTTTATCATTTTCTAAGTAAACCATCATTTGCATTTTCAACCCAAACCATCTTTTGCATTTTTAAAGGAAACCACCTTTTGCATTATCAAATCAAACCTTTTGCGTTTTCAAAGCAAATCCTTTGCATTTTCTAACCAAATCTCCTTTTGCAGTTTCAAACCAAACCACCATTTGCGTTTTCAAACCAAAGCACAATTTGCATTTTCAAACCAAAGAACCATTTGCATTTTCAAATCAAACCACCATTAGCATTTTCAAAACAAACCTCCTTTTACATTTTCAAACCAAACCACCATGTGCATTTGCAAGCCAAACCACCATTTGCATTTTCTAACTAAACCTCCAGTTGCATTTTCAAACCAAACTACCATTTGAATATTCAACCCAAACCACCATTTCCATATTCAAACCAAAACACCATTTACATTTTCAAACCAAACCTTTTGCATTTTCAAATCACACCTTTTGCATTTGCAAAGCAAACCTTTTGCATTTTCAAACCAAGCCACCATTTCCATTTTCAAACCAAACCACCATTTTGCATTTTGAAAGCAAACTACCTTTTGCATTTTCAATCCAAATCACCATTTCCATTCTCAAAACAAACTAACTTTGCATTTTCAAAGCAAACCTTTTCCATTTCCAAAGCAAACCTTTTGCATTTTCAAACCAAACCAGCATTTTCATTTTCAAACTAAACCACCATTAGCATTTTTAACCAAACCACTTTTTGCATTTTCAAAGCAAACCTTTTGCATGTTCAAACCAAACCAGCATTTGCATTTTCAAACCAAACCAACATTTGCATTTTCAAACCAAACCACCATTTGCATTTTCAAACCCAACCTTTTACTTTTTCAAACCAAACCAGCGTTTGCATTTTCATACAAAACCACCATTTGCAATTTCAAACCAAACCTCCTATTGCATTTCAAACCAAATTTCCTTTTGCATTTTCAAAGCAAACCTTTTGCATTTTCAAACCAAACCAACATTTGCATTTTCAAACTAAACCATCATTAGCATTTTCAACCAAACCACTTTTTGCATTTTCAAAGCAAACCTTTTGCATTTTCAAACCAAACCAGCATTTGCATTTTCAAACCAAACCAATATTTGCATTTTAAAAATAAACCACCATTACCGTTTTCAAACCAAACCACCGTTTGCATTTTCAAGCCCAACTTCCTTTTGCTTTTTCAAACCAAAGCAGCGTTTGTATTTTCATACAAAACCACCATTTGCAATTTCAAAGCAAACCTCCTATTGCATTTCAAACCAAACTTCCTTTGCATTTTCAAAGCAAACCTTTTGCATTTTTAAAGCAAACCTTTTGCATTTTCAAAGCAAACGTTTTCCCTTTTCAAACTAAACCACCATGTGCATTCGCAAGCCAAACTGTCATTTCTATTTTCAAACCAAACCTCCAGTTGCATTTTGAAACCAAACCACCATTTGAATATTCAAACCAAACCACCAGGTGCATTTTCAAACCAAAACACCATACGCATTTTCAAACCAAAACACCATTTGCATTTTCAAACCAAACCACCATTTGCATTTTCAACCCAAACCACCGTTTGAATTTTCAAGGCAAACCAAAGTTTGCATTTTCAAAGCAAACCTTTTACAATTTCAAAGCAAACCTTCTGCATTTTCAAACCAAATCTCCTTTTGCAGATTCATACCAAACCACCATTTGCGTTTTCAAACCAAACTTCCATTTGCTTTTTCAAACCAAACTTCCATTTGCTTTTTCAAATCAAAGTTTTGCAGATTCAAACCAAACCTCCATTTGCGTTTTCAAACCAAACTTCCATTTGCCTTTTCAAACCAACGCCTTTGCATATTCAAACAAACCCTTTTGCATTTTCAAACCAAACCACCGTTTGCATTTTCATACAAACCCACCGTTTGCGATTTCAAACCAAACCTCCAATTGCATTTACAAACCAAATCCCCTTTTGCATTTTCAAATCAAACCTAATTTTCATTTTCAAACCAAACCACCATTTGCTTTTTCAAAGCAAACCTTTTGCATTTTCAAAGCAAACCTTTTGCATTTTTAAACCAAACCTCATTTTGCATTTTCAAAGCAAACCTTTTACAATTTCAAAGCAAACCTTCTGCATTTTCAAACCAAATCTCCTTTTGCAGATTCATACCAAACCACCATTTGCGTTTTCAAACCAAACTTCCATTTGCTTTTTCAAACCAAACTTCCATTTGCTTTTTCAAACCAAAGTTTTGCAGATTCAAACCAAACCTCCATTTGCGTTTTCAAACCAAACTTCCATTTGCCTTTTCAAACCAACGCCTTTGCATATTCAAACAAACCCTTTTGCATTTTCAAACCAAACCACCGTTTGCTTTTTCATACAAACCCACCGTTCGCAATTTCAAACCAAACCTCCAATTGCATTTTCAAACCAAACCTTTTGCAGTTTCAAAGCAAACCTTTAGCATTTTCACAGCAAACCTTCTGCATTTTCAAACCAAATCTCCTTTTGCAGATTCAAACCAAACCACCATTTGCTTTTTCCAAAGCAAACCTCCATTTGCATGTACAAACCAAAGCTTTTGCATGTTCAAACACAACTTTTTGCATTTTCAAACCAAACCACCGTTTGCATTTCATACAAACCCACCGTTTGCGATTTCAAACCAAACCTCCAATTGCATTTACAAACCAAATCCCCTTTTGCATTTTCAAATCAAACCTAAATTTCATTTTCAAACCAAACCACCATTTGCTTTTTCAAAGCAAACCTTTTGCATTTTCAAAGCAAACCTTTTGCATTTTTAAACCAAACCTCATTTTGCATTTTGAAAGTAAACTTTTTGCATTGTCAAACCAAACCACCAATATGTTCAAACCAAACCACTATTTTGCATTTTCAACCCAAACTACCTTTTACATTCTCAAAACAACTAACCTTTGCATTTTCAAAGCAAACCTTTTGCATTTCCAAAGTAAACCTTTTGCATTTTCAAACCAAACAACCATTTGCATTTTCACACCAAACTTCATTTTGCATTTTCAAACCAAACCACCGTTTGCATTTCCAAACCAAACCACCATTTGCATTTTCAAACCAAACCAACTTTTTCATTTTCAAAGCAAACCTTTGGCATTTTGAGGAAAAACCTCCTTTTACATTTTCAAAGCAAACCTTTTGCATTTTCAAACTATATCTCCTTTTTGCATTTTCAAACCAATCCACCATTTGCATTTTGAAACCAAAGCACCATTTGCAATTTCAAACCAAACCTCCTTTTGCATTTCCAACCCAAATTTTCTTTTGCATTTTCAAAGCAAAAATCTTGCTTTTTCAAATGAAATCTTTTGCATTTTCAAACCAAACCTCCTTTTGCATTTTCAAAGCAAACCTTTTGAATTTTCAAACCAAACCACCTTTTGCATTTTAAAGCAAACCTTTTGCATTTTCAAGCCAACCTCCTTTTGTATTTTCAATTCAAACGACCTGTTTGCATTGTCAAAGCAAACCACCATTTGCATTTTCACAGCAGACCACCTGCTGTATTTTCAAAGCAAACCACCGTTTGCATTTTCAAAGCAAACCTTAATTTGCAATTTAAAGCAAACCTTTTGCATTTCCAAAGCAAACCAGCATTTGCGTTTTCAACTCAAACCACCTTTTGCATTTTCGTATCAAACCAGTTTTTGCATTTTCAAAGCAAACATTTTGCATCTTCAAAGCAAACCTTTTGCATTATCAAACCAAATCTCCTTTCGCATTTGCAAACCAAACCTTTTCCACTTTCAAACCAAACCACCTTTTGCATTTTCAAACCAAATCTCCCTTTCCATTCTCAAGGCAAACTAACTTTTGCATTTTCAAAGCAAACCTTTTGTAATACCAAAGCAAACCTTTTGCATTTCAAACCAAATTTGCCTTTCAAACCAAATATTTTGCATTTTCAAACCAAACCACCTTTTGCATTTCCAAACCAAACTGTTGCCTTTTCAAACCAAAACTTTTGCATTTTCAAAACAAACCACCTTTTGCATTTTCAAACCAAACCACCGTTAGCACCGTAAGCTCATTCCACACAGCCACCACCCTCTGAGTAAAGAAGTTCCCCCTCACGTTACCCCGAAACTTCTGTCCCTTAATTCTCATGTCATGCCCTCTTGTTTGAATCTTCCCTACCCTCAATGGGGAAAAACGTATCCACGTCAACTCTGTCTATCCCTGTCATCATTTTAAAGACATCAATCAAGTCCCCCCTTAACCTTCTGCGCTCCAAAGAATAAAGACCTAACTTGTTCAACCTTTCTCTGTAACATAGTTGCTGGAACCCTGGCAACATTCTAGTAAATCTCCTCTGTACTCTCTCTATTTTGTTGACATCCTTCCTATAACTAGGCGACCACAATTGTACACCATACTCCAGAATTGGTCTTACCAATGCCTTGTACAATTTTAACATTACTTCCCTACTCCTATATTCAATGCTCTGATTTATAAAGGCCAGCACACCTTTACCACCCTGCGCAAGAGGTTCGCTCTGAATATGCAAAAGGAGGTTTGGTTTGAAAATGCAAAAGATTTGTTTTGAAAAAGCAAAATGTTTGCTTTGATAATGCCAAATGTTTGCTTTGCAAATGCAAAAGGTTTGCCTTGAAAATGCAAAAGGAAGTTTAGTTTGAAAATGCAAAAGGAGGATTGGTTTGAAATTACAAATGGTGGTTTGGTTTGAAAATGCAATATGAGGTTTGCATTGAAAATGCAAAATCTTTGCGTTGAAAATGCAAAAGTTTGCTTTGAAAATGCAAAAGGACGTTTGGCTTGAAAATGCAACAGGTGTGCTTTGAAATGGAAAAGGTGGTTTGGTTTGAAAATTCAAAAGGTAAATTGAGTTGAACATGCATATGGTGGTTTTGGTTGGAAATGCAAAAGGTTTTCTTTGGAAACGCAAAAGGTTTGCTTTGAAAATGCAAAAGGTGGTTTGCTAGGAAAATGCAAAAGGTGGTTTTCTATCAAATTGCAAAAGGAGGTTTGGTTTCAAATTGCTAATGGTGGTTTGGTTAAAAAATGCATCTTGTGGTTTTATTTGAAAATGCAAAAGTTTTGCTTTGAAAATGCAATAGGAGGATTGGTTTGAAAATGCAAATGGTTTGATTTGAAAAAGCAAACGGTTTGCTTTCAAAATGCAAAAGGTTTGCTTTCAAAATACAAAAGGTTTGTTTTGAAAATGTAAAAGGAGCTGTGGTAGGAAAACGCAATAGGAGGTTTGGTTTGAAATTGAAAATGGTGGTTTGGTTTGAAAATGCAAATGGTGGTTAGGTTTGAAAATGCAAATGGAGGTATGGTTTGAAAATACAAAAGGTTTGCTTTGAAAATGCAAAAGGAGGTTTGGCTTGAATATGCAAACGGTTTCCTTTGAAAATGCAAAATGTGGATTGGTTTGAAAATGCTAAATAGTGGTTTGGTTTAGAAAAGCAAAAGGTGGATTGGTTTGAAAATGTAAATGGTGGTTTGGTTTAAAAATGCAAATGGTTGCTTGGTTTGAAAATGCAAAAAGTGGTTCCGTTTGAAAATGCAAAAGATTTCGTTTGCAAGTGCAAATGTTGGTTAGGTTTGAAAATGCAAATGGTCGTTTGGTTTGTGTAGATGGTTTATATGCAGCCAATAATATAGTTACCTCAGTACCCTTAATCCCGCCTAGTTAACATCAATTATAACGCCTTCCCCTTCCTGGGTACCAGTTCAGTAGAAAAATGTAGCCAGTGCTTGAGCACATCTTTTAATGTGCTATCATTAAAAGATGTTGCACACTTTAAGAGTTTGCGAATTGCTTATTTACATATAACCATATAACCATATAACAATTACAGCACGGAAACAGGCCATCTCGCCCCTTCCAGTCCGTGCCGACCATTTGTTTTCCCCTAGTCCCATCTACCTGCACTCAGACCATACCCCTCCATTCCCTTCACGTCCATATACCTAGCCACTTTACTCTTAAATGTTAAAATCGATCCTGCCTCCACCACTTCTGCTGGAAGCTGATTCCACACAGCCACCACCCTCTGAGTAAAGAAGTTCCCCCTCACGTTACCACGAAACTTCTGTCCCTTAATTCTCATGTCATGCCCTTTTGTTTGAATCTTCCCTACCCTCAATGGGAAAAACGTATCCACGTTAACTCTGTCTATCCCTTTCATCATTATAAAGACCTCAATCAAGTCCCCCCTTAACCTTCTGCGCTCCAAAGAATAAAGACCTAACTTGTTCAACCTTTCTCTGTAACATAGTTGCTGGAACCCTGGCAACATTCTAGTAAATCTCCTCTGTACTCTCTCTATTTTGTTGACATCCTTCCTATAACTAGGCGACCAAAATTGTACACCATACTCCAGAATTGGTCTTACCAATGCCTTGTACAAATTTAACATTACTTCTCTACACCTACATTCAATGCTCTGATTTATAAAGGCCAGCACACCAAAGGCTTTCTTTACCACCCTATCTACATGCGATTCCACCTTCAGGGAACTATGCACAGTTATTCCTAGATCCCTCTGTTCCACAGCATTCCTCAATTCCCTACCATTTACCAGGTACGTCCTATTTTGATTTGTCCTGCCAAGATGTAGCACTTCACACTTATCAGCATTAAACTCCATCTGCCATCTTTCAGCCCTCTTTTCCAAATGGCCTAAATCGCTCCCTGTAGACTTGAAAATCTACTTCATTATCCACAACACCACCTAACTTAGTATCATCTGCATACTTACTTATCCAATTTTCCACCCCATCATCCAGATCATTGATGTACATGCCAAACAACAGTGGACCCAACACAGATCCCTGAGGCACCCCACTGGTCACCGGCTTCCAACCTGACAAACAGCCATCCACCATTACTCTCTGACATCTCCCATTCAGCCACTGTTGAATCCATCTTGCTACTCCGCCATTAACACCCAAAGATTGAACCTTCTTAACCAACTTTCCATGGGGAACCTTGTCAAAGGCCTTACTGAAATCCATATAGACAACATCCACTGCTTTACCCTCATCAATTTCCCTAGTTACCGCTTCAAAAAATTCAAGAAGGTTTGACAAACATGACCTTCCAGGCACAAATCCATGTTGACTGTTCCTGATCAGACCCTGTTTATCCAGATGTTTATATATATTATCTCTAAGTATCCTTTCCATTAATTTGCCCACCACTGACGTCAAACTAATAGGTCTATAATTGCTAGGTTTATTCTTTGAACCCTTTTTAAACAATGGAACAACATGCGCAGTACGCCAATCCTCCGGCACTATTCCCGTTTCTAATGACATTTGAAATATTTCTGTCATAGCTCCTGCTATGTCTACTCTAACTTCCCTCAATGTCCTAGGGAATATCCTGTCAGGACCTGGAGACTTATCCACTTTTATATTTTTCAAAAGTGTCAGTACTTCCTCCTCTTTGGAGCAGGGAAGTAATGTTAAAATTGTACAAGGCATTGGTGAGGCATTGGAAGGATGTCAACAAAATAGAGAGAGTACAGAGGAGATTTACTAGAATGTTGCCTGGGATCCAGCAACTATGTTACAGAGAAAGGTTGAACAAGTTAGGTCTTTATTCTTTGGAGCGCAGAAGGTTAAGGGGGACTTGATTGAGGTCTTTAAAATGATGAAAGGGATAGACAGAGTGACGTGGATAAGTTTTTCCCATTAAGGGTAGAGAAGATTCAAACAAGAGGGCATGACATGCGAATTAAGGGACGGGAGTTTAGGGGTAACGTGAGGGGGAACTTCTTGACTCAGACGGCGGTGGCTGTGTGGAATGAGCTTCCAGTAAAGTGGATAGGTATATGGACGGGAAGGGAATGGAGGGGTATGGTCTGAGTGCAGGTAGATGGGACTAGCGAAAAACAAATGGTCGGCACGGACTGCAAGGGCCGAGAGGGCCTGTTTCCGTGCTGTAATTGTTATATGGTTATTTGAATTTTCAAACCAAACCAGTATTTTGCATTTTCAAAGCAAACCTTTTGCATTTTCAAAAGAAACCATTTGCATTTTCAAAGCAAACCTTTTCATTGTTCATGTCAAATCTTTTGTATTTTCAAACCAAACCACCTTTTGCAGTTTCAAAGCAAACCTTTTGCATTTTCAAACCAAACCTATTTCATTTTCAAACCAATCCTTCCCTTCCATTGCAAACCATCATTTGCAATTTCAAACCAAACTTCCTTTTGCATTTTCAAACCAAACCACCATTTGCAATCTCAAACCAAACCACCTTACGCATTTTCAAACCAAACTTCCATTTGCATTTTCAAAGCAAACCTTTTCCTTTTTCAAATCAAATCTATTGCTTTTTCAAAGCAAACATTTTTCATTTTCACAGCAAAGCTTTGAAATTTTCAATACAAACATTTGGCATTTCAAAGCAAACGTTTTGCATTTTGAAAGCAAATCTTTTGCATAGTCAAACAAAACCACCATTTACATTTTCAAACCAAATTAACTTTTGCATTTTCTAAGCAAACATTTAGCATTTTCAAACCAAACCACCATTTGCATTTTCAAACCAGACCAATATTTGCATTTTCTAACGAAACCTTTTGCATTTTCAATCCAAACCATCTTTTGCATTTCCAAACCAAACCTTTTGCATTTTCAAACCAAGCCTTTTGCATTTTCAAATCAATCCTCGTTTAGCATTTTCAAAGCAAACCTTTTGCATTTTCAAAACAGACTTTTTGCATTTTCAAAGCAAACCTTTTGCATTCTCAAATCAAACCTCCATTTGCATTTTCAAACCAAACCACCATTTTCATTTTGAAACCAAACAAACATTTGCAATTTGAAACCAAACCTATTTTTGCATTTTCAAACCAAACCTTCTTTAGCATTTTCATAGCAAACCACCTGTTGCATGTTCAAACCAAACCACTATTTGCATTTTTAAACCAGAACAATATTTGCATTTTCAAACCAAACCTTTTGCATTTTCAATCCAAACCAGCTTTTGCAATTCTAAACCAAACCTGTTGCATTTTCAAACCAAACCTTTTGCATTTTGCATTTTGAAAGCAAACCTTTTTGCATTGTCAAACCAAACATCCTTTTGCATTTTCAAAGCAAACCTTTTGCATTTTCAAAGCAAACATTTTGCATTTTCAAAGCAAACCTATTGCATTTTCAAACCAAACCGCATTTTACATATTCAAACCAAATAACCATTTGCATTTTCAAAGCAAACCACCATTTGCAAGTTCAAACAAATCCTCCTTTTGCATTTTGAAACCAAAACACCGATTGCATTTTCAGACCAAACCACCATTTGTAATCTCAAACCAAACTTCCTTTTGCATTTTCAATGCAAACCTTTCGCATGCATTTTGAAAGCAAACCTTCATTTGCATTTTAAAGCAAACCTTTTGCATTTTCAATGCAAACCTTTTGCATTTGCTAAGCAAATATTTTGTATTTCAAAACCAAACCACCATTTGCATTTTCAACACAAAGCATCTTTTGCATTTTCAAAGCAATCCACTTTTTGCAAACCTTTGCATCTTCAAAGCAAACTTTTCCGTGCTGTAATTGTTATATGGTTATATCCAAATCTCCTTTTGCATTTTCAAACTAAACCAACATTTACATTTTCTTACAAAATCACCATTTGCATTTCCAAACCAAACTACTTTTTCCATTTTCAAAGGCAGCCTATTTCATTTTCAAGCAAACCTTTTCATTTTCAAACGAATCCACCGTTTGCATTTTCATACAAATCCGCCATTTGCATTTTCAAATCATACCACCATTTGGCATTTTCAAACCAAACCACATTTTGCATATTGAAAGCAAACCATATAACCATATAACCATATAACAATTACAGCACGGAAACAGGCCCTCTCGGCCCTTCCAGTCCGTGCCGACCATTTGTTTTCCCCTAGTCCCATCTACCTGCACTCAGACCATACCCCTCCATTCCCTTCACGTCCATATACCTATCCACCATTTGCATTTTCAAATCAGACCAACATTTGCATTTTCACACCAAACCTATTGCATTTTCAATCCAAACCAGGTTTTGCATTTTCAAACCAAACCTTTTGCATTTTCAAAGCAAACCTCCTTTTGTATTTTGAATGCAAACCTTTTGTATTTTCAAAGCAAACCTATTGCTTTTTCAAACCAAACCACCTTTTACATATTCAAACCAAATGTTTTGCATTTTCAAAGCAGACATTTTGCATTTTCACAGCAAAATGTTTGCATTTTAAATGCAAACCTTTTGCATTTTCAAAGCAAACGATTTGTATTTTAATAGCAAACCATCTTTAGCATTTGCAAAGCAAACGATTTGCCTTTTAATAGCAAACCATCTTTTGCATTTGCATAGCAAACCATCTTTTGCATTTTCAAGGCATACAATCCAAACCTGCTTTTTTGCATTTTCAACGAAATTTGCTTGCATTATCAAAGCAAAACTTTTGCTTTTTCAAATCAAATCTTTTGTATTTTCAAACCAAACCACCATATCCATTTTCAAACCAAACCACCATTTGCAATTTCAAACCAAACCTCCTTTTGCAGTTTCAAACCAAACTTCCTTTTGCATTTTCAAAGCAAACCTTTTGCTTTCTCAAATCAAATCATTTGCATTTTCAAAGCAAACCTTTTGCATTTTCAAAGCAACCCTTTTGCATTTTGATAGCAAACCACCTTTTGCATTTTCACAGCAAACCACCTGTGCATTTTCAAAGTAAACCACCGTTTGCATTTTAAAACATATATTCATTTGTGTTTTAAAGCAAACCTTTTGCATCTTGAAAGCAAACCGTTTGCATTTTCATCCAAATCCACCATTTGTATTTTCAAACCAAACCACGTTTTGCATTTTGAAAGCAAACCTTTTGCATTGTCAAACAAAAACACCATTTACATTTTCAAAGCAAATTAACTTTTGCATTTTCTAAGCAAACATTTTGCATTTTCAAACGAAACCACCATTTGCATTTTCAAACCAAACCAACATTTGCATTTTCAAACCAAACCTTTTGCATTTTCAATCCAAACCAGCTTTAGCATTTCCAAACCAAACCATTTGCATTTTCAAACCAAACCTTTTGCATTTTCAAACCAAACCACCTTTTGCATTTTCAAACCATGCCACCATTTGATTTTTCAAACTAAATCACCATTAGCATTTTCAACAAAACCTCCTTTTGCATTTTCAAACCAAACGACCATTGCTATTCCAAACCAAACCAACATTTGCATTTTCAAACCACATTTTGCATTTTCAAAGCAAACCTCCTTTTGCATTTTGAATGCAAACCTTTTTCATTTTCAAAGCAAACCTTTTGCATTTTCAAAGCAAACCTTTTGCATTTTCAAAGCAAACCTCCGTTTCACATATTCAAATCAAGTCAACAGTTGCATTTTCAAAGCAAACCAACATTTGCAATTTTAATCCAAACCTCATTTTGCATTTTCAAACCAAAACACGAATTGCATTTTCAAACGAAACCACCATTTGCAATCTCAAACCAAACTTCCTTTTGCATTTTCAAAGCAAACGTTTTGCTTTTTCAAATGAAATCTGTTGCATTTTTACATCAAACATTTTGCATTTTCACAGCAAACACTTTGCATTTTCAATGCAAACATTTTGCATTTTCAAAGGAAACTATTTGCATTTTGATAGCAAACCACATTTTGCATTTGCATAGCAAACCAAATATTTGCTTTTTCAAAGCAAATATTTTGCATTTTCTAAGCAAACCATTTGCATTTCCAAGGCAAACCTTTTGCATTTCTAAACCAAACCACCTTTTGCATTTTCAATTAAAACCTCCTTTTGCATTTTCAAAGCACACCTTTTGCATTTTCAAAGCAAACTTTTTGCATTTTCAAAGCAAACCTTTTGCTGTTTCAAATCAAATCGTTTGCATTTTCTAATAAAGCTCCTTTTGCATTTTCAAAGCAAACCTTTTGCATTTTCAAAGCAAACCTTTTGCATTTTCAAAATAAACCTTTTGCATTTTCAAATCAAATCAAATCTTTTGCATTTTCAAAGCACTTTTTGCATTTTCAAAGCAAACCTTTTGATTTTTCAAATCAAATCGTTTGCATTTTCAAAGCAAACCTCATTTTGCATTTTCAAAGCAAACCTCATTTTGCATTTTCAAAGCAAACCTCATTTTGCATTTTCAAAGCAAACCTTTTGCATTTTCAAAGCAAACCTTTTGCATTTTCAAAGTAAACATTTTGCATTTTCAAATCAAATCTTTTCCATTTTCAAAGCAAACCTTTTGCATTTTCAAAGCAATCCTTTTGCAATTTGATAGCAAACCACCTTTTGCATTTTCAAAGCAAACCACCTTTTGCATTTTCAAAGCAAACCTATTGCATTTTCAAATCAAATCTTTTGCATTTTCAAAGGAAACCTTTTTCTTTTTCAAGTCAAATCATTTCCAAAGCAAACATTTGCATTTGCAAACATCTGCATTTTCTTACAAATCCACCATTTGCATTTTCAAACTAAACCACCATTTTGCATTTTCAAAACAAACCACCTTTGCAATTTTCAAACCAAACCTTTTCCATTTTCAAACCAATCCGCCTTTTGCATTTCTAAACCAATCCACCATTTGCATTTTCAAACCAAACTTCGTTTTGCATTTTCACAGCAATCTGTGCTGGACCACATTATGTTTAAATGCCTTAATGCCACCTGCTGGATATTCCGATTCCTACATTCTTGAGTTACATTTCCTGTTATACATGAAGTTATCATAATCCAGGAAGTCCAGCCCAGAGGGTACCTCATGGTGTAGACAGTGTAATTCCCAGCGTGTAATCTATCGCCATCCTACCCCACCGCAATGTCTGTGAGTAGTTATGTTTGTTAACAACATCTTTATATGTTATAATCGTTATTTAGCATGATTGCTATTATTAACAAGGTTAAGAATGTTTAATGTATCCTGGTTGGTTTCTCACATAACAGCACTGTATTTGGTGGTGGCATCATAGTCTATGTTTATTATACCAAGTGTATAACGTCACTAAATATGCAGTTTCCTTTTTCTGCTTGTATGTAACAGTTTCACAGTTGAATTCAGTAAAGCATCAACGACATCTCGTGTCTGCGGGTCTTTATTGGATTAATTGTTTAACTTGCTAGATAGCTGGATAGTGACATTAATCGCGTGCAGTAAACGTAAAAGGCAATGGCTGTTAAAAACTTAAGGGACAGAGGTTTCGGGGTAACGTGAGGGGGAACTTCTTTACTCAGAGGGTGGTGGCTGTGTGGAATCAGCTTCCAGCAGAAGTGGTGGAGGCAGGATCGATTTTAACATTTAAGAGTAAAGTGGATAGGTATATGGACGTGAAGGGAATGGAGGGGTATGGTCTGAGTGCAGGTAGATGGGACTAGGGGAAAACAAATGGTCGGCACGGACTGGAAGGGCCGAGAGGGCCTGTTTCCGTGCTGTAATTGTTATATGGTTATATGGTTAACTTGAAAAGCCACAAAATTCAAGAAGCGAAAAGCCACGAAAATTAGTGACGTGAAAGCCACGAAAAATCAAGACATGAAAAGCCACAAAAATCAAGAGATGAAATCCACGAAAATTCAAGAGATGAAAAGCCACGAAAATTCAATACGTGAAAAGCCAACGAAAATTCAAGGCGTGAAAAGCCACGAAAATTCAAGGCGTGAAAAGCCACGTAAATTCAAGACATGAAAAGCCACGAAAATTCAAGACATGAAAAGCCACGAAAATTCGACATGAAAAGCCACGAAAATTTCAGACGTTAAAACCACGAAAATTCAAGACGTGAAAAGCCTTGAGAATTCAATACTTCAAGCTGGTGTAACTTTGGTGGGGGAGGGATGGAGAGAGAGCGAGCGCAGGTGTACTTGAAGTTAAAGAAAGCAATATTCATACTTGACCAAGAATAATGGGTGACGTTTCAGACCCTTCTTCATTGACAGAATTGATGTGGTATCTGAGGGTCCAAGTTCTCATCTCACTGAAGGAGGCAGTATGAGTAGATATAACCATATAACCATATAACAATTACAGCACGGAAACAGGCCCTCTCGGCCCTTCCAGTCCGTGCCGACAATTTGTTTTCCCCTAGTCCCATCTACCTGCACTCAGACCATACCCCTCCATTCCCACGTTAACTCTGTAGATAGGGTGGTAAAGAAAGCCTTTGGTGTGCTGGCCTTTATAAATCAGAGCATTGAATATAGGAGTAGGGAAGTAATGTTAAAATTGTACAAGGCATTGGTAAGACCAATTCTGGAGTATGGTGTACAATTTTGGTCGCCTAGTTATAGGAAGGATGTCAACAAAATAGAGAGTGTACAGAGGAGATTTACTAGAATGTTGCCAGGGTTCCAGCAACTATGTTACAGAGAAAGGTTGGACAAGTTAGGTCTTTATTCTTTGGAGCGCAGAAGGTTAAGGGGGGACTTGATTCAGATCTTTGAAATGATGAAAGGGATAGAGTTGACGTGGATACGTTTTTCCCATTGAGGGTAGGGAAGATTCAAACAAGAGGGCATGACATGAGAATTAAGGGACAGAAGTTTAGGGGTAACGTGAGGGGGAACTTCTTTACTCAGAGGCGGTGGCTGTGTGGAATGAGCTTCCAGCAGAAGTGGTGGAGGCAGGATCGATTTTAACATTTAAAAGTAAAGTGGATAGGTATATAGACGTGAAGGGAATGGAGGGGTATGGTCTGAGTGCAGGTAGATGGGACTAGGGGAAAACAAATGGTCGGCACGGACTGGAAGGGCCGAGAGGGCCTGTTTCCGTGCTGTAATTGTTATATGGTTATATGGTAGATGCAGAAATGGGCGGAGAAATGGCAGGTAGATAAAAATGCTGGAGAAACTCAGAGGGTACGGCAGCATCTATGGAGTGAAGGAAATAGACAACTTTTCGTGCCGAAATCCTTCTTCAGACTGATGTAGGGTGTTGGGGGGGGGGGCGGGACGAAGAAAGAAAGAGGAGGAGTCAGGGCTGAGAGAGAGCTGAGAAGGAGAGGAGACAGTAAGGGCTACCTGAAATTGGAGACGCCAATGTTCATGCCGCTGGGGTACATAATGCCAAAGCAAAATATGAGGTACTGCTCCTCCAATTTCCAGTGGTCCTCACTCTGGCCATGGAGCAGGCCCAGAACAGAAAGGTCGGATTCGAAATGGGAGGGGCAGTTGAAGTGCTGAGCCACCGAGAGATCAGGTTGGTTATTGCGGACCGAGCGGAGGTGTTCGGTGAAGCGATCGCCAAGCCTACGCTTGGTCTCAACGATGTAGATCAGCTGACATCTCGAACAGCGGATGCAATAGATGAGGTTGGAGGAGGTGCAGGTGAACCTTTGTCGCACCTGGAACGACTTCTTGGACAGAGTTTAAACCAAGCAAGTGTGACGTGTTGCACATTGGGAGGTTGAAGGCACAAGGAAAGAGTGTATTTTTTAGTTTAGAAAGTTTAGTTTAGAGATACAGCGTGGAAACTATCCTACACACACTGGGGACAATTTACATTTATACGAAACCAATTAACCTGCAAACTGTACCTCTTTGGTGTGGGAGGAAAACGAAGATCTCAGGGAAAACACACACAGGTTACGAGAAGAACATACAAACTCCATACAGCCAAACACCCATATTCGGGATCGAACCTCGGTCTCTCGCGCTGATAGGCAAGATGCTGGTGATCTCGGGCTTGTCTCAACAGCTTAGTCCAGTGATCTTCGAAGGAGTTGTGGTGATCATAGGCTTCTTTCTGCAGTCCACATTTGCCTTAAGAAATGCTGACAGTGCAGATTTCTCCCTGGCGGCTTAACTTTGAGCTTGAAGAAGTGATGATAGCAGAATATCCTGGTGGCAATTCTTTGCCAGTGTGTGTGTGCGTGTCTTTGAACTTGTCAGCATCCTGGACAACCAAATATTGTACCTGATACACTTTGGTGCATAATGTGTAATTATTTGTTATTATTTCCAAAAATATCAAAAAAAGATTTAAAAATATCAATTGTTTACAAGAAATTCCAGGATAAAGTGTCAACAAGTTAAAATAAAGGGTCACTTCTTCAGGATAGCAATTCGATATTTATTCACTTACAATCATTTTCAAGGGTTGAAAAAAATCAGCTGTTAATTGCATTCGAGCAAGATCAACATATAATTGATTCCAAGATAACAACCATATCCCAGTAAGAGAGGAAACTGCATAAGAGAGGAGAGAAGAGAGGAGAGAGGAGAGAAGAGAGGAGAGAAGAGAGGAGAGAAGAGAGAGAAGAGATGAGAGAAGAGATGAGAGAAGAGATGAGAGAAGAGATGAGAGAAGAGGGGAGGGGAGGGGAGGGGAGGGGAGGGGAGGGGAGGGGAGGAGAGGAGAGGAGAGGAGAGGAGAGGAGAGGAGAGGAGAGGAGAGGAGAGGAGAGGAGAGGAGAGGAGAGAAGAGAAGAGAAGAGGAGAGGATAGGGTGCAGCAGCATCTTCCCCGCTCCCGGGCCCCGGACAGGACCGGCTATTTATAGCCCCCGCTCCGCACCGCCCCACAACCCACAGCCGAGGGGCGGGGTCGAGCGCTGTGAGCGGCGCATGCGCACTGCCCGAGAGAGCCGGTGGGGGGAGGGGTCGGGAGGTGAGTGGTGGGGCGTCCACGCGCTGACGTTGATGTTGTCGATTACGTTGACTGAAGCCCCGCCCCCACAGCCAAGGGCCGGGTCTATAAATAGCGGAAGCGGGAGCGAGGACAAGGCGGCGGTTGGTCGGAGGCGGACGCGAGGTTGGTGGCAGTGGCGTGCGGTTTAGTCGCTGCGACGTTTTGTTGTCAGCTTTGGTTGGTCGAGGCGAGGTGTGGGTGTGAGGAGCAGTTTGGTCGTGAGGTGTCGTCGACGCTTCAATGATGGAGGGGTTTAGAGGGTGTGTAGGTGAGGTGAGGAAAGTGTGTGTGTGTCTGTGTGTGTGTGTGAGCTCAGGAGGAGCTGCTGAAGGAGACAGACACACAGTGGAGACCATGTGTGGCACACAGGCGGGGCTCAGGGTGACAGAGAGAGACTCCAGGGAGCTTTGACATGGAGAGCGGGCGGGCAGAAAATGCCGCATCAATAAATAAATAAATGTCCTCTCCCTCCGGGGCCTGGGAACGGAGCAGATACTGCTGCCCCTTTAATCTCAGACCATCAAAGCCCCAGAGATTGATGTCAGTGAGGAATGGATGAGTTCCCTGGTCTTTGGAGTGGATCACTGGCAGTAATATTGATCTGGGACTTAGGCCATCTCCCACATCCTTCTAGTTTGTCTCCATCTGACAACTTTCCCCAGCTGTAAGGAAAGAACATTGCAGCAGGAGGCCATTTAGCCCTTTGAGCCAGCACCGCCATTCATTGTGCTCATGGCCGATTGTCCGCTATCTATAACCCGTGCCTGCCTTCTCCCCATATCCCTTCACCCCACTAGCCCCAAGAGCTCTCCAACTCTCTCTTAAATCCATCCAGTGATTTGGCCTCCACTGCCCTCTCTGGCAGGGACGTCCATAAATTCACAGCTCTCTGGGTAAAACACTTTTTTTCTCAGCTCAGTCTTAAATGACCTCCCCGTTATTCTAAGACTGTGGCCCCTGGTTCTGGATTCACCCAACATTGGGAACATTTTCCCTGCATCTAGCTTTGTCCAGTCCTTTTATAATTTTATATGTTTCTATAAAATCCCCCCTCATCCTTCTAAACTCCTGTGAATACAAGCCTGGTCTTTTCAATCTTTCCTCATATGACAGTCCCACCATCCTAGGGATCAATCTCATGAACCTACGCTGCACTGCCTCAATCACAAGGATGTCCTTCCTCAAATTAGGAGACCAAAACTGTACACAATATTACAGATGTGGTCTCACCAGAGCCCTATAAAACTGCGGAAGAACCTCTTTACTCCTGTACTGAAATCCTTATTTTATTAAGGCCAGCATTCCATTATTCTTCACTGCCTGCTGTACCTGCACGCCAACTTTCAGTGACTGGTGTACAAGGACACCCAGGTCTCGATGTACCTCCCCCTTCCCTAACCTAACCCCATGTTTAACCTGAAATATTCACTCAGCTTCTACCTCCACAGATGCTGCCTGACCTTCTGAATATCTCTGACAATTTATTCATTTTTACATTGGTTTTGCAGCAGTTTACTTCTTGGAATCAATCATGTTTTGAATTTGCTGGAATGCAATTAAAAGCTGATTTATTTCAATCTAGAAAAAAAAACGAACTATATTCTGAGGGAAGAAATATTTCATTTCTATCCTGAAGAAGTTACTCTTTAATTTTTAGTTGTGATTTTCTTAATCCTGGAATTGTCCTGTATTGAATAAAAAATGATATTTTTAAATCTGTTTTTGCATTAATCTCTGATGATTGCAGGGTATGCACCAAAGTGTATCAGGTACAATGTTTGGTTTTTTTCCAGGATGCTGACCATTTCGATGACATTGCTGCCTATTTTCCCCAATGAAGAGTTTGAAGAAATAATTGACTGTGAGAAGTGCCGTTATAAGAGCATGAAGTGGAATTATGAAGCCGTACTAGCCATTGGTTTTGTACAAAATATTATATATCTTTTTTGCCCTTTTCTCATGATGCATGCTGTCACGAGTTGTTTTTCCTCACATGAAAACTATATTGATATGTGTTTTCTGAGACTTGGTCCTTGGTTAGATCCTTCCATTTCAAGTTCAACTTCCATTTACTGAAGTATGGTGTACAATTTTGGTCGCCTAGTTATAGGAAGGATGTCAACAAAATAGAGAGAGTACAGAGGAGATTTACTAGAATGTTGCCAGGGTTCCAGCAACTATGTTACAGAGAAAGGTTGAACAAGTTAGGTCTTTATTCTTTGGAGCGCAGAAGGTTAAGGGGTGACTTGATTGAGGTCTTTAAAATGATGAAAGGGATAGACAGAGTTGACGTGGATAAGCTTTTCCCATTGAGGGTAGGGAAGATTCAAACAAGAGGGCATGACATGAGAATTAAGGGACAGAAGTTTCGGGGTAACGTGAGGGGGAACTTCTTTACTCAGAGGGTGGTGGCTGTGTGGAATGAGCTTCCAGCAGAGGTGGTGGAGGCAGGATCGATTTTAACATTTAAAAGTAAAGTGGATAGGTATATGGACGTGAAGGGAATGGAGGGGTATGGTCTGAGTGCAGGTAGATGGGACTAGGGGAAAACAAATGGTCGGCACGGACTGGAAGGGCCGAGAGGGCCTGTCTCCGTGCTGTAATTGTTATATGGGTATATGGTTACTGTCACATACACCAATTGGTGCAGTGAAATTTGAGTTACCGTAAAGCCACAAAAATAAAATAAAATGAACACAATGTAGAGGCAAAAATGTCGTGAATGAATGGATTCTTTATACAGGCATTGTAGGTTAGACATACGAGCATGTTTAGCACTCTAACATAATAGTCGTTGTTGCTGAGAGGCTGTTGCCTCGTGGGCTCGGTTGACCTCCTGCTAAGGTGGCAGGACACACTCATGAAGTCAGAGGAAGAGCGGGAGGGCCAGTTCTTATATACTAGGACACACCTCTATAGCACGTGACTCATTCCCATGACTGCGGAGGATTAGCATAGGAAGAGTGGCCGAACCACTACAGGACCCCGCTCATTACTGGAGGCAGGCGGTGAGGGCAGATGTCAAAAACAAGATCGAAGGCAGCTCTTGCTGTGGGGTCGGTGGGTCAAGACAGTCGATGCGCTGGCTGTAGGCGATCCCGAGGTGTGCCGAGGGGTGACAGAAGACCAACGCAAAATCCGCAGGACGGACGAGGGATAAACCAGTCATGTCAACCATATATTAAGCTAATTGTAAGGGTCTGCAATATTAAGCTAATTAAGGCATTGCAGTGAAATGGAAAAAAAACTACAGTGAGCAAAATGCAAATATACATAAATTCCAAAGTGGTCGAATGCCGAAAGTTCGAATCAAGCAGGGTAGGATAGGAAACCAAAGTTCAAAATGTCCAATGTGCAATGAGAAGCTGTGCTTGTCACCCGAGGCTGTTGTAACACCAATCGACCAGGGGTGGCGCTGTAGACATCAGTCAGGCTGCATAGATGCCAATCGACCAGAGGTGGCGCTGTTGCGGCAGTCAACAGGTCGTGCGTTGCTTCAGGCCGGCCACGGCGGCCATTTTTGTAGTCGCAAGAGCAACCATTTTTGTAGTCGCTGTGGCGAAATCCGCGCTGCGCGAGTAGGACATCTTCGGTAAGCCACTCCAGGTAGGCCGGCTCTAATGGTAGGCATGTCGGTGAGGATGTCTTTGGGCAGCTGCGCCAGCTAGGCCTGCCCTATCGGTAGGCGTGTCGGTGACGAAGCGATGGCAGGCACATCCTCTCAGCCCCGGTTGGCAGCTCCGGGCACGTCCTGCAGGAGGGAAAGCAAGGGCCGAGGCTGCTGCGCCGCGGGCTTCTGCGGTGGGCCAGGGACGCGGCGCGCAGCCCTGGCGGCCTGCGATCAGCTAGACCAGGCATAGACGGGAATCAAGTGGCCCGGCCATGGCGGCAGGGCCCAAGACGCCGTCCGGTTACAGCGCAGAGTTGATGGCTGCTCACATAGCATTAATTACCATAGAGCTGGGCTGGGCTGGGCTGTCGGCTGCAGACATCAGATCACCACCAATTTGAAATCCAAAAATATCCGTTTAGGAACGTTGGGTCACCAATGTTGAGGTACAAACATTGTGATGAATTAATTCTTTATTCAGGCATTGTAGATTAGATATACATTCATATTTAGCACTGTAACATAATAGTCGTTGTTGCTGAGGCTGTTGCCTCGTGGGCTCAGTTGCTCTCCTCCTGAGGTGGCAGGGCACACTCATGAAATCGGAGGAAGCGGAAGAGGACGAGAGAGGGAAGGTCAGTTCTTATATACTAGGACACACCCCTATATCACGTGACTCATTCCCATGACTACCGAGGGTTCGCATAGCAAGAGTGGCCTAACCACTAGGTGCAGCTACAACAAAACCATATAATTTAACATGAACATTCCCCATAGCGGAATCAGCGTTTCCCACTTTGAGGATAGGCAGCAAAGTTTTGTCATCTTCCTCTTGTGAACCGGTGGTCGGGATCCTTAAGCCCTCTGCTGCTATTGTGGCCTAACGTTCCGGCCCTCTCGCTGGGATGATTGGAGCACCGGTGTCGGAACGGAAGAACACTAAGCGGCTTGGAGTTCCGAATCGGCCACTTCTTATTGGGGACTGCGGCTTCTGAAGTCCACAGGCCGAGCTGGGCAGAGCTCCAACACTGGCAAAGGATCCCAGGACTCCGCAATGTTAAAGTCAGCGCTGCCCGCGGCTGTACGCTCCGCGATTCACAGCTCCACAGTGATAAAGTCGGTAGGCCCAATATTCCGGAGCTCCAACATGGCAATCCTCGGGAAGGCATCGGTCGCTCCATGTAGGTAATTCAGTGCTGCGCCGCTGCTGAAGCTCTGGCAGATATCTGGCAGGAAAGCCCGTGCCAATCCAGGTAGTAGGCCGCGAGGGGGGGGGGGGGGGGGGGGCGAAGATGTGGCTCGGAGAAAAGACGCATTCTCGACCAGGAAGTGACTGGGAAACGGTTTCTCCTCTTGAAACCCCCTCCCCCCACATAAAAAAAGACTAAAGGACCTCCAAAAAAGAGACATTTTGACATTAAAATAACAAAAAGTGAAAGAACGTACTGCTGCTGGCGAGGCTGCCACACTCAATGGCTCCACCACTCGGTCACTCCACGGCTGTACTTTGACACTATATCTGAGGATATTAAACATTCCTGTTCTTTGATCACATAATTCTATTGGCTTCTTCTTGAACACTCACAGCTATGAATCCCTGGTGATCTTGGTCTCTGAAATCAATGCATTAGAAACATAGAAAATAGGTGCAGGAGGAGGCCATTCGGGTTTTTGGGCCAGTAACGCCATTCATTGTGATCACGCCTGATCGTCCGCAATCAATAACCCGTGCCTGCATTCTCCCCATATCCCATGATTTCACTAGCCTCTAGAGCGCTATCTAACTCTATCTTAAATCCATCCAGTGACTTGGCCTCCACTGCCCTCTGTGGTAGGGAATCACACAAACTCACAACTCTCTGGGTGAAAAAGTGTGTTTCTCACCTCAGTCTTAAATGGCTTCCCTTTTATTCTAAGACTGTGGCCACTGGTTCTGGACTCGCCCAACATTAGGAACATTTTTCATGCATCTAGCTTGTCCAGTCCTTTTATCATTGTATATGTTTAACCATACAACCATATAAACATATAACAATTACAGCACGGAAACAGGCCCTCTCGGCCCTTCCAGTCCGTGCCGACCATTTGTTTTCCCCATCTACCTGCACTCAGACCATACCCCTCCATTCCCTTCACGTCCATATACCTATCCTTTCTATAAGATATCTCCTCATCCTTCTAAACTCCAGTGAATATAAGCCTAGTCTTTTCAAATGTTCCTCCTTTGACAGTCCAACCATCCCAGGAGCTACGTGAACCTACGCTGCACTTCCTCAATCACAAGGATGTCCTCCGTCAAATTAGGAGACCAAAACTGGGCACAATATTCCAGATATGCTCTCCCCAATAAACCTCTTTACTCCTATACTGAAATCCTCTTGTTATGAAGGCCAACATTCCATTAGCTTTCCTCACTGCCTGCTGAACCTATATGCTAACCCCATTGAGATAATAATCTGCCCCCATGTTTTTGCCGCCAAAGTGGATAACCTCACATTTATCTATATTAGTAAGATTAAACGAGAACTTACCAGTTTAAAATTTGATCAATATTTTATGAGGTGTTACGATGAGGGTTAACGTGAAGAAGGCCGTCCCCACGCATCCATATAACCATATAACAACAATATAACAATTACAACACGGAAACAGGCCCTCTCAGCCCTTCCAGTCCGTGCCGACCATTTGTTTTCCCCATCCGCGTCGGTCTTCAAAGCAGTGGTGTGAAATCACAGAAAAAGAGTTGTTGAACTAAAATAGTAAGATTAGAGTTGACTAGAACGTTCAGATAGATGGTTATGTTACGAGGATAGGGAGCGGAGGGCACATAATCCCTCATCGTAATGCCTCATAAAATAACGATCAAACTTCAAACTGGTAAGTTCTAGTCTAATCTTACTATTTTACTTCGGAGTCACATGAGTGACTACGTGAAAATTTTGAAGCTCTGTGATTTCATGCCGTGGAAAAACGAGTCCACACAAGCACGACTGCATCAGTTGACCATAAATAAGAGAAACATTCATAATGCATACATACATGACAGATTTAAAAGCATGCTGATGCTGATAAATGTACAAACAATAATAACAGTAACCCCTCTCGAGGGGAGCTATACAATTGAATCTAAATAGAGTTGGCAAATACCCCTCGTCTGGCAATGGGTTAAAATACAATGTTGGATACCTCGTTCGTTAGACCATCCTGCAGTTGACAGGATGTGGTCCTGAGGACCGCACATAACCCTTGCTGCTGGTGTTGTAGCAGCCCTGCTGGAGTGAGATTAGAAATCAGTATCTACTCCTGTATAAGCCAAAACTTCGCATAACCACCTGGAGAAGGTCTGAACTAGTATCAGAGCTTCTAAGACTCTAGATGACCTTGACGTAATAATGTAAATGTGTGACCACATATAACCGAAGGTGCATGGGGTATGTAAATATGAATTATGCTATTTGCAAAGGCTACTGGGGAGACTTTAAACTAGATTGGTTGGGGGGAGGGACTCAAATAGAGAAGGCAAGCAGTCCGTTTGTGAGGCAGGAGGCAGAGAAGAGAAGCAGTCAGACGCAACACATAGGGAGCAAAGAAGAAAAAAATAACAAATGGAGAATAAGAAGTGGAGGGTTTCTTAAATGTGTGAGCAGAGAGACTGAGCGGTGTAAAATGAGGATAGGAGCAAAAGGTAGCGAGGTGAAAAGTGGCAGGAAAACAAATCCAGGGCAAAAATCTAAAAGGGCCACTTTTCAACATTATTGTAAAAGGGTCAAGAGTGTTGTAAAAACAAGCCTGAAGGCTTTGTGTCTCAATGTGAGGAGCATTCGTAATAAGGCGGATGAGTTGAATGTGCAGATACCTATTAATATTTATGATATAATTGGGATCACGGAGACATGGCTCCAGGGTGACCAAGGCTGGGAGCTGAATATCCAGGGATATTCAATATTCAGGAAGGATAGACAGAGAGAAAAGGAGGTGAGGTAGCGTTGCTGGTTAGAGAGAAGATTAACGCAATAGAAAGGAAGGACATTAGCTTGGAGGATGTGGAATCGATATGGGTAGAGCTGCGAAACACGAAGGGGCAGAAAACGCTAGTCGGAGTTGTGTACAGGCCACCTAACAGTATTGTGGAGTTGGGGATGGCATCAAACAGGAAATTAGAAATGTGTGCAACAAAGGTAAAACAGTTATAATGGGTGACTTCAATGTACGTATAGATTGGGTGCATCAAATTGGCAGGGGTACTGAGGAAAAGGATTTCTTGGAATGTATGTGGGATACTTTTCTAAACCAACATGTAGAGGAACCAACGAGGGAGCAGGCTATTCTAGACTGTGCGTTGAGTAATGAGGAAGGGTTAGTTAGCAGCCTTGATGTACGTGGCCCCTTGGGCAAGAGTGACCATAATATGGTTGAGTTCTTCATTAGGATGGAGAGTGACATTGTTAATTCAGAAACACGGGTCCTGAACTTAAAGAAAGGTCACTTTGAAGGTATGAGACGTGAAATGGCCAAGATGGACTGGCAATTGATTCTTGAAGGGTTGACGGTGGATATGCAATGGAAGGCATTTAAAGACTGCATGGTGAACTACAACAATTGTTCATCCCAGTATGGCAAAAGAATAAATCAGGGAAGGTGGCGCATCCGTGGATAACGAGGGAAATCAGGGATAGTATCAAAGAAAAAGATGAAGCATACAAATTAGCCAGAAAAAGCAGCCTACTAGGGGCCTGGGAGAATTTCAGAGACCAACAGAGGAGGACAAAGGGCTTAATTAGGAAAGGGAAAATGGAGTATGAAAGAAAACTGGCAGGAAACATAAAAACTGACTGCAAAAGTTTTTATCGATATGTGAAGCGCAAAAGATTAGTTAAAACAAATGTAGGTCCCTTGCAGTCAGAAACGGGTGAATTGATCATGGGGAACAAGGACATGGCAGACCAATTGAATAACTACTTTGGTTTCTGTCTTCACTAAGGAAGACATAAATAAATTGCCGGAAATAGCAGGGGATCGCGGTCAAATGAGATGGAGGAAATGAGTGAAATCCAGGTTAGCCGGAAAGTGGTGTTGAGTAAATTGAATGGATTAAAGGCCGATAAATCCCCAGGGCCAGATAGGCTGCATCCCAGGGTACTTAAGGAAGTAGCCCCAGAAATAGCAGATGCCTTAGTGATAATTTTTCAAAACTCTTTAGATTCTGGAGTAGTTCCTGAGGATTGGAGGGTAGCTAATGTAACCCCACTCTTAAAAAAGGGAGGGAGAGAGAAAACGGGGAATTACAGACCAGTTAGTGTAACATCGGTACTGGGGAAACTGCTAGAGTCAATTATTAAAGATGGGATACCAGCGCATATGGAAAGTGGTGAAATTATTGGACAAAGTCAGCATGGATTTACGAAGGGTAAATCATATCTGACGAATTCTACATGGTAAATGGTAGGGAATTGAGGAACGCTGTGGAACAGAGGGATCTAGGAATAACTGTGCATAGTTCCCTGAAGGTGGAATCGCATGTAGATAGGGTGGTAAAGAAAGCCTTTAGTGTGCTGGCCTTTA
Organism: Okamejei kenojei; assembly: GCA_035221665.1. NCBI lineage: Eukaryota > Metazoa > Chordata > Chondrichthyes > Rajiformes > Rajidae > Okamejei > Okamejei kenojei. Next base: position 3,844,735 of record CM069172.1, read on the forward strand.
TAAATCAGAGCATTGAATATAGGAGTAGGGAAGTAATGTTAAAATTGTACAAGGCATTGGTAAGACCAATTCTGGAGTATGGTGTACAATTTTGGTTGCCTAGTTATAGGAAGGATGTCAACAAAATAGAGAGAGTACAGAGGAGATTTACTAGAATGTTGCCAGGATTCCAGCAACTCTGTTACAGAGAAAGGTTGAACATAGTTATCGTCTTTTATTTCTTTGGAGCGCAAAAAGGTTAAGGGGGGGGACTTGATTGAGGTCTTTAAAAATGATGAAAGGGATAGACAGAGTTGACGTCCGATACGTTTTTTTCCCGTTGAGGGTAGGGAAGATTCAAACAAGAGGGCATGAACATGAGAATTAAGGGACAGAAGCTTAGGGGTAAGCGTGTCGGGGGAACGTCTTTACTCAGAGGGTGTGGCTGTGTGGAAATGAGAGTCTTCCAGCAGAAGTGGTTAGGGAGGCAGGATCGATTTTAACATTTAAAAGTAAAGTGGAAAGGTCTAATAAGTGGACGTGAAGGAATGGAGGGGGTATGGAGGAAATGGAGCAGGTAGATGGGAACTAGGGAAAACAAATGGTCGGCACAGGACTGGAATGGTCCGAGAGGGCCTGTTTCCCGTGCTGTAACTGTTATATGGTTATATACGGTTATTGAACTTTTTTTGAGGATGTAACTAGTAGAGTGGATAAGGGAAAAAGCAGTGGATGTAGCTATATCTGGACTTTTTTCAGAAGGCTTTCGACAAGGTCCCACACAAGAGATTGGTATACAAACTTAAAGCACACGGTATTAGTGGTTCAAGTATTGATGTGGATAGAGAACTGGCTGGCAGACAGGAAGCAAAGAGTAGGAGTGAAACGTGGTCCTTTTCAGTGATGGCAGACCAGTGAACTAGTGGGGTGCCGCAAGGCTCAGTTGCTGGGATCCCAGCACTATTTACAATATACATTAATGATATTGGACGAGGGAAATAAATAGCAACATCTCGAAGTTTGTGGATGACACGAAGCTGGGGGGCAGTGTTAGCTGTGAGGAGGATGCTAGGAGGCTGCAGGATGACTTGGATAGACTGAGTGAGTGGGCAAATGCATGGCAGATGCAGTATAATGTGGATAAATGTGAGGTTATCCACTTTGGTGGCAAAAACAGGAAGGTAGACAATTATTTGAATGGTGACCGATTAGGAAAAGGGGAGATGCAGCGAGACCTGGGCCGAGCCGCAGGAGCGGTCTTCTCAGATTCTGTAAAGCAGTGAATTGATTAATCATGTAGAGGCTGGTTCCCCGAATCCCAGGCAGAACCAGCAAAGTTTTATGTTTAGAACCCCATATAAGGTTCCATATTATTCCCAACATTTGCGGAAACAATGGCTGCGTAGCCAGTCACACAGTGCGAGAACCCTGAATGCGGGATCTTGCTGAATTATTGCAAGCCCCGACTGATGAGACAAAATGGAGAAACCACATAAAAGAACATTGCTCCCCCGCGTAGCGAGAATGAGCCTGCATGCAAACATATTGATATTGGGTGCCATCGAGCCATGGATCCTAAAATGCTTTGTGATCCAACATCCATACTGTGTTGTCATTGATTTTGCACAATGATACACCAGCGCCAAAACAGGTTGGGTAAATTATGACAGGATACTTTGACTTGATTGCATCCACGTGACTAACATATGGCACCAGCAGAGTGTATCAACTTGCACTGAGCATGCAGGTTTTGCATATTCGCACAATAACCCTTTAAACCATAGTATGCACCTAGTGTCTATGGGTTGTTGATACCAATAACAGAAGAAATGGTGATTCATGCAAATCCCATCCGCCTTCGTTACTAGAGATTGCATTCATGATTTTCCATCTTTGAGCTCTAGCATCTGTAAGTAATATAACTGAAGATTACGTGACCAAAACTACTGGAGCAATGTTGAATAAAGTTCGACCATCTTTGTGACTTTGGTAGTTTCAGCTGATAATAGCATAGGTCTGTTAACAATGACCTATATGGCACTAGAGAGATTACTACTTGCACGTTGAAAGTTCCAATAATGCAAGGCCCAATTGCACAGCTGAAACACAGCTGCTATATCCAATTACACTTGATAATTAGAAGACCGCTTGATAACAAGGTTGTTACAGGCTTCAATTGATTGCAATCTGTTGCCCCAGGGCGGAATCAAAAGTAATGAATACTTAAAGGTAAATCCGATAAACAATAACTTCCAGTTGGTATCAACTTAAATTTGATTGGATGGCTGAAAACTGTTGATTTAAGCAAAACACAATGTAAGAAATATCCTCCAGATCAATTTCAAATGTACCCGGTGATCACCTGTGAATGGGACCTAAATAGTATGCATCTTTGAGATCGATGCATGCCATAAAGATCCTAAGGAAACTAGTAGTTAGACAGTAGAGAAATTCCATGTTATTCCATGAAAAGCTATGTTGCACATGGGAGTAAATGAAATATGAACCGACATCCTCCATCTTTCACAAGGAACAGGCCATGCATGCCATAATTCCCTGCCTGCCTTGAATGCAACTCTGGCCACACTACTGGCCTGCCTTAAAACTGCTCCGGCCGTAATTCTGTGCCTGTCTCGAAAGACTCTGGCCATATTACCGAGCTTGTAGCTGAAGGCAATGCCGGCCGTAATCCTGAGGCTGCCTCGAAAGACAACTCTGGCCCCATTCCAGGTCATGCTTGGTACCCTTGTATACTGTGTAATAATTACCCATCACATGGTATCATTTTCATTTGTACAAAACAATTGTAAATATTACCAACATGTAGATGGTTCACTTACCCCATGTATCGAAAGAACCAGACCCACCTACGTCATGGTTACAAGTGGTCTTATGGTAACCCTAAAGGCCCCTGATGTGAATTCTATTCCCAACCTTGATTTCCATATTCCTGAGGCCGGCTTGACCCAGCTTTTAAGCGCCCATCAACTTCAATGAACTGCCTATTGCCGTTGAAGCATGGGGGCGTCATTGCCGATACGATGGTTTCATTTAAAAGCTCTGTTCACTGCCGGCACTTGGAGCGTGAGGGAATCTGGCCCCTTCCGGGTTTTCTGCCTCTTTCCTTGCGAGTATGTTCTCGCACTCCCCTCCACCGAGAGGGAGACTCGTAGACAGCCCGGAGACAGGTGCTGCCACAGGCCCCTGAGGATACCTGCGCTGACATGGCCCCTCGGACCTATATCAGAATATGACTCTTGGGCTGCAAGCGGGGGGGGGGGGGGGGGGTGTGGGGGGGGGGGGGCCGGGGGGGGGGGGGGTTAATTTTATAAATACTCACCCTATATGCTTCCCAAACCTCCTCAGAGAGGAGACATTGTGAAGCCCTAACACAGGTGCCGCTGCCAGCGGGTTTTTCATAGATACCCGGGCTCAGATAACTCTCTTTCTGGAGCATATCTATCTGAGCAACCCCTCCCATCAGGTGCACCAGGTGGGTTTTATTATAGGCGTTCACCCGACGCAAAAAGAATAGCTAAACGTAAATGAAAAGGAAATTGGGGGGAAAAATCCTAATGGAAACCCGACACAGACCGAGTCCCAAAATGCCTGACTTCGGCTTCCTCGTGGTTTAACCCCTTTACTGGGGGAACCATAAGGTGTCTGAGTTGTTGACGGTACGCTATCACCCATATTTAGTGACTGGTCTCGAGGCCAGTTATCCCCTTATTTGGGGAGACCTTAGCGGTCTGGGAGCTGCTGACCCCATTGTCAGCGACTGGGGTCGCGAGACCGGCTTACTGCCAGTCTAACCCCTTTCTAGGAAGCCCTAAGCGGTCTCGGAGCTGCTGACCACATTGACAGAGATTTGGGTAGCGAGACCGGCTTACTGCCAGTCTAATCGCTTTTTCTGGGAAGACCCAAGCGGCCGGGAGCTGCTGACCCCATTGTCCGCGACTGGAGTAGCGTGACCAGCTTACTGCCAGTCTCACCGCTTTCTCTAGGAAGACCTAAGCGGTCTGGGGCTGCTGACCCCATAGTCCGCAACAGGGGTAGCGAGACCGGCTTACTGCCCGTCTAACCGCTTTATCTCGGAAGACCTAAGCGGTCTGGGGGTTGCTGACCACATTGTCCGAGACTGGGGTAGCTGGGTAGCTGGACCGGCTTGCTGCCAGTCTAAACCCTATTTCTGGGGACCATAACGGTGTAGGTCTGCAGACCCCAATGTGAATTATTGGGGTTGCAAGACCGGCTAACTGCCAGTCTAACCCCTATTTCTGGAGGAACCAATGCGGTGTGGGATCTGTCAACGCCATGGTGAGTGACTGGGGTAATAAGACTGCTAGTCTAACCCCTTTCTCTGGGGGGGACCATAGCGGTCTGGAAGTCCATACGGGGACGAACCCCCACTCGAATTCCCCTCCTGGGTATCGCTGACCTCCTTGTCAGCAACTTGGGAGTGAAGCCGACGGCCGCCGGCTACCTGCGATTCCACGGTCCGGCCCGGGATTTCCCCACGGTCCAGAACCGGTTTCCTGTGGCCCGTCCAACTTCGCCCCGAATCCATCAGGCAAACTCTGTCCTGCAAAACCAAAAAATATCCCCAGAAATAATTCCAGGTTTAAAACATACTGCTGTCGGGAGCTGCGCGCCTGCCAGTCAGTTGGTGCACAATGCGTCAGACGTAATGACGCGCATGCGTGGGGACGGCCTTTTTCACGTAGTCATTCACGTGACTCCAACAGCGGAACTCGCTGTTAAAACATGGAGGGGACATGGGGACACACAATTTTTTGGCGGCCGCGCGCGCATGTGCACACTCACACACACGCGCGAGGCTTCGGAGGATCAATCTAGCGCTAAATGCAGCTCAACTCTGCCTGTCTCGCCGGGTTAATGACAGCCCTGACTGGACTGACGGGATACCAGCGCTGCTTCTCTGTGCTGACCATATTTCCCGCAAGCACCGGCATGTTAACCAGGCAGAGTGAGCTGGGTTTAGCGCTGGCTGTGAGCCTGGGGCCACCGCTCCCATCTGACACCCGACCTCTCTGGCCACCCGTGGGGGTGGAGACGGGACAGCGCCGGAGACCTGGCAGGGATCAATCCTGGCTGTGGATGAGGCGCAGGTCTGTGCCACATCTCCCTCCTCTACTCACCGCGCTTTATCCTCATTGGCCAAGATAGATTGGCAAGTGATTCTTAAAGGGTCGACAGTGGATGTGCAATGGAAGGTACTTAAAGACTGCATGGATGAACTACAACAATTGTTCATCCCAGTTTTGGAAAAGAGTAAATCAGGGAAGGTAGTGCATCCATGGATAACAAGGGAAATCAGGGATAGTATAAAAACAAGAGATGAAGCATACACATTAGCCAGAAAGAGCAGCCTACCAGAGGACTGGGAGAAATTCAGAGTCTCTTTCAAAGTCAACATGGATTTATGAAAGGGAATTTTTTTAGGATGTGACAAATAAAATGAATGAAGGGGTGCCAGTGGTTGTAGTGTATCTAGACTTTCAGAAAGCCTTTGAAAAGGTCCCGCACGGGAGACTGGTGACTAAAATAGTAAGATTAAACGAGAACTTACCAGTTCGAAGTTTGATCGTTATTTTATGAGGAGTTACGATGAGGGATTACGTGAAGAACCCGCCTCACGCTGGCAAACGGCATACTTCAAAGCAGCGGCATGAAAAACACAGAACACCAAATAGCCGAAGTAACATAGTAAGGCTCATAATAGACTTAGAACTACCAGATTGATCATTTATTTTATGAGGGTGGGAGTGGAGGGCACGTAATCCCTCATCGTAACTCCTCATAAAATAAATCGATCAAACTTCGAACTGGTAAGTTCTCTCGTTTAATCTTACTATTTTACTTTCTTCGGAGTCACGTGAGTGACTACGTGAAGAATTTTTTTTTTTTTGTAAGATATTTTTATTAGAAAGTAATTACATATTAAGAAACATAGAAACATAGAAACATAGAAATTAGGTGCAGGAGTAGGCCTCAGCCCTTCGAGCCTGCACCGCCATTCAATATGATCATGGCTGATCATCCAACTCAGTATCCCGTAACCTGCCTTCTCTCCATACCCTCTGATCCCCTTAGCCACAAGGGCCACAATCCAACTCACTCTTAAATATAGCCAATGACTGGCCTCCAACTACCCTCCCTCTGTGGCAGAGAGTTCCAGAGACTCACCACTCTCTGTGTGAAGAAAGTCTTTCTCATCTCGGTTCTATAAAGGATTTCCCCCTTATCCTTAAGCTGTGACCCCTTGTCCTGGACTTTTCCCCAACATCGGGAACAATCTTCCTGCATCTAGCCAGTCCAACCCCTTAAGAATTTTGTAAGTTTCCTATAAGATCCCCCTCTTAATCTCCTAAATTCCAGAGAGTATAAACCAAGTCTATCCATCTATTCTTCATAAGACAGACCCCAAACACCTGACATCCCAGGAATCAAGTCTGGTGAACCTCTCTGCACACTCCTCAAGGCAATATGTCCTTCCTTCAGATTTGGAGACCCAAAACTGTCCAACGCAACCAATACCAAAAACAGCATAAACTCCAGGTGTGGTCTCACCAAGACCCAGTACAACTGAAGTAGAACCTCCCTGCTCCTGTACTCAAATCCTTTTGTGCTATGAAAGCTAACATACCATTCGCTTTTTTCACTGCCTGCTGCACACCTGCATGCCTACTTTCAATGACTGGTGTAAACCATGACACCCAGGTCTCGCTGCATCTCCCCTTTTTCCTAATCGGGGAGAAATCCACCAATTTAATAATATTCTGCTTTCCTGTTTTTTTGTAGGCCACCAAAGTGAGATAACCTCACATTTATAACCACATTATAAATACTTATACTGCATCTTCTATCTGCCCAAACACTTTTGCCCACTCACCCAGCCTATCCAAGTCACCTAGCAGTCTCCTAGCATCCTCCACACAGCGAACACAGCCCCCCAGCTTAGTGTCATCCGCAAACTTGGAGATATTGCCTTCAATTCCCTCATCCAGAATCATTAATATATATTGTAAAATAGCTGGGGTCCCAGCACTGAGCCCTGCGGTACCCCACTAGTTACTGCCTGCCATTGTGAAAAGGACTACCGTTTACCCTCTACTGCTCTTTGCTTCCTGTTTGCCAGCCAGTTCTCTATCCACATCAATACTGAACCCCTAATACCGTATGCTTTAAGTTTTGTATACTAATCTCTTATGTGGGACCTTGTCGAAAGCCTTCCTGGAAGTCCAGATATACCACATCCACTGGTTCTCACCTTATCCACGCTACTAGTTACATCCTCGAAAAATTTCCACAAGAATTCGTCAGACATTATTTACCTTTTGTAAATCCAAGCTGACTTTGTCCAATGTGATTTCACCACTTTCCAAAATGTGCTCTGCTTATCCATCTTTAATAACTGACTCTAGCAGTTTCCCCACTACCGATGTTAGACTAACTGGTCTGTAATTCCCCGTTTTCTCTCTCCCTCCCTCGCCTTCTTAAAAAGAAGGGGTTACATTTGCTAACCACCCCGCCAATCCTCAGGAACTACTCCAGAATCTAAAGAGTTTTTTGAAAATTATCACTAATGCAATCCACTATTTCCTGAGCTACTTCCTCCTTAAGTACTCTGGGATGCAGCCTATCTGGCCCTGGGATTTATCGGCCTTTAATCTATTCAATTTACCCAACACCAACTTCCCGACTTGTGACCTGGATTTCACTCAATATTCCTCCTTTGACCAACAGTCCCCTGCTATTTCAGGCAGATTTATTTATGTCTTATCCTTAGTGAAGACGGAACCAAAGTAGTTTATTCAATTGGTCCGCCATATCCTTGTTCCCCATGATCAACTCACCCTGTTTACTGACTGCAAGGGACCTACATTTTGTTTTAACTAACCTCTTTCCTCTTTCACATATCTATAATAAAAAAAACTATAGAAGAATATATAAAATTCAATTAAAACAAAGAGAAACATATTAACGTCACATATCATTCAAAATATTTTTAAAATTAACAGTCATCTTATTTGTACTTCTATATATTTTTATTTTTTTTATTTTTATAGCATTGAGAAAAAGAAATTTGAAAAAAAAGAGAGATAAACTGATTGAGGGGAATATTAAACAAGGTATTCTTCAATGGAGATATATTATGTAACTATTGTCCCTATAATTCTTCATCCATTCATGTATTCAGGCTTCCGTCATGGTTTCGAACTGGACCATCTTAACCCTTTAAATATTCAATAAATGGAGACCATATTCCTCTGAATTGGTCCAGCCTGTCCATCAGGGCAAGCCTTAATCGTTCCAAGTGCAATGTCCTCCGACATTTCTGTAATCTTCACATTTTAGTTGTGGGGGAAGTAGGACCTTTCCAAAATCTTAGTATTAAATTTTTTTACCGATTATTATAAACTATAACCGATAAAAATTCTTTGTTGTGTTTGTTAATAATATCTGGTTTGTTTCCAGATTAAAGATTTTAAAGCTTTCTGTGTTTTTTTTATGTCGTAGAAATAATCAATACGACAGTCCGGCTAAGTAAATACATACATGAGAAACCAGACTAATATTAGTAGATTCTCTTTAATCCATAATTAACTTTTTAAAAAAAATGGTTTTAAAGAACATATACTAACCCTCCTTATATCCTCGAGGGAACATGATTACAAGTGATAAAAGATATATGAAATGACTACATAACTTGGTTATAGTAGTAATCAATAGTATACAAAGCATGGTGATTATATTGATCCCAAACAAATTTACAACTACCCGCGTGGCCAAAACTTGTCATAGTGTGTAACAGGTTTTTATTGTAGAACTTTGAAAAAGTTTTCTTCTTTACTCCACCCAAGATCCTTCGATTTTTTTAAAAATATGCTCGAGTGGTACTCGGACGGGTACCCGCACCTTCGCTGCGGACGTAGCTGCAGCCCTGGTGGAGTGAGAGATTTGAACACATCAATGTCTATACTCCTGCTAAAAGCAACACCTGTTTCAACCATTTGAGATAGTTTTTTGAACTGAAGCTTTTTGTGTGTGGCTTTTTATGCGTAAAATCATCAACGTTTTTTCATTTCCTTGAAGAGTTTCAGTAACTTTTAACATATTGATTCAAATGTTTAACCACACACAAAGTAGGATCAAAATAAGGATAAGCTTGAAAGGTTACCTTAGCTCCAGATCTTTCCCTGGTCTGCTGATCAGATCGTAAACAACCTCTAGAACACAAACTGTTATCTGTAGTCACATTGCATACAGTCCTAAACGCAACATTTGTAAAGTTTTGCACTCTTTGAGCTGAAACCAATGATATTAACATTATTAATTTGAATGTTAATTTTTGCTCCAATGACAATCCTTCAATTGGAGTCCACTGTCTAAGTAAGGTAAGTACAATGCTCACATCCCAAATCTCTGTGTATCTAGGTGATGGGTGGATTAAAATGAAAAGATTCCTTTCATGAATCTAGATATTAGTGGATGTGATCCAATTGATTTCTGGTCAGACATAAGTCCTAAATAAGATGATAAGGCACTTCGTGCAGTGTTAATGTAACTTAAATGTTGCTCAAAATCCAATTTAAGCAAGGAGCTCCAATACATTTTTCCATGCAATATGTCACAGTATATCCACAACGACAATATCAAAACATGATGCAATATTCACCGTATCATAAGAAATATTTGACTGTGTGCAAAATTCTTGTTCTTACCCATTTCTTAAATATGTGGTCCAGATATTGTTTTTGAGTGTTAACTCTCGCCATGATGCGACTATAATAACTTTCCATAATTTTGTCCGACGACAATCCCAGCTCCTGTAGTGGTCTGTGAAAACCTGCAGATTAATAAATTCATATATGCAAATAATTGGATAAATGTCTCTGGTTACTGGATTAATCAAAATAACACTACAGTTAGGAAAATTGACATAATATGGTTCTTTAAATCATATTCAGCATTAATGGGAACCAAGGTTGTGTTGGCCAAATTGGAACTACCAACAAATCCTGTGGCAGAATCTTGTCTATTTCCTTCAGACATTGCTGAACCAAAGCAAAAGGTGGAAAAGCATAAAAAGAACATATTCCCCTTTTCAGCCATTTACAATGAAAAAGCATCTACTGCTACTGCATCTCCAGGATCGTGTTCCCAAGACACATTATTAGGCAATTGTGATGAATAAGCCTTGATGCAAACAAATCAATTTCTTAAACCAAATTGAGTAAACAATATTCTTTAAATATTGCTGGATTAAGAAGCATCCATTCTGTGTTATCTTTAAATATATCCTTGATCTTTTATCTTTGCCACCACATGTCTTTACCTGTGGAATGTAGTTTTTCTGAAATCCAAATTTTGAGCGATCAATACACCATTGCCATATTTCATTGACCAGACAATATCACATGATACTGATCTGACTCCCCCATGGTGATTAATATATGCAACACAGCCGTTTTTTTAATTTCGTCTAACTGTATAAAATAATACATGTATTACCCTTTTATTGAACAGCAATATGCTTTTAGACCATAGAAAGCACCCAATAACTCTGCTCTAAATAGTTAATACCATAAGTTTTGAAGAAACGTTTCTTCTTGGACTTTACCATCTACCCTCCACAACTGGAGGATGAATCTGTTACCCCCCCCCCCCCCCCCCCCCCCCCCTCACCACCATCCGAGAGCATTAGCATCTATTTATACTATTTATAAACAATTTTTTTTTCAGGCTGTTTAATCACAGAATGTTTTTAGCAGCTTGTGGGATATTTTTATTTTAACCCCAATGGTAATTCCAACAAAACTACTTCTTTTTGTTAATTGCATAGCCTATCAAAGAGGCCTGCCCTCGCTCAGTCTTGAGAGCTCATATTTTGACCCTTTGAAGATTTTGTGATAAAGTAATGGACCAAATTCTTCTACCGCATGAGGAAAAAATGCTGCTCGACTAGTTTACGCAATAGTTTACGCTAGCTACTTTTATTCGGATGAAGTAATAAAGTTTGTGAATGAGATTATTCTCACAAGTCACCTTCCCCCCACCACCCCGAAAATCATCAACTTTATCTATGACCCCTAAACCCCACTAAACATATTTCTTTTCGATTCTGAGTAAAATCGTACAACTCCGCAAACCCCCCCACCCCCACTAACCGATGAAATTAGATTTGTGCTGGCTGCAAGCTAGGAATCATTAATTGGATGAATCCAAACCAAACTTCCCACCCTCCCCCCACTATAACCCCCCCCTAAAGCTTATTTGTACCCATCCCCACCAACACCTCAATTCCCACAAGTCAAAGCTTGCCCACTCCCTATCAATGCCATACCACTCTCATGGCCCAACCTCCGTAGAAAGGTCATCGAGAATACCAGAACCATAAGAAAAACGACGGTTTTTTGTACTCTTAACCCATGGTCTAAACCCCCCCTAAACTAGACCCTTTCAACAGTTTAGTAAAGAGCCTGGAAGCTCCCCCACCCCCACCCAATCCATTTGGCAAAGCCTTTACCTCACCCATGCCAAACAAGACCCCCGTGTCCCAGCCCATCCCAAATTTTAAGTACCCGGGTCTGACCCATAAACTGTGATGTACCACTTATTATAGATCTGTAACCCCATCCAGAATAAATTCTGCAATCACCATCTTTTCATTAATGTCTTTTGGGAAATACCAATCTTAGAAACACAATTGGGTAATTGCTCGAGTTCATCCAGGCATTGAAAATTTTTATTTCAATAACCCCTTTTCAAACACATAAAAATTGGTTCCACAATTCCACATTAATCATCTGCTTTATCCAATTGCAGTAAACACGAAAGCATAGGTAGGTTTTAATCTGTACTTTACAGAATGATTAACTCCCTCCTATCTTTAAACAAGACATCGAGTCACCTGAAACTACTTGCTTGTAAACCCAATAAACCGATCTCAGAAAGTACATCCGTACCCCCGTAATCCGTCTTTAAAAAACTTTTGTAATCTCCCTCTAACTGGAGATTAATCCGCAGTTAACATAAAAGATCCCCCGGACTAAACAAGTCCCTTTAAATTAAAACCTTTCCATATGAAAGCGTGGTGGTTCTCCTTTTCCTACCCTAATAAAGTACGGGTAAGTATTGGGCATGTGCAGTACAATAATATTTTCTGAGCATGACACCCCTCAACAAATTTATCCTATGCCCCACTACTTAAACATTTTTTATTTCCAAAATCCCCAAATTCAATCCCTTCCTCTGCTGGGTTCTGAAAAATAAAAAAATACATTTTAAGACCTAAGACGAAGGTTTCATATTCATTCAGTTAAAAAAATTTTTTTTTGCTTCTGTTCATCCAAATTTTTAATAAATTTAGTAGCCCCATATTTAACTCAAAACAGATAACTTCCTCAGGAGCTTGAACACCCCCACCCTCACTTGCTTCGAACCCATACGCACCTCCCCACAACAAGCACTCACCCCGCCCCCTCAAGCCCACCTTGAATGATTCGAATAAATGGGCCGAAGAGCCATTTTTTTCCTCTCATACAATAATTTCATAGAAAGAATTTTGGTCACAATAGGCCCTCTTTTTATAAACTTATATCCATCTCCCACCCCAAAGCCACCCTCCAAATGGCATCGCAGCCACCAAAGTATTTTGTGAATTTTGAACCCCACACTTCTTGAGCTGGACTCATAATTGATTATGGGGTCAAAAGGTAAGCCCAGAACCCCCGGCATCACCCCTATCGGCACAAACCCAGGGGCCCCCATAAGGTGAACCTTGTAGGCACTTTAATGAGGCACAAAGTTTCCTGTCGATTTAACCCACCACCCATCCACCATTCTAAGGTATGTTTCAAACGCCCCACACAGACCATCATGTCAGCAGTTGGTTGATATACCCCATATATTAATGTTTTGCAGCAAGGTTTTCCTTGACCAAAGCCTCACCCCTACTTCCTAAATCATATATAGCAAATTCAAAAGTGCTGCATCAACAGGCCACCATTGGACTTTCTTTCTATACGAAATAACAAAAGGGATGGTGAGTGTGATTTAACAAAAATGCACCATCACCAGATCAGCAGGTGTCCCGCTCTGCCTTCAGCATATCCCTAAATCAATATGGGGGATTTCATCCCATGAGACATCCTTCTTCTGTTCTTTTCTGGCTTCCTGGTGCCCAAATCCTGGGTCATAAGTTTCCAACTATAAGTTCCAACTCCCAATTAGGCCCACAACGAGCCATCGATCAGAATAATTAAACCCCTCAGGGCTTTTTTGTGGAACCTTCTGTAACTGTGAGTGACCCTAGTCCTCATAATTTTTTGGAGAAACTTTACTCCATAATCCTCCATTATTAGTTCCATAAAGTTTTAATTAGATAATCTGGAGGACTTTCAGTAACAGAGTCATCAGAACCAACGGCCTCTCAGATTTATTTTACAATTTTAGTAGCATTTCTTCTCCTCCGAGGTTTGTTATAACTTCTGGAGATCTAGAACTCCGGCTAAGGGTATAATCAGCGGCCACGCGGTTATCGGAAACGAACGGAACCGGATCCGCATTAGCTTTTTTTTTTTTCTTTATTTTTTTTTTACCCGTATATTTTATTTCACCCCCGGTACGCTCATTTTTTTAACCGCGAATTATTCCCTTTGCCATTTCTCCATTACTTTTCTTTCATTTAAAAAATCTGTGCTAAACAGACTTTAACGTGACTCTATTGACCTTTTATTTTCTTTATTTTTACTGCTGGACCCGACCCATTGATCCGTACGCTACAAAAACATCCGGACTTTGCTGCACATTACCTGGCGGATGCTGCGAGGAGGGGCCGTACCCGACCGCTGCGAGGAGAGCTGCTCCTTACTGCAGCTCCTCCTTACCGTCTTCCCGCCGTCAGCGACGACAGTAATGCCGTTGCCACTGAGTGAGGCGGGTTCTTCACTGTATCACTTTCACACGTGACCTCCGAAGTAAAATTAGAGCACAAAATGGTATTAATGGGTAGGGTGTTGACGTGGATAGGACAATTGGTTTTGCAGACCGGAAGCAAAGAGTGGGGTGAACGGGTCATTTTCAGAGATGGCAGTGCAGATGTGGTGCGGAGTGGAGTGGCCACATAGGCTCGGTCTTGGGCCGCAACCAGTTTCACCATATATATTAAAAGACTTGGAAGAGGGAATTAGGAGCAACACTCAAGCAAGTTTGTCAGATGACACAGCAAACTGAGTTGTGCAGTGTCTAACTGGCGGAAGGTAGAAGGGAGTAATTTTCGTAGATTGCAATGGTGCCCTGGACAGATTGAGTGGGGGAGCGCAGGATAGCGTGGCAGATGCAGTATAATATAGTTAAATGTGAGGATATATCCACTTTGGCGGCAAAACAAGGGGCAGATTATTATCTCACAAACGGGGTTAGGTTAGGTAACGGGGAGGTACAGCGAGACCTGTGTGTCCTTGTACACCCGGTCACTTAAAGTTGGCTGCAGGTACAAGCAGGCAGTGGAAAAGCTAATGGAATGTTGTTTGGCCTTACATAACAAGATGATTTCAGTATAGGAGTAAGAGAGGTTCTTCTGCAGATGTATAGGGCCTCTGGTGATACCATACATCTGGAGTATTGATATCAGTTTTGGTCTCCTAATTTAGGAAGGACATCCTTTGTGATTGAGGCAAGAGGCCATAGCGTCGGTTCACGGGATTCGATACCATGGGATGGCGGCGGGACTGTCTTAAGAGGAAAGATAGAAAAGACTAGGCAATGTATTCACTGTAGTATAGAAGGATGAGGTGCTATCATTAATAAAAACATATACAATTATAAAAAGGACAGAGACAAGCTAGGATGCATGGAAAAATGGTGTTTCCCCAAAAAGTTGGGGGCGAGTCCAGAATCAGGGCCATAGACCTTAGAATAACCATAATATAGCCAAATAACCATGATAGCAATTACAACACGGAAACAGTCCCTCTTCGGCGTGCCCTTCCATCCGTGCCGACCATGTTGTTTTCCTGAACAACGATGCTGCACAAACACTGTGTCTGGGAATAAGAGGATTTAACCTGAAACTTCACCTATTTTTTACCTTCTCTCCATTGATGCTGCCTGTCCCGCTTGAGTTACTCCAGCATTTTGTTGTCCCTTATTCTCCAGCATCCGCAGTTGCTCCCAACATATTTTGTCTGCTCCATTGTGAAAATCTCCTCAAGGTAACTACGGTGGAGCGACTCTTGGAGAAAGTTCTCTCTCTCTCGCTGACGTAGGGAGATCTTGGAGTCTGAAGAGGTCTCGACCAGAAGACTCACCTATTCCTTCTCTCTCAAGAGTTGCTGGCCTGTCTCGCTGCATGTTGTGTCTCTTTTTTTGTGCAGCATTTTGTGACTCTCTTACAGACAGCGTAAAAAACCGGCAATCTGCAGTCCTTGAAGAATACGACACAAAATGTGAGAAACTCATCGGGGGCAGCAGCATCTCTGGAGCTAGGAAGGAAAAATGCGACGTTTCGGTGAGACCTTTCTCGTACATCCTTTATCCACGAGTGGCTCCAAGTTGACCCATGCCAGTAGATCAGTCCATCTTTAACTATGTTTGCAGAACCAAAAGGCAGTGATATAATAAAACAAGAATAAGAGATGGTGGGTTTTTCTTAAAATATGTGCAGCAGAGAGAAAAAGGTATACCAACAACTGAGGGAAGAAGTTATTGAGTTAGCAGAGTGAAAAGTAAAAGTGGCAATTCAGACATATCCAGGCAAAAAACAAAAAGGGGGCCACTGTTTCATCAACATAAATTGTAGTAAGGATAAGATTGTATGTAAAAACAAGCCAGGAAGGCTTTTTGTACTCAATGCGAAGGATCATTCGTAATAAGTGGAAGAGTTGAAGGTGTCAGATAGCTATTAATGACTATGATATGGTTTTGGGATCAAACGTGGATACAAGGCTCCAAGGTGACGAAGACTTGGGAGCTGAACATCCAGGGATAAATTCAATATTTCAGGAGGGAAAGACAGAAAGGTAAAGGAGGTTGTGTGTAACGATGCTGGTTAGAGAGGAGATAAAACGCAATAGAAAGGAAGGACAATAGCTTGGAGGATGGTGAATCCGAATGGGTAAGAAAGCAGGCGAAACACGAAGGGGGCAGAAAACGAAAAAAACGCTAGTCGAGTTGTGTTCAGTTCACCTCCTAACAGTTATTGTGTGATGTTGGGGAATTATATTGGGGAGTTTTGGGGATGGCAATCAAACAGGAAATTAGAAATGTGGTGCAAATAAAAGGTAAAACTATTATTAATGGGTGACTTCAAAACTACGTATTAGATGTTGAATCAAATGGGCAAGGAAAATTATTTCGTTATAATGTATGAGGGATACTTTTCTAAAAACCAAACATTAGAGCAAACCAACGAAGAGCAGGCTATGTCTAGACTGTGGGGTTAGTAATGATGGAAGGGATAGTTTGGCATTGTTTCTTTATGTTCGTTGGAGAGCACCTTGGCAAGAGTGAAGTGACCATAATATGTTGGAGTTCATGTACTGATGGGAGAGGGACATAATTAATTCCAGAAACAATCCTCCAGTGATTTGGACTCCACTCACAACTCTGGCCTTCTGTGCCAGGAAATATCCACAAAATTCACAATAACGACTCAGCACCCTCACTGAACTCTCCTGGGTGAAAAAAAGCTTTTTTTTTCTCCTTTCTTTCCTTTTCTCCTTTCTCTGCCACCTTCAGTCTTAAACGATCCGTCCCCTTTAATTTCTAAGGTACTCTTGGGCCCCTGGTTGTGACATCGCCATTCAATTGGAACATTTATCCTGCATCTAGCTTTGTCCACGGGTCCTATTATATTTTTTCTGTTTTCTATAAGATCCCCTCCTGCATCCTTCTAAACTCCTGGTGAATACAAAGCATAGTAATTTGTCAATCTTTCCTCATAATGACAAAGTCCCCCGCCATCCCAGGATCAAGTCTCGGGAACCTAACTCTGCACTGTACTGGCGCCTCAATCACCAGGATGGGGTCCCTTCCTCAAATACGGAGACCAAACCAGTACACAATACAACTCCTAGATGTGGATCTTAATACCCTAACAGAAAGCCACGCCCGCAGGTTAATAGCTGTGGGCCGTAGAGTTCATTGAACGATAGACCTGGATTCATCCAACTCTGTCTATAAAGTTGAAAAGAGCGAATTACAGATTGGAACTGAGCCTCAAAACTGAACGCCGGTCCTATTCGTCTCGGAGGAAACGAAACATTGCGAGTAATTTGCTACATAAATCTAAGTTTGAAAATAGTTTATATATCGTCTTGGGGAGAGGAAATCTTCGTCAAAAAAATTTACAAATATCAAATGTCACAACATGCTCTTAACAAATATCAGAAAATCTGGTTTGTGGTAATAAGATGCAACCGAAAAGCAATTAAATATTTTTAACAAAACTGAAAACACGACATTGTAATCGCTTGAATTTATGTCGGTAAGACTGGTCATAAAAAAAAAACAAAACATCTACATTCAAAAAGCGATAAAATATATTTCGGTGCATGAAGCGATAAAACATAATACAACAACGCGAAATGGGCCGTGTCAAGAATCCTACATGGAACCCGAATTTGGCAGTTGTGACATTCAAACAAGGGGCCACGCACAACAAGACTGCAAACTAAACCCTTCCTCATTACTTCGGTTTGTTCAGTTCTTGGCTATCGTTTTTTTTATTCTAGTTGGTGAGACTTCTAAAGGTACAAAGTGCTGGAACAACTCCGCCGGTCAGCAGCATCTCTCGAGAACGTGGATGGGCGACGTTTCAGTGCGGGACCCATCTTCAGTCTAAGATGCCTGTTGTGTTTATTTCTTGAATAATGGCAGGCGATGTTCAGCAATTGGAGAGCGATACAATATTTTTTTCCACTTCCTCCTCCAGCTTATTAAATTAATCTTCAAACTACTTTAAACAAATTGGCAGGAACACCCAAAAAGTAAATCAAGTGAAATAGGATGACCGACGTTTCGGTTGGGGGCGACCTTCTGCATACTGAATGTAGGCCTTGGACATGGTTTTCCACGTTATATGTTCAAAGTTTTAATTTTGAGGAAGGACATTCTTTTTCACACCGAGGGAGTGCAGCATAGGTCATCTAAGGTAATTACCAGGGATGGCGGGACTGGTATCTTATGTAAGAATGGGACGACTGGTCTAGAATTTACTGGAATTTAGAAAGGGTGGAGAGAGTGATCTATAGAACATATACACATTCTTAAGGATTGGACCAACAGGCTAGATCAGGTGAATAATAATTCCAGATGTTGGGTGCGGGGGTGGAGGGGGGGGCGGCGGGGTCCCGAACAGGGGTCGAACAGTTTAAGAGTAAGTGTTCGACAATTTAAGGACTGATAGGCGAAAAACCCTTTTTACTTTACCTATTCTTATACCTATTTTTTACCCATTTGGAATTGTGGATCTTGTGAAATTCTCTGCCAGTAGGAATGTGAGGAGCCAATTCACTGGATGTTTACAAGAGAAAGGTTAATTAAGCTCTAAGAGCTAGCGGAATCAAATGGTATGGGTATACAGCGGGTACGGGATACTGAATTTTGATGTGATCAAGCATTATCATATTAAATGTGTGCGGTCTGGCTCGAAAGGGCCGAATGCAAGCTATATCTCGTTTCTATGTATTAAGATCCAGGCCCAGCAGCTTGTTAATATTTTCACCAGGTTACCGATGTGCAGATGACAAAGCTTTGTTTTGGCATTCAAATTGAAAGACAAGGTCATAGAATACTATAACGCACAATACAGATACAGATAATAGCTAAACACAGAATACAATCAATCACAATCAACTAACAATAAGAAAAACAAAGGTTAAGATGCATGCGTGCAGAATCTATTAATTTGACAACATTGTAGCGGCAACCGGTTTCATAGATTAAAGGTCATATGTCCAACAAGAAGAGGAATATGTGAATCGGATAGAACCCACCCAGCTGATGAATCTGCTAAAACCGACGGGAAGAAACTGTTCCTGAGATCTGGATGTGCGCATATCAAGCCGTCAGTATCTTACTGTCCGGCAGGATCAGGGAAAATAAGTAAAGAAACCAAAGGGTAGGCAAGCCTTTGATTTTTGTTTCTGTTGTTCCGTCCGTTCCGGCGGTTCCCTGCTGCGTCAAATTGGAGTTGAGTTCGATGGTGTGGAGTCTGGTCTGTTTATGGACTGGCTACAACCAGAACTTCCCTGCAAACATTTTGACGGTCTAAGGCAGGGTCAGTTCCCAAAGCTGCAATTGAACCCGGACAGTAGGCTTCCCCATAGATACAAAGTGGCCGCAGTAAACTCATCGAGTCAGGGGCATCTCTGGAGTAATTTGGACATGTGTAAAAAACGTTTTCGGAGTCAGGAACGACCCTTCTCCAGACTGAATGCATTTTGCATTATTTTTCTGGTATTAAAACCAGCATCTGCAATCACTTTATTGTAATCTATGTGCATAATCTGCAGAAGTGCGTAAGAGAATTATGGGAGTCACATCAAATTTTCCTCAGTCTCTAAGAACCTAGAGGAATTTGATGCCGTCTCAATGGCTTGACGGCTTCAATGTGGTTTGCCCTTTTTACTATATGGTAATGTTAACGTCCAGCGAACTGAGGCTCTCAACATAATCCACTTCAGAATTAGAGGAAATTTGGGCAAGGCTATGAAAATGTAAGTGGCGCAGATAAGACATTCATTGCCGCATGGACGATATCGTCAGAAAGACCCATTTCCCCGTATCAATTAACTCCATCACCCCCTATGGCGAGTCATAGACAAATAGACCATAGACCATAGACAATAGGTGCAGGAGTAGGGCCATGTTGGGGACCTTTGAGTCAAGCACCGCCGCCATCATCTCCAAATACTCAGTACCCCGTTCCTAACTGCCTTCTCGGGAATCATCCCCACACAATATCCCATGACTCCGCTATTTTTAATTCTACTCTGCATCTTGAAAGCATCCATAGAACCTGCCTTCCAACCGCCCTCGCCACGCTGCGGAGAATTCCCACACAGGCTCACAAAACACGTCTGTGAGAAAAAATCTTCCTCGTCTCCTTCCAAATGGCTTACTCCTTATACTTAAGCTGTTGGCCCCTGGTTCTGGACCTTTTCTCCCCCCACCAACATCGGGCACAAGTTTTTCCGTCCTGTTCCTGCGCGACCCACACTGTGAGGTCCGAACCCACTCGCGCCAAGAATTGGGCGTTGGGCCCTATCGGAGCAGTTGGGCAAACAACGCATTATTATGCCAAACAGTGGAGAATAATTATAATGTACCGAGCATTTTGACATCGTGCAACATGGTCAAATTAAATCCTAGAGTTTATACTTCACGATCATGGCATAATCCGCTTGAGCGAACAGTCCCTGCTTCCAAACTCAAGGATATAAGGTACCTAAACTAGAGTAAAATACAGTCCTGCAGATTAGTCACGTAGTGTTTCTTTAGCAGCTCCACATGTTAGACACGTCGCCGACCTTAATTATTGCCAGACAAACGCAAGACATCATTATCCTTGTTGAAAGCCTGGCCCCGTCAGCACCACAAAGACTGAACGTGACAATACACGTGCACATGGAAGGAGAATCGATTAGTAAGCCGAGACGACAAAACCTTTATTTTCTACCACGTATTAATTCCCCCAGCTGAAGTAATTAGTGCACGCGTCAGTGGTAATTATCCATTTACATAAAGGAACTGGATCAGAATGTTCAACAAGCAGGCACGTCTAGTGAAAATTTTGCAGTTAACACTAACAAAGGATATTACTCATACCATAGCTGGTGTCAGATATATGGGTTGCTAAGAATTGCAAGAAGCGTATCTTGAACCAGCTGTATAGTGGGCCGAAGAAGACAAATGGCGTCTTAAATTTAATACAGATAAGAATTAAGTATTCGCATTTTACGAAGCTCCAGCCAGTGAATATACTTTCACAGTGAACTATAGCTACAGGCACGTGATTGCATAGCATAGGGTATGATGAAAACAAAATACATCGTCTCCTTGACCGTACGCCACAACAGATATCTGGGGTGTCAAAGCAGTATTTTCCGACGCAGAGCACGTCATTAGAATGGGCAGTGGCTCCACAGACGTTGGGACGTTATGTTGCAGTAATACAACAAGACATTGTTGAGTGCTGTACTTTTTGGGATATTCTCCAATTCCAATTTGGTCACCGCCTTCATACAGGAAAGATTTCCACATAAACTGGAACTGTGCAGAAATAATTAAAACGCATTCCAGCCACGACTCGAGGAACTGTGTGTACAATAATCGCGCAGGAATGGTGGTTATCATTGAGCGTAGGCGCTTGTGTGTTGACAGGAAAAGGTGTATAAAACCACGTGTGGCAAGGACCAGTGGTGAATGCAAAGCATTGTGTTGCCCATTGTATGGGAATAAAGAACTCGAGGGCGCAAGTTCAACCAAGTTGTGTGAGGGTCAAAATAAGATATAGAAATCCCTAGAAGGAATTTCCACACAGAGGTGTGGAGGGAAATGGAAACTTGCTTCTGTCAGGAGAAAATCACGAGCAGGAACATTAACACAATTTAAAATTCGCTTTAGACCCGGATAATGGATACGTTGAAATGTCAAGGACAAAAAACAAGAAAAACGGGTGATAAAGCTCGGCAAATGAGGCGAGTAGCAGATTGTCATATTCCTGAGCATGGTCGTGGCTTGGCTTGTTTCCTGATTTGTGCCGACGGCTCACGATACTCCAATAAAATAATATAATGGGGGGCTCTCTCTCGCCACTATATTTCCCCAAGGCGCTTATTACCCAATCTCTTGTTGGCAGTCTTAATGACCGCCCCCTTGGGAAATTCCCGCAGTTTAAATATCAGCCCTTCATTTTACTTCAATTTACCGTTGGTTCATGCTGTACTACTTTCAATCCGGCATCTGCTGACCGAGCCGATATTGGCATATTATTGAATACGTTCGGCATTGACCTGATACTACGCGTTGTAGTATCCCTGTCCTAATTACCTATCCCGTCCTAGCGATTAATTCCGAAGTTGCAGGTGGAGTTGAATGAAGCAGAGCGTAAATATATACATCATTAACTTTTTGAGAAAGTAATATGACAGGTGTGAATGTTTATCGTTGCTTTATTATTATTGTCCCAATTTCTCATTTTACTGACAGCGGCAACTGGGAAACGTTTAAACACGACCACGTGTGTTTAACAATCTGGGATCCTTCTTTCTTTTAAGTTTATAGTCGTTAGTTTAGAGGTGTCAGCGCGGAAGCAGGCCCTTCGCCCGCCGAGGGTCCACTGCCGACGTTTGTCGATCCCCGCGCACGAACACAAATTTCTGGCACATACAATAAAGGGGGCTATTTGCCCAAAATTTTACTAAGCCAATTATCAACAAACTGCACGATTGTAAGTGTGGGTGGGAGGAAACTGCAGGTAACAACTGAAAAAGCCTACGCAGGTCGCAGCAAGAACTTACAAACATCTTACAGACAGCACCCAAAATCAGTATCGGTGTCTCTAAACATGTAAGGCAAAGCAATTCCACCTGCTACCGCCACCGTGCCACATAGGAAATGTAATCTAAGTTAAAACAAGAACTGGCAAGGCATATGTTGCAACCGACCAAATTGACAAATACAGTTAGTTTAGATTGGGGCAGATTATTTGCGTGGATATGATCAGCCTGATTATTGGATAGATGGCTCCTTCGAGCCCGCTCCTTAATTGGAGTTATTTATCCAAGGGGAAAATGATTGGGCGCGGAGAGGGAGGTCACTCCCCGACAGATAACTAGCGTTCGATCTGCTGCAGCATTTAGAAAGGAACCACGAGGATGTTTCCAGGAATAGAGGGTCTGAGCAATAGGCAAAGGTCGCTGAAACTTTATTCCATGCAACTGAGAAGTGTTCCTATAGAGGTGTATAATAACATGAGAGGAATTAATCGTGTAAATGCACAGAATTAGATATGGAGCAAACGCGGGCAGGTGAGACTAGTGCAGCTGGAACATGTTGGCCGCTGTGGGCAAGTTGCGCCGAAGAGCCTGTTTCTACACAATATCACACTATGACTCTAAAATGTTAATCCATAAAGGGTTGTTTGCCAGAATCTCCAGCGGGAGTGAGTTTGGTGACTGTTTTTCTTGTCTCTCACAGTGAAAAGTGGTGACGGTGTGCATTCTCTACCGGGGGAAGTGCGGTCTCTCCCGGTGCATCACTCTCTACCTGGTCGCCATGGCAACGACGGACCTGATGGTGGTGGTTACTGAGGTGATGTTCAATCGCACTATCTCCTACTACTTCCCCAACTCCTTCCTGCAGCTCACGCCGGCCTGCAGCTGCATCATTGTCCTGGTCTGCGTGGCGCGAGATACTTCAGTCTGGCTGACAGTAGCTTTCACCTTTGATCGTTTCATCGCTATTTGTCGCCAGAAGCAGAAAGCGGTGTACTGTGTTCCCAGAACAGCGGTCTCGGTGATCGCCACGGTGTGTGTGTTGTTTGTTGTGAAGAACATCCCCTGGTATTTTACCTTTATACCTGTCTATGTCGCCGACAATGTCCCGTGGCTGTGCCAGTCCATGCCAACCTTTTACACGCTCCCTGCGTGGATTGGGTACGACTGGCTTCACCGAATTCTCACCCCGTTCCTTCCCTTTTTCTTCATTTTACTCTTCAACGCTCTGACCGTGTGGCACATCGTGCAAGCAAACAGAGTTCGCAGGCGGTTGTTCTCGAAAGGGGGCGACGACCCTGTCGACCCAGAAGCAGAGAGCAGGAGAAAATCGATCATGTTGCTGTTCGCCATCTCAGGGAGTTTCATCCTGTTGTGGATGCCTTATGTGGCCAACTTTCTGTATTATCGCATCACGGCGACTCACTATTATTCAGGGGCGAGTGATCCCGGTTATATCCTACAGCAAATGGCTTACATGTGCCAGCTCTCCAGCACCTGTATTAACTCCTGCATTTACCTGGTCACACAGGCTAGGTTTAGAGAGGAACTGAAGAAAATGGTCCGCACTCCTATTCTGCACATTGTTGGCTTATTCAAATAAACATCCCGCCGAATTCATTGACAATGTGTCGTGGCTCGTTGTTGTAATAGAAATTTATTACACTGAGCGTGGATGGGTGCCCATTGACTGCTTGGTGTGTTTTAATTCCGCTCATACCTTTTGTTGTAATCCTGCTGGTCATAAATTAATAAGTAATTTCAGCAGTTGCAGAAACACATTTGTTTATGCGGGCGACACAGTCTAAGTTCGTGAAGCAGGTGAATAGTGCTGCGGAATATCCGATCGCCTCAGTAACAAATCCGCACATTGAGCGGAGTTCAATGGCTCTTCAAGAGTCGTTGGTCCTGGCGCCAGATCCTGACATTCCTGTCAACATCCACTCGGGACCCCAATGGCTGAGCCATTGGTAATTTTCGAGTTTCCATCCAATCAAACCTATTATCCAGTCCGACATGTGGTGTTTCTGTCAATCGCCTAGAATTGTGACCCTCTTTCCACAAATACTGCGGTCAATGATGTTCCGCTCACACCGCTTGGAGAATGTTACCCTCTATCCACATTGCATGGTGCACTGATGGCTTGGTATTAACGGGATGACTTCAACGAGGTTAGAAAATGGATGCAAGTATATATAGGGTTAAGGCACAGACGTTTTTCGAGAGTAAGGGAAACAAGAGCTAGAGTGCATCTGTTTCAGGTGAGAGGGGAACGATTTTACCATGACCCGAGAGACCGTTTTACACACATAATGAGGTGTATAAACGAAACCATTTGCCAGAGCGAGTCGTTGAGGAAGATGAAATAAAAACAATAAAAAAATCTTTGGACGGGTACGTTTAATGGGAAGCTTGAGAGGCATATGAGGTAAACGCCAACTAATGGGACGTGGCATCATAGTCTGCATGGACGAAATGTTCCTGTGTGGATGACTCTGTGCTCCATTATTCACGTTTATCGATCTGAAAAAAGCTACAGGTCATAGCCGTTGGCTCTGATGGGTTTGTGGCAGCTATCTCTTGGCCGGATACTCGGATATTGTTAGACTCATAGCGAGTCATAGACTCATGCAACATTTAAATCGGCCCTCAGACCAATATGCCCACGCCGACTGCCCCATCTACAACTGTCACATGTGCACGCGCTTGGCATAAAACTCTAAACCTATCCTGTCCATGTGCCTGTCTAAAATGTCTCTTGCCTCAAATACCTTCTCCGGCAGCGCTTTCCATACACAAACCACGCAGTGCATTTACTTGATCTATTCCTGGCATGATCGTGTACACCTTTACAAGATCACACCTGATCCTCCTGCACTCCGAGCTACAAAGCACTCTCCTACTCAAACCAGATAAAACAGTTGAGCGTCAAGAATGATGAATTTTCATCTGGACAGGGACCGGAGGAGTAGAATTCCCGCAAGTCTTATAACATCACATCATTATAACAGTCCACATCATCGCCAGATGCTTGCAGCTTTATGACATCGTTCCTGAACTGCTAAAGAAGGAGCGGTGACAGAAACGAAATTAGCGAATGAGCGCGATTCATCATTTGCCTTTGGGTGTTGGAAGGAATTTTGCCGAAGGAGGCATCGGTCTTGAACATCGAACTTGACGCATTCGATATACCGAGCGATACGATATTAAATTTTAAAGAGCTGGTACTTAGTGGGCTGAAAGATGGCAGAAGGAGTTTAATGCTGTTAAATGTGAAGTGCTACATCTTGGCAGGACAAATCAAAATAGGAAGTACATGGTAAATGGTAGGGAATTGAGGAATGCTGTGGAACAGAGGGATCTAGGAATAACTGTGCATAGTTCCCTGAAGGTGGAATCGCATGTAGATAGGGTGGTAAAGAAAGCCTTTGGTGTGCTGGCCTTTATAAATCAGAGCATTGAATATAGGAGTATTTCTACTCTAACTTCCCTCAATGTCCTAGGGAATATCCTGTCAGGACCTGGAGACTTATCCACTTTTATATTTTTCAAAAGTGTCAGTACTTCCTCCTCTTTGGAGCAGGGAAGTAATGTTGAATTTGTACAAGGCATTGGTAAGACCAATTCTGGAGTATGGTGTACAATTTTGGTCGCCTAGTTATAGGAAGGATGTCAACAAAATAGAGAGTGTACAGAGGAGATTTACTAGAATGTTGCCAGGGTTCCAGCAACTATGTTACAGAGAAAGGTTGAACAAGTTAGGTCTTTATTCTTTGGAGCGCAGAAGGATAAGGGGGGACTTGATTGAGGTCTTTAAAATGATGAAAGGATAGACAGAGTTGACGTGGATACGTTTTTCCATTGAGGGTAGGAAGATTCAAACAAGAGGGCATGACATGAGAATTAAGGGACAGAAGTTTCGGGGTAACGAGAGGGGGAACTTCTTTACTCAGAAGGTTGGTGCTGTTTGGAATCAGCTTCCAGCAGAAGTGGTGGAGGCAGGATCGATTTTAACATTTAAGAGTAAAGTGGATAGGTATATGGACGTGAAGGGAATGGAGGGGTATGGTCTGAGTGCAGGTAGATGGGACTAGGGGAAAACAAATGGTCGGCACGGACTGGAAGGGCCGAGAGGGCCTGTTTCCGTGCTGTAATTGTTATATGGTTATATGGTTATATGGTACTCAACAGCAGAAATATCTACCGGACTGACCAAGACAGACGCTCTATACGGAACCCACCTGGACACGAAAGGGTATATGTTCAGTTTACTCGACTGTTAAGGCGCATTTGACGGGATGGCCACTTTATTAAACTAGAAACGTTCTTTGTGGAAATTCTGGAATCAGTCTCTTGATCGGACCTTTCATGTGTTAAGCATTTATTTGCGATCTCCCAATTCACCTCGTCACTGCCCAGTACCTCGTGCTAGTGAGGGCAGGACAAAGAAGATAGGGGATCTTAATGTGTGGCTGGGGGGCTGGTGCAGGGAGCAAGGATTTAGCTTTGTAGACGACTGGCATCTCTTCTGGCATAGGGGTGACCTGCACAAAAGGGACGGGTTACGCCTTAACTGGAGGGGGATCGACGTTCTGGCAGGCAGGTTCGCTAGGGCTACATGTTGGGTTTAAAACTAAATAGTGGGGGGGGGGGGGGGGGGTTGACAAATTGGGAGTATGAAAATGGAGTTAAAGCGGAAGTCAGTACAGGAAAAGTTACAAAAGACACCTATCTCGAAATACATTTCGAGAAGGGATAAGGGTGTAAGGTCAGGAACAACTGAGCGGTGAGAGGGGGGGGGGGGGGTGCATACCGAAGTCAAAGTGCTGGATATGAATGCGCGAAATATAAATAAAGTGGACGATCCTGAGGCTCAGTTAGAAATTGAAAAGTATGATCTTGTGGGAATTACAGAGACATGGCTGCAAGAGGGCCAGGGCTGGGAACTGAATATTCATGGATATACGTCCTATCGAAAAGACAGACAGTTGTTAAGAGGGTGCGGGGCAGCTCTGTTGGTGAGGAATGAAATCCCGTCCCTTGCAAGGGGTGACATTGAAACAGATGTGGAGTCAGTATGGATAGAGCTACGGCATTGTAAGGGTAAAAATACCCAAATAGGACTTATCTAGAGGCCCCCAAACAGTAGCCTGGATATTTGGTGCAAGTTGAATCAAGAGTTCAAATTAGCATATCGTAAAGATAAAGCTACGGTTGTTATGGGCGATTTCAACATACAGGTAAACTGGGAAATTCGGGTTGGTACAGGACACCAAGAAAGGGTGTTTGTGGAGTGCCTCCGTGATGGATTCTTAGAGCAGCTTGAACTGGAGCTCGCAGGAAAAAGGAAATTCTGGATTTAGTGTTGTGTAATGAACCGGATTTGATAAGGGAACTTGAGGTTAAAGATCCATTAGGCGGAAATGACTATAATAGGATAAGATTTAATCTTAATTTTAGAGTTAAATGGGTAAATCGAAGGTGTCAGTATTACAGTTGAACAAAGGGGACTATGGAGCCATGAGGGAGGACCTTGCCAAAGTTGACTTAAAAGATGCCCTAGCAGCGATGACAGTGAAACAACAATGACAGGCATTTTTGGGAATAATACAGAAGGGGCAGGATCAGTTCATTCCAAAGAGGAAGAAAGATTCCTACGGGAGTAAGGGGCAACCGTGGCTGACAAGGGGATTCAGGAACAGTATAAAAATAAAAGAGATGTACAACATGTCAAAGATGATCGAGAAGCCAGAGGATTGGGTAATGTTTAAAGAACAACAGAAGATAACTAAAAAGGTAATACGGGGAGAAAAGATCAGGTACGAAGGAAAGATAGCCAAGAATATAAAGGACGATAGTAAAAACTTATTTAGGTGTGTGAGAGGAAAAAATTGTTAAGACCAAAGTTGGACCCTTAAAGACTGAAACATGTGAATTTATTATGGGGTCAAGGAAATGGCAGATGAATTGACAAGTACTTTGGATCTGTCTTCACTAATGGGGGACACCGGCAATTTTCCTGATACATCTCTTATACATAAGAGGCCAGTGGATCTGGGGTGACTGAGGAACCGAAGGAAATCCACATTAGGCAGTAAATGGTGTTGGATAGACTGATGGGACTGAAGGCTAATAATTCCCCAGGAATTGCATCTGCATTGGTCTGCATCCCAGGGTACATAAGAAGTGGCTCTAGATATCGTGGACGCATCGGTGACCCATTTTCCAATGTTCTATAGATCCAGGATCAGTCCTGTGAATTGGAGGGTCGCTAATGTTCTCCCACTTTAGAAAAAATGCGGTAGCGAGAAAACAGGGAAGTAAAGACCAGTTAGCCTGAAGTCGGTGGTGGGGAAGATGCTGGACTCAATCATAAAATATGAAATAGCGGCAATTATGGATAGCAGTAACATGATCCGTCCGAGTCATAATGGATTTACGAAGGGAAATTATGCATGACTAATCATCTGGAATTTTTTGAGGATGTATCTAGGAAAATTGACAAGGGAGAGCCAGTGGATGCAGTGTACTTGGACTTTCAGAAAGCATTTGATAAGGTCCCGCATAGGAGAATAGTGGGCAAAATTAGGGCACATGGTATTGTGGGTAGTATGCTGAAATGGATAGTAAATTGTTTGGCAGAGAGGGAACACAGTATAGGGATTAACGGGTCCCTTTCAGATTGACAGGCAGTGACCAGTGGGGTACCACAACGCTCGGTGCGGGGACCGCAGCTATTTACAATATAGATTAATGATTTATATAAATGGATTCAATGTGACATTAGCAAATTTGCAGATGACACAGAGATGGGTGGCTATATGAACTGTGAGGAGGATGCTATGAGAATGCATGGTGACTTGGACAGGTCGGGTGAGTGGGCAGATGAATGGCAGATGCAGTTTAATGTGGATACATGTGAGATTATCCACTTTGGTAGCAAACATAGGAAGGCAGATTATTATCTAAATGGTGTCAAGTTGGGAAAAGGGGAAGCACAACGGGATCTGGGGGGATCGTTTTTCATTAGTCAATGAAAGTAAGCATGCGGGTACAGCAGGCAGTGAAGAAAGCGAATGGCGTGTTGGCCGTCATAACAAGAGGAATTGAGTATAGGAGCAAAGAGATCCCCCTGCAGTTGTAGTGGTTCCTAGTGAGACAACACCTGTAATATTGTGTGCAGTTTTGGTCTCCAAATTTGAAGAATGACATTCTTGCTATTGGGGGAGTGCAGCGTAGGTTTACAACTTTAATTCCCTAGATGGCGGGGTTGTCATGTGCCCGGAGAATGGAACGGCTGAGCTTGTATACTATGCAATTTAGAAGGATGAGAGGGTATCTTATTGAAACATATAAGATTATTAAGGGTTTGGGCAGGCTGGGGGTAGGAAACGTGTTCTCGATGTTGGGGAGGTCCCAAACGAGGGGCCACAGTTTAAGAAGGAATGGTAAGCCATTTAGAACGGAGGTAAGGAAACACTTCGTCACACAGAGAGTTGTGAGTCTGTGGAATTCTCTACCTCAGATGGCGGTATAGGCCGGTTCTCTGGGTACTTTCAATGGAGAGCTAAATATGGCTATAAAATACAGCGGAGTAAAATACAGGGATATGGGAATAAGGAAGGAATGGGGTACTATATTGTGGATCAGCGGTACTGGCGCAAAGGGTCGAATGGCCTAATCCTGCACCTATTGTCTAATTGTAATCAATTTGCATATTTCAGCAAGGTCTGGTTCTGTTCTACTTAAGCCCAAATAATTGTGTCTTGCCCACTCAATCTTTCCTCATATGCGGCAATCGCCATGCCAAAAGAGAATATGATAAAACTAAACTGGATCTAATCTATCTACTATACTAGACTAAGTGGGACCCGTCGGGTTCCAGCTTCATACGGGAGGGCTGGTCTCCGAACGCAATATTCCATCTCTCCACCAATTCCAATATTGCTGGCGGTGGAGGGGGGTGGGGCTTTCTGGAGTGCTAGCGTGGGTGTTGTGGGCCGAAGGGACTGGGTTCCAGAGGGCTAGTATGGGCATTGTGTGCCGAATGGATTCTTGGCCTGGCAGCTTAGTCACTCAGGCCTTACAGGCTGGAAGCTCAGTAACTCAGGCCTGGCGGCATGGCAGCTAGAAACTGCCAGAAATTCTGCCCAAAACAGGTGACAGACTATGTGAGAGAGAGAGAGAGAAGTGGGAGAAGGTGGAGAATCAATTTTAGATGTTTTCTTTTTTTTACAAATCGCAGCAATGAGGAAAGTCTATCCTTGCGTGGATCTCTAGAGCGCTAGTATGGATGTTGTGTGCTGAAGGGACTGGTTACCAGAGGGCTAGTATGGACATTATGGACTGAATGGGTTCTTGGACTCGCAGTTCAGTGAGTCATGTCTGGTAGGCTGCAGCTCACTAAGCCTTGGCTGATGGGCTGGCACTTCAGCCACTTAGAGCTGGTGGGCTGGCTGTTTGCTCACTCATGGCTGGTGGGCTGGCAGTCCAGTGACTTCTGGCTGATGGGCTGGCAGTTCACTTACTCATGGCTGATGGGCTGGCATTCCAGTCACTCACGGCTGGTGGGATGGCAGTTCACTCAGTCACCCCTCCTCCCTTCACACCCCCTCTCTGCTCCTTGCAATTCCCTTCACCCAACGCATTCAGTCCATCTCCCCTCAACCTCCCCCCTATGCACTATTAGTGGCTCACCGACAGCGCAGCCATTCCTGCCTATTAGATTCCCATTGCGATGAAGAACAAGCAGGCATGACACGTGGAAAACATTTTTATTAAAGTTTAAAATGTGAATGACTCTTAAAATATGACAACAATTTAAATGTTAAAGATGAGATATATTGTTCCGTTCTTTCTTGTTGTGCCTCTTTTTGTGTCCTGCTGCTCACTGCCTCTTGATGCCTCTTTGCTGTTCATAAAAAAAGAGACCATTTTAATTTAGATAGATTGAGCGGTCAAATTTTAACGAAGAAAATCTGCGAATTCACCTAAAAAGTCATCATTCAGGCCAGAAATACAATCTCACAGCACTTCACACGAGTGCAAGCCAGCCAGCAAATCCAATCTCACAGCACTTCAAGCGGAGTACAGGCCAGAAAATCCAATCTCACAGCACTTCAAGCGCATTGCAGGCCAGCCAGAAAATCCAGTACCACAGCACTTCAAGCGGAGTGCAGGCCAGTCAGCAAATCCAATCTCACAGCACTTCAAGCGGAGTGCATGCCAGCCAACAAATCCAATCGCACAGCACTTCAAGCGGACTGCAGGCCAGCAAATCCAATCTCACAACACTTCAAGCGGAGTGCAGGCCAGCGAATCCAATCTTACAGCACTTCAAGCGGAGTGCAGGCCAGTAAATCCAATCTCACAGCACTTCAAGTCCACCAAATCCAATCTCACAGCACTTCAAGCGGAGTGCAGGCCTGCCAGCAAATCCAATCTCACAGCACTTCAAGCGGAGTGCAGGCCAACCAGCAAATCTAATCGCACGCCACTTCAAGCGGACTGCATGCCAGCAAATCCAATCTCACAACACTTCAAGCGGAGTACAGGCCGGCAAATCCAATCTCACAGCACTTCAAGCAGAGTGCAGGCCAGCAAATTCATGCAAACACACACACACACACACTCATACACTCTTGAATCTACTCACACGACTGAGTGCAGGCCAGCCAGCAAATCCAATAGCACAGGACATGAAGCAGTGTGCACGCCAGCCAGCAAATCCTATCTGAAAGCACTTTCAGCGGAGTGCAGGCCAGCCAGCAAATCCAATTTGAGAGCACTTCAAGCGTGGTGCAGGCCAGCCAGTAAATCCAATCTCACAGCACTTCAAGCGGAGTGCAGGCCAGTCAGCTAATCCAAATACACAGCACTTCAAGCGGAGTGCAGGCCAGCAAATCCAATCTGACAGCACTTCAAGCAGAGTGCTGTCCAGCAAATGTATACAAATACACACACATACACTCACACACACACACACATACACAGACTCACACACACACAATCACACACATATACACTCACGCACTCTCACACACACACACACACATTCACACACACAGACTCACACACACACAATCACGCACACAGCCACACACACTCACACACACATACTCACTCAAACACACGCACTCACTCACACACTCACTCATGCAGTCACATACACACACACATACACTCTCACACACACACACACACATACACTCACACACACGCAAACTCTCTCACACATACACTCACACACCATATAACCATATAACCATCTAACAATTACAGCACGGAAACAGGCCCTCTCGGCCCTTCCAGTCCGTGCCGACCATTTGTTTTCCCCTAGTCCCATCTACCTGCACTCAGACCATACCCCTCCATTCCCTTCACGTCCATATACCTATCCACTTTACTCTTAAATGTTAAAATCGATCCTGCCTCCACCATTTCTGCTGGAAGCTCATTCCACACAGCCACCACCCTCTGAGTAAAGAAGTTCCCCCTCACGTTACCCCGAAACCTCTGTCCCTTAATTCTCATGTCATGCCCTCTTGTTTGAATCTTCCCTACCCTCAATGGGAAAAACGTATCCACGTAAACTCTGTCTATCCCTTTCATCATTTTAATGACATTCATCATTGAGGTAATCAAGTCCCCCCTTAACCTTCTGCGCTCCAAAGAATAAAGACCTAACTTGTACAACCTTTCTCTGTAACATAGTTGCTGGAACCCTGGCAACATTCTAGTAAATCTCCTCTGTACTCTCTCTATTTTGTTGACATCCTTCCTATAACTAGGCGACCAAAATTGTACACCATACTCCAGAATTGGTCTTACCAATGCCTTGTAAAATTTGGTGGGCCGTTCGGCTGTTGATAGCTGCCTTGATTCAGGGATCTGTTTTGGAATTATCTGTGACATGTGTACCTTCTTTTCATCCTCCACAAAGAGATGGGCAATTCTAAAATCATTTTTGCAACCTCAGTCAAAACTGCTAAAAATTTGTCAGACCCTACGTGGGGGGCACATGCAAAAGCCACAGAAGCTATCGCTGATGCCCTCAGCCATTTGTACTCTGATGTTAATGTGAAGGGTAATACCAGGCTTCAGGCTAACAATCTTTTACAGAAAATGGAAGCACTGAAATTCGTGTTTATGCTGCATTTTTGGACCCGTCTGCTAGGTCATTTCCACAAGGTCAACAAAGCCATTCAGAAATCCAAATTGATGTTGAGTACTTGTGCAAGTTTGTACTGTACACTTCAGGATTTTTTAAGAAAAATTACAGAAGATTTTGATGACCTTGAGCAACAAGCAAAGGCCACCTTGCCAGATGTTAACCACAGAACTGTCACAGGGAGACAAAGAGTAAGGAAATGGCAAGGAAAGGATGGCGGTGCACCTGGTCCTGAAGCTTTAGATAAACTCTCTTCAAGAGATAAGTTTAGGATAAAATCATTTATTCCAATAATAGATGCACTTGAAACCAATTTATAAAGAAGAGGTACTGTGTACACTGAAGTTGCACAGCAGTTTTCCTTTCTTGCTAATCTGACCACATCTAAGCAAGAAATTCAGCAAGGTGTTGAACTGTTGATGGAAGCATACCCAGAAGATGTTGACCTGAAACTTACTGATTAAATTTTGCACTTTCACTCGTATGTGAGACAAAGCCATAGGCATACAGAAGAGCACTGTCTGTCTCATACAGACCGTTATCAAATAATATACAAGGAAACAATTAATATGGCCTTCCCTAATGTGGAAGCAATCTTGTGGCTGTTTCTTAGCTTAATGGTCACCAACTGCACGGGAGAGAGGTCTTTTTCAAGACTCAAAAGAATTTAAATGAATTAAGGTCCACAATTTCTCAAGAGGGGTTGTCTGCAATGAGCATTCTGTGCATTGAAAGTGACAACCTTGGACAAACAGATCTTGGTGAACTTCTGGACGATTTTGCTATGAAGAAGACGAGAAGAAAACATTTTTGCTCTCATTTGTAGTTTCTTTATTTCTTAATCTTCCACATTCAATTCAAGAGATGCTTATTGTCACATGCAGCTATTGGTACAATGACATTTCGGTCACCATTCGACATCGGAACGGGAGAACATTCTCAGCGGCTTGGACTTCTGAATCGGCCACTTCCCACCGGAGACCGCGGTTCCCGAAGTCCACAGGCTGAGCTGGGCGGAGATTCACGCTGGCGGCCCTCGGCAAAGGGTCCCACGGCTCTGCGATGTTGAAATCAGCGCCGCCCGAGGCTGGCAGTTCCGCAAACCACAACTCCACGATGTTGAATCAGCAAGCCCAACACTCCAGAGCTTCAAACGGCGATCCAGGTAAGGCATCGCCCGCTCCGCGGTGAATCCAATATGTATTTTAAAACCAACTGTTTAATGACAACATACAGTAGGATCTAAAAGTGTCACACCGTCACTGTCGGGTAGTCATGGTCCTCTAGTCGTGGGGGATTGGGATGGGGGGCTCACAAGTGAAATAGCTTAGGGCCTCTCTTCATCTGAATCCGGTCCTGGTTGCACGTAAGGTCACCGATCAAAATATCTCCAGACTTACGAGTGGTACGTGGAAAAGTAAGTTTTCTATCATTATGTATATTTTGGCAAATAATAATATGTTCTGACAGCTTAAACACCCACTCCCTTTCAATAGGACATTGTCAATTTTCTGACGTTGATTATGTCCAATTAACAATTATGCCTTTCCTTGGCTTGCATCTGAGTAAAATCTAATTCAAAACCCACGTATGGTTTGCAATTTTTTTAATGATACACTTTCCTTCAGAGGCGTTTTATTTTTGTATGTCAAAACCCACTTGAGAACCATGGGCGATTTAAACATTTTACTGCCAGATTTATCACTTCTGAAACTTTTTATATTGCAAAGGATCCTAGAAAAAACACAAATAATGCCTCATTGTTGATGAAATGCAGTGAGCAAACGCGATTATTCCCTATATTTTAAATCCCGATATCTGCATGGCCAATGTTCGCCAAGCACTTTGGCTGTTGTTGTCCCTTCAGCTCTGGCTTCTATCTACCGTCATTTCTCGTCAATTTTAGAATTCTGAAGTAGGATAAATGTCTCTCACGCTTATCCCGATTTCCTTAATTGTTTATAGCGCAAAAATTGACAATTTCGGCGGGTTTTAACGGGCCCGCTACGTTGGAAACAATGGTCAGTGCTTACCTGCAGTTCATCGTGTGTACTCCAGTTGGCATAGCGTAGCAACAATACGGGTCACGGGTCGTGACCCGACTGCCGTGCAACGTCCCTATACGTAAATAGCAGGACAGACAAAGGAGAGTCTGTTGTTTACTTAAATATTCAGAAATCCTTTGACAAGGCACCACGCGTGAGCCTGCTGAGGATGATGAGAGCCCACGGTATTAAAGTGCAGATGGATAGCAGGATGGCTGGATGGCAGAAGACAAAGAGTGGCAATAAAGACAGCTTTTACTGGTTGGCTGCCAGTGACTAGCGGAGTTCCATGTGTGCGCTGTTGGGGCCGCTGCTCTTCACCTTGTGTATTGATGATTTGGACAAGGGAATTGAAGGTTTGTGTTGAGGTTTGCGGATCATTGGAAAATAGGTGGAAGAGCAGTTAATGTTGGGATAGCAAGGACTCTGCAGAGAAACGACGGGTTTGAGAGTGTGGGCAGAGAAGTGGCAGATGGAATATAGTGTACCAAAGTTGTAGTCATTAATTTGGTGGTAGGAATATTTCTATGGGTTATTGATCGGGGACGATCAGCCATGATCGCAATGAATGGCGGTGATGGCTCGATGGGCCGAATGGCCTCCTGCAGTACCTATTAACTTACAAAATTCTTGAGGGGTTGGACAGGCTAGATGCAGGACGATTGCTCCCGATGTTGGTGAGGTCCTGAACAAGGGGTAAGGATAAGGGGGGATTCCTTTAGGACCGAGATGAGTAAAACATTTTTCACATATAGAGTAGTGAGTCTCTGGAATTCTCTGCCCCAGAAGGTAGTTGAGGCCAGCTCATTGGCTATATTTAAGAGGGAGTTAGATGTGGCCCTTGCGGTTAAAGGGATCAGGGGGTATGGAGAGAAGGCAGGTACAGGATACTGAGTTGAATGATCAGCCATGATCATATTGAATGGCGGTGCAGACTCGAAGGGCCGAAGGGCCTACTCCTGCGCCTATTTTCTATGTTTCCATGTTTCTATTTTCTATGTTTCTATGTTTCTATTTTCTAAATGGAGAGCGAATCCAGAAATCGGAGCTGCAAGGGGACTTAGGAATGTTGGTGCAGCACACCCAAAATGTCAATCTGCAAGGTACCCGAATGTAGCGCCGACAGACAAGTAGCTAAAGCAAAGAAGTCGAAGCCAAAGAACCGAATACAAACGAGGCCGACACGCCAATATACGGAAATAGTCCAAAGACGAAACGCCTACCAACCGAAAGGATGGGACGCCTAAATACAAACTAACCGAAAGGGCGGAACGCCTAAAAGCCAATGAACCGAAAGGCTGCATCGCCTGAAAGCAAACTTACCGAATGGCTGCTCTGTCGAAACGCCGCCTACCCGAAAGGCGGCGTCGCCTACAAGCCAAAGGACCGACTGCCGCTTAACAGAAAAGTCCAATAACGGATTTGACGTTGCTGGGGGCGGGACATGTCAGCGATTGGTCCACACCCCGCGTCAATCACATCACTGTGAAGGCATGAACATTGTCCCAAACCTTCGCTCCACCCGACCCACAGCCCGCGGAGGGTGGCCGTGGGAGAGTGGGGGCTGTCCCGAGGGATGCAGACCTTTGGCCTCTTTTAACTGGTGCTTGGGTTCAGGCTGCCCAGTCACCTATGGCTTGTGTGGGAAAATGAACCCCACGCTCCCGTCTCCCCTTCTCTCTTCTTTCAGAGCAGCCATTCGGTAAGTTTGCTTTCAGGCGATGCAGCTTGCGGTTCGTTGACTTTTAGGCGTCCCACCCTTTCGGTTTGTTTGCATTTTGGCGTCCCATCCTTTCGGTTAGACTATTTTGGTTCATTGGCGCTTCGGCCTCATTTCTATTCGGTTCTTTGCCATCAACTTCTTTGCTTCGGCTTCTTGTCTGTCGGCGTCGCGCCCGCACACGAATCTGCAAGTGGAATCCGTAGTAAAGAAAGCAAACTCAATGCTAGAATTTATTTCCAGAGGACTTGTATACAAAAACAGTGATGTAATGTTGAGACGCTATAAGACACTGGTAAGGCCGCATTTAGAATATTGAGAACTCTTTTGAGCAACATATCTGAGGATGGATGTGCTGGCTCTGGAGAGAGTCCAGAGGATGTTTACATGAATGATCATTGGAATGGGTAGGTTAACCTATGATGAGCTTATGTCGGCACTGGGCCTGTACCCGCTAATATTTGGGAAAATGTAGTGGACCTATTGAAACATACAGAATAGTGAATGGCTTGGATAGAGTGGAGAGGATGTTTCCAGCAGTGGGAGAGTGTGGAACTAGAGGTCATAGCCTCGGAATTAAAGGACGTTTAAGGAAAGAGATGAGGGGAAATGTCTTTAGTCAGTCGTAAATTTGTGGAATTATTTGCCACAGAAGGCTTCAGAGGCAAGTCAGTTGATATGTTTAAGGCAGAGATAGATGGATTTTTGATTAGTACATGTGTAAGTGATTATGGGTAGACGGCAGGAATATGGGGTTTGGAGGGAGTAGACCTGATGGTCCTAATGGCCTAATTCCACTACAATCACTTATGACCTTATGATCAATAATTGATTTTTTCTTCAGCACTCTTCAATCTCCTCAATTCACTGAGCATCGTCCTGGGCCAAACGGTGTGTAGTTATGCTGTACCGCTTGTGCTCGAGGTTTATTGCGCTGGCGGTTCGTTTCATACCTGCATTTCTCTGCTGCGGTGTTGAATGAAACTAGCTTTGTTCTCGTTATTTATGGAATCATCCCGTGGATCTGCTTGTCCGAAATTAAGGGCAGCACAGTGGCGCAACTGGTAGAGCTGCATCCTCACAGCGGCAGAGACCTCGGTTCGATCTTGAGCGCAGGTACTGTGTTTGTGAAGTTTGCTTGTTCGCCCTGTGACGGTGTTCTTCGGTTTCATGCCACATCTCAAACATATGCGGGGTTGGAGATTAAATAACCTATCTGTATTTCCCTTAATGTGTGAACGTGTTACCAACGGTTGGAATTAATTTAGTTTGATTAAAGTAACGGATTTCATGCTGTCTGGTCGTATTGAAATTACTTTGGATTCTGGATTATGGACCAGACTTTCATGGAAGGTCGATATTTATATTCATCTAATTAATTCCAGTTGGAATTAAGATACTATTCTTGCCTTTGGGTGATGTTGATTATTGTATAGTAGCTGTTAATTAGCTGAATTAGCACAAATATTATTTAAGGAATCGGACGGAGAGTGATCCTGACCATGCATGGGAAGGTGAATGATTAATGTAAAACTCACTCACTCACTTTATCTCTTGCAGTTCAGCACCTTGGAGATTATTAGCTGAGCTACAAGCATGGTTGCCGCTGAGAGCGCGTTTCGAGTATGTGTTGAGTATTAGTCACTCTCCGGGACGCAAAGATTATTTTAAACTGAATGTGCAAGAATGATTTACTATTTTTTAAGAAGAACAAATGCAGCAAATCATTAACTGTAAACATAGGTGACGATCATGTTCCAAAACGTCCACGGGCGATCATAATTGCGGAGCTTACTGTTGTGCAATGTTCAACAGGCTGATGGTCTTTAGTAAGAAGCTGTTCTTGAACTTGATGATTACGATTTTCAGGCTCCTGTACCTTCTTCCCGATGTTTGAAACAATGAGCACATGGCCAGTGTAAGAAAGGCAGATGGTCCTACGATATGTGCAAGAAATTCCCAAAACGTATGAATACCGCCAGCAATTTGACCCATTATATGATGAGATGAACACTCTTTGTTGTTTCTAACTGAATCCCTCACCTAACCGTCATCTGCCATGCCATGAAATTACCTGC
Source organism: Okamejei kenojei (assembly GCA_035221665.1). Classification (NCBI taxonomy): domain Eukaryota; kingdom Metazoa; phylum Chordata; class Chondrichthyes; order Rajiformes; family Rajidae; genus Okamejei; species Okamejei kenojei. Next base: position 3,884,253 of record CM069172.1, read on the forward strand.
AATGTCGTCATGTGTTTTCTACTATTTTAAGAATCATTGTTTATTAGCGTTGAATCCCATCCCAACGGAGGTCGGCTTCCACAAATGCATATAATCCAGCTGATAAAATACAGTACGTTTTCTGACCCAGAAAATATAACTGTTCGGTAATCCATTTTGTCCTTTCTTATTTTCAGTGAATTTATTGGCAATGCTGATACTGTCCCGTGAGGCCCACAGGAGCCGTTGGAAGAAGAGGAGGAGGGGGAGGAGGGGGAGGAGTGACACCCGACCGGTAAGGTTTAAAATCAAGCGCGGGGCTTGTTTTTTCAGAGGCCCACAGGAGCCGTTGGAAGAAGAGGAGGAGGGGGCGGAGCGACACCCGACCGGTAAGGTTTAAAATCAAGCGCGGGGTTTGTTTTTTCAGAGGCCCACAGGAGCCGTTGGAAGAAGAGGAGGAGGGGGCGGAGCGACACCCGACCGGTAAGGTTTAAAATCAAGCGCGGGGCTTGTTTTTTCAGAGGCTTACCGACATCCATAACATTCCATTTGGAGAAGTGGGTTTTTTGTTTTTGTTTTGTTTGTTTTTTAGAAAGCCGCTGATTGGTGGGAAGTGGACTAGGGAAAGCAGCTGATTGGCAGTCAGATTCCAGCAGTTTGTTGTGTACTTTGTATTGTGTTGCTATTGTATCCTGTGTAAGGGGGGAGTATGAAGGCAAGGGCGGTGTACTGTTCTGGATGTCAGATGTGGGAGGTCAGGGAATCTGATAGCCCTCCAGACATCCACATCTGCGCCAGGTGTTGAGATGGAGCTCCTAAAGGACTGTGTTAGGAACCTGGAGCAGCAGCGCGATGACCTCCGTCTGGTCAGGGAGAGTGAGGAGGTAATAGAGAGGAGCTACAGGGAGGTAGTCACTCCCAAACCACAGGAGGCAGACAAGTGGGTCACAATTAGGAAGGGCAAGGGGCAGAGGCAGGGGCTAGAGAGTACCCCTGTGACTGTGCACCTGGAAAATAGGTACTCGGGTTTGAGTACGATTGGAGGGGACAGCCTAGCTGGGGGCAGCAACAGCGGCCGGGCCTCCGGCACAGAGACCGGCCCTGATGCTCAGAAGGGTAGCAAAAAGAGGAGGGCAATTGTAATAGGGAACTCTACAGTTAGGGGGTCGGATAGGCGATTCTGTGGACGCAGTCGGGAGACCCGGATGGTAGTATGCCTCCCTGGTCTTACTTGTGTCAGAACGTGTCCAAAAGATTCTGATAAGGGAGGGAGAGGAGCCTGATGTTGTGGTACACATAGGTACCAATGACATAGGCAGAAAAAGTGACGAGGTCCTGAAGGGAGAATTTAGGGAGTTGGGGGGAAAGTTAAGGAGAAGGACCAAAAGGGTAACGATTTCAGGATTACTGCCTGCGCCGCGTGACAGTGAGAGTAGGAATGAAATGAGGTGGAGGATAAATGCGTGGCTGAGGGACTGGTGCAGTGGGGAGGGATTCAAGTTTCTTGATCACTGGGACCTCGTTTGGGGAAGGCATGATCTGTACACAAAGGACGGGTTGCACTTGAACCCGAGGTGGACCAATATCCTGGCAGGGAGATTTGCAAAGGCTACTGGAGAGACATTAAACTAGAAAGGCTGGGGGGAGGGACTCTGGTAGAGGGGGCTAGGGGTCAGGGTGTGGGGCAAGAGGCAGAGAAGGGAAGCACTCGGACCCAAAATGTAGGCGAGAAAGATTAAAAAGATAATAGACAGAGAATAAGGGATGGTGGGTTTCAAAAATGTGTACATTTTAATGCTAGGAGCATTGTAAGTAAGGTGGATGAACTTAGAGCCTGGATTGACACCTGGAAATATGATGTTGTGGCAATCAGTGAAACATGGTTGCAGGAGGGCTGTGATTGGAAACTAAATATTCCAGGATTTCGTTGCTTCAGGTGTGATAGAATTGGAGGGACCAGAGGTGGAGGTGTTGCATTGCTTGTCAGAGAAGATATTACAGCAGTGCTTTGGCAGGATAGATTAGAGGGCTCGTCTAGGGAGGCTATTTGGGTGGAACTGAGAAGTGGGAACGGTGTAGCAACACTTTTAGGGGTGTACTATAGACCGCCAAATGGGGAGCGAGATTTGGAAGAGCAAATATGTAAGGAGATAGCAGATATTAGTAGTAAGCACAAGGGAGTGATTGTGGGAGATTTCAATTTTCCAAAAATAGACTGGGAAACACATTCTGTAAATGGGCTGGATGGTTTGGAGTTTGTAAAATGTGTGTAGGATAGTTTTTTGCACCAGTACATAGAGGTATCGACCAGAGAAGGGGCAGTGCTGGACCTCCTGTTAGGAAATGAGGCAGGTCAGGTGACAGATGTATGCGTTGGTGAGCACTTCGGGACCAGTGATCACAATACCATTAGTTTCAATATAATTATGGAGAGAGTCAGAACTGGACCTAGGGTGGAGATTTTTGATTGGAGAAGGGCTAACTGAGGGAATGCATAAGGATTTTAAAGGAGTGAATTGGGACACTTTGTTTCATGGGAAGGATATAGAAGAGATGTAACAGGGGACCCAACACAGTATAGAAGGAGGACATTTAAAGGGGAAATTGTAAGAGTACAGAATCTTTATGTCCCTGTTAGGTTGAAAGGAAATAGTAAAAATTGGAAAGAGCCATGGTTTTCAAGGGAAATTGGACACTTGTTTCGAAAAAAGAGAGATATCTACAATAATTATAGGAGGAATGGTGTAAATCAGGTGCTAGAGGAGTATAAACAATGTAAAAAGAATCTTAAGAAATAAATTAGGAATAAATTAGAAGATATGAGATTCCTTTGGAAATAAAGGTGAAAGTAAATCCAAAGGGTTTCTACAGCTATATTAATAGCAAAAGGATAACGAGGGATAAAATTGGACCATTAGAGAACCAGAATGGACAGCTATCTGCAGAGCCAAAAGAGATGGGGGAGATATTGAACAATTTATTTTCTTCGGTATTCATCAAGGAGAAGGATTTTGAACTCTGTGAGGTAAGGGAAACAAGTAGAGTAGCTATGGAAACTATGAGATTCAAAGAGGAGGAAGTACTGACACTTTTGAAAAATATAAAGGTGGATAAGTCTCCAGGTCCTGACAGGATATTCCCTAGGACATTGAGGGAAGTTAGTGTAGAAATAGCAGGAGCTATGACAGAAATATTTCAAATGTCATTAGAAACGGGAATAGTGCCAGAGGATTGGCGTACTGCGCATGTTGTTCCACTGTTTAAATATGGTTCAAAGAATAAACCAAGCAATTATAGACCTATTAGTTTGACGTCAGTGGTGGGCAAATTAATGGAAAGGATACTTAGAGATAATATATATAAGCATCTGGATAAACAGGGTCTGATCAGGAACAGTCAACATGGATTTGTGCCTGGAAGGTCGTGTTTGACAAACCTTCTTGATTTTTTTGAAGCGGTAACTAGGGAAATTGATGAGGGTAAAGCAGTGGATGTTGTCTATATGGATTTCAGTAAGGCCTTTGACAAGGTTCCCCATGGAAGGTTGGTTAAGAAGGTTCAATCTTTGGGTGTTAATGGCGGAGTAGCAAGATGGATTCAACAGTGGCTGAATGGGAGAGTAATGGTGGATGGCTGTTTGTCAGGTTGGAAGTCGGTGACCAGTGGGGTTCCTCAGGGATCTGTGTTGGGTCCACTGTTACCATATAACCATATAACCATATAACAATTACAGCACGGAAACAGGCCCCATCATCCAGATCATTGATGTACATGACAAACAACAGTGGACCCAACACAGATCCCTGAGGCACCCCACTGGTCACCGGCTTCCAACCTGACAAACAGCTATCCACCATTACTCTCTGACATCTCCCATTCAGCCACTGTTGAATCCATCTTGCTACTCCGATGTTGTTTGTCATGTACATCAATGATCTGGATGATGGGGTGGAAAATTGGATAAGTAAGTGTGCAGATGATACTAAGATAGGTGGTGTTGTGGATAATGAAGTAGATTTTCAAAGTCTACAGAGAGATTTGGGCCTTTTGGAAAAGTGGGCTGCAAGATGGCAGATGGAGTTTAATGCTGATAAGTGTGAAGTGCTACATCTTGGCAGGACAAATCAAAATAGGACGTACATGGTAAATGGTAGGGAATTGAGGAATGTTGTGGAACAGAGGGATCTAGGAATAACTGTGCATAGTTCCCTGAAGGTGGAATCGCATGTAGATAGGGTGGTAAAGAAAGCCTTTGGTGTTCTGGCCTTTATAAATCAGAGCATTGAATATAGGGCTAGGGAAGTCATGTTCAAATTATACAAGGCATTGGTTAGACCAATTCTGGAGTATGGTGTACAATTTTGGTCGCCTAATTATAGGAAGGATGTCAACAAAATAGAGAGAGTACAGAGGAGATTTACTAGAATGTTGCCAGGGTTCCAGCAACTATGTTAGAGAAAGGTTGAACGTTAGGTCTTTCACGAAGGTTAAGGGGGGACTTGATTGAGGTCTTTAAAATGCTGAAAGGGATAGACAGAGTTGACGTGGATAAGCTTTTCCCTTTGAGGGTAGGGAAGATTCAAACAAGAGGGCATGACATGAGAATTAAGGGACAGAATTTTAGGGGTAACGTGAGGTGGATCTTCTTTACTCAGAGGGTGGTGGCTGTGTGGAATGAGCTTCCAGCAGAAGTGGTGGAGGCAGGATCGATTTTAACATTTAAAAGTAAAGTGGATAGGTATATGGACGTGAAGGGAATGGAGGGGTATGGTCTGAGTGCAGGTAGATGGGACTAGGGGAAAACAAATGGTCGACACGCACTGGAAGGGCCGAGAGGGCCTGTTTCCGTGCTGTAATTGTTATATGGTTATATGGTTATATGTTATATGGTTAACTTCATCCTTCTGTGGCTGACGACAGTCGCACAATTCGTCTATTATCAGATAACAGGAACGGGAGGAGACTGAAATGATTTCGAGTATATTTTTAATGAAGTCGGATATTTGCTGAGTAATTTCAGCAGCTGCACAAACACATTTATCTATGCGGCGACACAATCTAAGTTCAGGGAACAGGTGAAGGGCGTTGTGAAATATGTGATCATAGCGGTGCTCTGCCTAATTCGGAAATCAGCACTATGAGCGGAATCTATACGCCTTCAACGTGTTTCGTGTCGAGACACCAGTTCCTAAAGTTCCTGTCTTCATCTACAAGGGGCCACTATGGATTTCCCTATCCGCAGGCATTTCCTGAACATCCATCAAGTGAAATCAGTTCGTCAGTTGCTCGTATGTCGTTCCAAAGGTCTTCACCCTGTTTTCACAATGGTTGCGGTCAATAACTCTTCGCTTTCAAAGCCAAGGATTGTCAGTATCCATATTGCACGCTGAGTTGACTATCGTGGCAGATTATTATAACGTTCAAGGAATTGCTCCCTCTAGCCACAAGGCGAAGACACGGGGAAAGGATATAGTGTCATTTAATAATTTATTTATTGTCGATGAAAAACAGTAAGATATTCATCCAAACGTCTTCTTATTGGGTGCATTTTCGTGTTACTACAACATATGGCTCCCACGTGTTAAAAAAGTGATTTAATGTTAGTAACCCAGCATATGGCTCCCACATGTGTAAAAAGTTCTTTAATGTTAGAGCGCTCCGAATAGTCGCAACATATGCCTTCCCACCATGCTTCCTTCGAACTAACGAATAAGCTACAAGCTTCTGCCCAAAATCCCAGCAGCAAACACGCCTCCGAGCACGTAATAAATCCCACACACATAATTACAGGCTGGCAAGATTTAAAGTCAAATGCCATAATTGATGACACATACAATTGAGCCAAATGCCCACTACATACCGGCCCCTAATTAATATAAAGATTTAACGAGGCAATTACTTATAGGCATCAGAAATGTAGCTATAACGGTGTGGCGGTCCCTGGGGGGGAATAAAAGGCTTAACATACTATGAAGGCTTATAAAAAAAGGCTTATAATAAAAGGCTTAAAATACATCAAAAACAAAAAATATCCGCAGTCAGACTTCTTCAGCAATTCTTCCATCTTCAGCTTTGCCTTCTAGAAGCAAGCGTAACTTGGTTATTGGTCTTATTAAAACATTGTTCCTAGTTTGAAGTCGTACCCCTCACAGCAGGCATGCTACCCAGTATATAGTCCAAAATACAAACGTTTTGGGACAGCATGAAACGTCTTCCTCTATGTCCGATCAATTCATGGATGCGTTGTAACAATAATTTTGAAGAGTGAAAATCCTACGAGAAATAATAGGATTTTTAGCAATAACTGTGATGTTTTGTTTAATTTCCAAATCATTAGCAGATTTCAAATCCCAGCTCAAGTTTTGGCCATTCTCCGTCTGGCTTTCAGAGAAACGGTGGTCCATTGATCCATCTCTTTTTTTTTACACTTTAGTCTTTATTGCTTTTAAGCATACACAAATAAAACACAAATATGACAACGAAACATACAACAATGCAGTGAAACATACAATGGTGCTGCGGGGGGGGGGGGGGGGGGGCAGTTTAGAATTAATGATGCAGTATACAGAACTATTTTCTTATTAAAACATTTTCCAATAACTTACATTATTGTCCATAAAATTATACAGTGTTGAAGTCTTTATTTCTATACCTGATCCATTTATCCCATTTTCTGTTCAACTCGTCTTCTTTCACTCTTAGAGAAATTGTCATTTTCTCCATGACAAATATTTCCAGTACTATGTCTAACCATTGTCTAAGTCTGGGTGTGTCCGCTGCGAGCCAGTTTCTTGTAATGGCCTTTCTGCCAGCTGTGAGCAGGATGTTAACCAAATATTGATCTTCCTTCAGCGCCACTGTATTTATGTTACCCAGGTATAAAATGGAACACTTCTTGGAGACTATATATCCTAATATCTCCTATAATCCCGAATTCATTCTGCCCCAAAATGGTTCTATTTTTGGAAAACGCCAGAAGATAACCATATAACCATATAACCATATAACAATTACAGCACGGAGACAGGCCCTCTCGGCCCTTCCAGTCCGTGCCGACCATTTGTTTTCCCCTAGTCCCATCTACCTGCACTCAGACCATACCCCTCCATTCCCTTCACGTCCATATACCTATCCACTTTACTCTTAAATGTTAAAATCGATCCTGCCTCCACCACCTCTGCTGGAAGCTCATTCCACACAGCCACCACCCTCTGAGTAAAGAGGTTCCCCCTCACGTTACCCCTAAACTTCTGTCCCTTAATTCTCATGTCATGCCCTCTTGTTTGAATCTTCCCTACCCTCAATGGGAAAAGCTTATCCACGTCAACTCTGTCTATCCCTTTCATCATTTTAAAGACCTCAATCAAGTCCCCCCTTAACCTTCTGCGCTCCAAAGAATAACGATCTAACTTGTTCAACCTTTCTCTGTAACATAGTTGCTGGAACCCTGGCAACATTCTAGTAAATCTCCTCTGTACTCTCTCTATTTTGTTGACATCCTTCCTATAACTAGGCGACCAAAATTGTACACCATACTCCAGAATTGGTCTTACCAATGCCTTGTACAATTTTAACATTACTTCCCTACTCCTATATTCAATGCTCTGATTTATAAAGGCCAGCACACCAAAGGCTTTCTTTACCACCCTATCTACATGCGATTCCACCTTCAGGGAACTATGCACAGTTATTCCTAGATCCCTCTGTTCCACAGCATTCCTCAATTCCCTACCATTTACCAAGATATGTGCATGATTTGCGTCTGTTTGGCCACATTGCCCCCGGCATGTTTGCTGCCTTAGAATTTGCTTGCTTTTGATGTTAGGCATAATAAAGAAACAAATCCAAATGTTCTAATTAAATTCTCTCAATGTTTCTGAATTAGTGGATGTCTGTAGTGTTACACACATATGATGCCATTCTTCTTCCGAGATTGTGATGTTCAATTCCTTTTCCCACTTACATTTTACATAACATGTAGTTTTAGCTTGACATTCCATTAAACTATGATAAAGTTTAGAAATAATCCTTAATGTTTTTTTGATGATACGCATTAACTATCACTTCTATTATTTGATTGTTTTCTTCTAGTGCCTCCCTTTTTACTTTTTATTGTAATAATCTCTCAGTTGTCGGTATCTAAACAAGTCTTGGTTCCGAAGTGCAAATCTATCCTTCAAATCTTGAAAACTTCTTAGGTATCCATTTTCAGTAACATACAAAATGCAGTCATTCTTTTCTTGAAATGTTGAGTCACACATCCCTGGTTTAAATTAATTATCCAAAGCTATCCATCTTAAAACGTTTTGTCGTTTATTCAGTTTAAGTTGTCTGGTAAGAGTGAACCAATGTTTCTAAAGTAAATATCGTTATTGGATCCATTATACTCCTGATATGTCCAGGAAGCGCTTTTTCTCCCAAGAGTGTTTGGATGTGGAAGTCAGGGATATATCTCTCAATCTCTTTCCACCTAGCTATATAGTTGTCCTCACACCAATCAATTAGTGGTCGAAGTTGGGCTGCATAGATATATATCCTAAAATTTGGAAGTGCCATTCGACCTTTGTCCTTTGGCAATTGGAGTATAGTGTATTGAATTCTGACCTTCTTTCCTCCCCAAATAAATCTAGATATTAATGTATCCCATTCCGTAAATTGTTTTAATGGTATCTCTATTGGCAGATCCATCTCTTACTGCTTAAGGAGCGAACATTAGTAGCTCCCAATGCTCTTTCCATTGGCAAATTGATTTAGTCCAAATCCAACTCTCTTGCCCTATCATCTGGTGGAATGCCTTTCAATACAACGCGACTGTTGCTTATCCCTTGGAAAGCGAGGACCCTCCCTTATTGCAGAGGGAAGTCCGATGTTTTACTATTTGAATTGCTTCCTGCTCAATAGACATGGATTTTAAGCAATCATCCGCATAGAAATTATTCTTCAAAGTGGTTATCACTTCTTCTGAAAATTGAACTTTATTGTCCTCTGCGGCCTTCTTTAATCCCTACTTCGCACAACTTGGTGATGACACTGCTCTAAAGAGATGTACCTTCATCCGGTATTCAACAAGATCTTGTTGTGCATCCCCTTCAGGCCACCATACGAATCGTAGGGAATCAATGTGTTTTTTCTGATACTTTGACGATGATACATCGCTCTGACATCAGCCATGAAAGCATTGGTTCTTGTCTGAATTTAATGAGAAGTCCAATGAGTGAGTTAGTAAAGTCTGGACCTTGCAGTAGTTGATAGTTAAGTGACGTTCCTTTGAAGACTGCAGCACAGTCAATGACCACCCTCAAGGTCCCTTTCTTCGAGTGATACCCCATGGTGCAGAATGTACCATAGCTCTCCATCACCTCGATTCAGCTGGTTTGTTGGTACCAATTCGGCATAATCATTCCCCTTTAGGGAAGACGTATATTCCTCATGAAATGTTGTATTCCAGTCTTGAGCATCTTGACATCCACCAAGTAAGGCCATTGTCTTAAGTCCTCATGTCTGGATATATTTTGATGACCAACATGCATTGTCTCATGTGTAAACACTTCAGATATTGATATAAAATTATCTTCATCCAAACTAGATATCTCCATACTTGTAATGCAATGACTAACGCACTGCACTGAGGTGAGTCATATGCATGTCAAGGTACAACACATGTTTATTAAAATACACTTACAGCATTCTTCTGCATGGTGTTACAGTAGGCTAGCAGCTGTTCAGACTAATTACTTACGCAAGACTTCTGGTAATGTAAACCGTATAGTAAGCGGATCTTCTACTAACAAGCACTACAATTGGTTAGTAAGAAGTGACCAATCCACACGCACTTCTTCTCTTCATTCATGGTATGAATCGAATCGTAATCTATTCCCCTGTGACGTCCAGCCTTCTCATCAAGCTTTCCGTGCAAAAGGTAGCCTAACTTCCATGATCCAAAAAGTCATATGTTTGCAACACTGTATTCGTCTTGCTATTCCTTACCTGAACTGGTAAGATAGAGAAGATACATGCTTCTACCCCGGCCCCAATATGAACCGTTACTTGAGTGAGATGACAACATCACTGGTAGCTGGCTTCTGCTTCTGTTCTATTTTCTCCGGCTCCTTCTCTTCTGTTTGCTCCAGTGGCTTATTTCCGGTGGGAAGTGCTTCAGGATGATTTTGCTTGCACTTATCGGAAGTTATAGGACTCTCACAGTTTTTCACCATATGTCCTTTTTTTTCAAACATCCAAAACAAATTCCCTTTTCCTTTAAGATATCCACCCTTTCTTTATATTCCTTGATCTTGAATCTTCGACACCATCTTATGGTGTGACCAACTTAATCCTTGTTGCTTGATAGTGGATACATCTCCTTTCATTCTACCTGTCGTTTCCACGGATATTATAGCAGTTGCAAATCTACGTCCCTTAGGTCCTGATCTTCCTTTACTTTTTGTAGACAAGCACCAGACACAGTACGTGATTCAAATACATCTTTAATCAGCACTGAAACTTAACAGCATAAAGGATGGTTGGTTGTCAGTACATCCTAGCTGCTCAGACTGGAGGTGCCGGAAACAAGTGTTACAGTGGGGTGGAGTTAGTGGTGCTGGCTTATGTGTGATTGGTGAACATGCAGCAACAATCTACATCCTTCCCCCTAAAGATTAAGTGTGGAAAGGCACCCATACCATGGAGTTAAACATACTCGCCATATCTGTCTGGTGGTCAACTAACACGGCCCGAGCGCGTGCGGACCAAACTCTCCCCCCCCCCCCCCCCTCACCTGAAAGATGAGACGGAGAGCCTGGAGGCGAGAATGGCGTGGTGGATACTTGTGGTGACCGAAAGGGGAAGCATGCGGTAGCTGAGGCCCCGTGGTTAGTGGAGACCGTGGGAGGTGGAGGGGAGCAAGGCATGCGGGGACGGGTGGGAAACATGACAAAAGGTGGCTGGAACTGGAACGGCGGAGCATAGGGACCAGCAGGCGGTGGTCGAGGCTCCCTCACAGCAAGCAGGTGTTGTCGACTTCTCCGGTATACTGCTCCTTCACAGTCTACAAGGTAGGACCGTGGCTCGTCAGTCGGGTTGACAACAGTGCCCAGACGAGAATGTCCAGTTGAAGTTCGTAGACGATCGACCTGGCCCGGCAGTAGAGGCTTGAGTGGTCTGCTCGAACTGTCGTATGACCGTTTCTGGATGTCGTGCTTCTCTTGTAGACGTTTCTGGATAGTGGCAGGCTTCAGCACCCGAGAGACCAGTTGTTGTTGTGCGATGGGGCCTCGTCAATCTCGACATCAATCGCTGTGCCGGCAATCCCAAGGTTCCGTCCCTGGCAATATTTCTGAGATTCAGGAGATCGAGATAAACGTCTGACTTTGAAATATGTGCTCGCTCCAGCAAGTGTTTGGCGCTTCTGACAGCACGTTCAGCGAGTCCATTACTCTGTGGCTATTCGGGACTGCTTGTGACGTGCTGGAAATTCCATCGGTCTGCGACAAGTTTGAACATGTGGCTGGTGAACTGCCGACCGTTATCGGTTCTCAGGCTGACGGGAGAGCCATAGGGAGATAAGTGTCTTTTCAGCTTCTGGATGACCATCTCAGATGTTAGGGAGGTCAGTTGGTCTAGTTCAAATCAGTTAAAAAAGGAGTCGACTAGAACGAGGTAGCGCTTTCCGCATCATTCAAAAATGTCTGCCGCCAGCGACATCCAGAGCAGAGCTGGTGGAGGTTGTTGCAGAAGGGGCTTCCGCTGCTGATGAGGTGCAAGGCTGTTGCAAGTGGGACAAGAGGCTACGCGGTCCCGGATGTACTTGGCCATTCCCGGCCAATATAAAATACTATGGGCGGGTACCAGTGTGGCGCCTGCACCCGGGTGACCGCTAAGTGTCTCTTTGAAATATGCGTCTCGTAGCAATGAGGGTATCACTACCTTGTGACCCTTGACAACAACCCCATCCTGAACTACCAGTTCATCACGGACCAGGAAGAACGGCTACATCTCTGTGCGCGTGTTGGATTGTTTGTATGGCCAGCCTGTTTTGATGATGGAGGAGAGGATTGAAGCGTATCGTCAGTGGCGGTGTGCGTGGCCAAGAAGCGCAGTTGCTTGCTGGAGATGAAATCGCCACCGAGGACCGTGAAATTTTCCTGTTCATAGGGATGTTGTTCGCAAGATGCCCGAGGTGCACGGGAGAGAGTGCCAGCGACGTGCATTTCCTTACACTTTGTGTAGGTAATAGAGAAATCATACCGCTGCAGGTGCATCATCATACGTTGCAAACGAGCTGGCGCGGCATGGATGGGCTTGTTCACGATTGTCACCAGTGGTTGGTGGTCCGTCTCGACCATGGAGGTGTTGCCAAAGATGAAGTCGTGGAATTTGGAGCAAGCAATGACGACAGCCAGCAGTTCCTTTTCAATTTGCGCGTAGTGCTGCTCCGTGTCAGTCATGGTGCGAGAGGCATACGAGACAGGTAGTAGGGTGCCATCGGCAGATGGTTGCAAGCAGGCTGCGCCAAGCCCAAACTTCGAAGCATCGCAGTTGATCGTCACCGGACGTTTCAAGTCGAAAAAGGTCAGGGTCGGTGCACTGGTCAGGTTGGACTTTAAAACATCGAAGGCAATCTGATGTTGCTGGAACCATGACCATGCAGTGTCCTTTTTGGTCAGCTGCCGCAGTGTGGAGCTTAGCTCGTGGAGGTTCTGTATGAACTTACCGAGATAGTTTACCATGCCCAGAAAACGCTGCAGGCCTTTCACGTCTGTGGCGCAGGCATTTCCGTGATGGCAGCAGCTTTCTTTGGATCGGGTTTGAGGCCATCAGGAGTGAAAATGTGGCCGACGTAGGAGACCTCTGGAACCCTGAACTTGCACTTGTCAGGATTGAGTTTGTGGTTGATCTTGCGTGCGCGCTCCAAGATGAGCCTGAGATTGTGATCTTACTCCGTTGCGTTCTTTGGAAGACTTCACTGGCGGAGTTGATTCCGAATGGCATTCTCAGAAACTTGTATCTGCCAAATGGGGTGGCAAATGTGGTGAGGTTTGATGACTTCTTGTCCAGCGGTATCTGCCAGAAAGGGTTCTTTGCATCGAGGACAGAAAATAGGGTGGCCATTCCGACCTTTGCCGCAACATCCTCGACGGTCTTCCTGAGATGGTGTGTGCGCTTAACGGCAGTGTTCGGGTGTTTCGGGTTGATGAGGGATTTCATTTTTTCCCTTCTTGACTGTGGCAATCAAGGTTGAGACCCTGTCAGTGGGGTCGCTGACTGCTTCAATTACGCCTGTGGAGACATAGTCCTTCAGCTCAGTGTGAACCCTGTCAGTCATGGCAAATGACAATCGGTGTGGGGGCCGGATGACAGGATAAAGGATGGTTGGTTGTCAGTACATCCTAACTGCTCAGACTGGAAGTGCCGGAAACAAGTGTTAGTATAAGTGTTGCAGTGGGGTGGAGTTAGTGATGCTGGCTTATGTATGATTGGTTAACATGCAACACCAATCTACACTTTTGATAAAGGTAGAAACGTTGACAGTTGCAATTGGTTTATGATCTCCAATACCCTCGTGGTGTGGATCTAACATGTACCGTACTTCCCTTTCCAAGAACTCAACCGGGTCTGGTAACACGGCTACTCGCTTCTTCGTATCCATTATTCGGCCTGCTTTATCTCTCCACCTTTCTGTAAGTCGTCTGGGAATTTTTTGAATGATGGTTCTAGTATTACTAACATGATTCATCTCCATGTGGTTGAGATTTTTACATCGAGCTGCAACAACCTATAAGAAATATTGCAAAATCACTTACTACCTCAAGATCTTCTGACTTGATATATTTCCAAGCATATGCCTTCTCCATGTATGCATTAGCAATCCTCTGTTCGTTACCATGATGTTCTTTAAGTAACCTTCTTGCCTCTTGACAGCCTTGCCTGTCAGGCTTATTTTGACAACTTTTGACACGTGCCTTAGCACTTCCACTTGTGTAATATGCCAGTAATCGTAAGCGCTCTTTTCCATCAGTACATTTCTACTACTTCACCAAACGCCATTATGAAAGCTTCAAACCGCAAAGAATCCCCATTAAATATAGGAATTTCTATTGGGGTAGAGTAAAATAAAAATGTCATTGAGCTATGAGCTTGTTGAATGCAGCCTGGTTCTCCACCAATTCACGTAATCCGAGATCGTTGGCTTGGCGCAAACGAATGATCTGCCTCTGATCATAATGCTGGTGTGCTCGAGCCTGTGTATCAGGCCTCGGAAAGCGTACTGAGTTGTTGGTTTGACCCTAGCCTCGACAGACGCCCCATACGCAATTTGCGTCGTTCTTGCACCCAGTAGCTGCGATGAAAGTTTTTCCCGCCCGCCACTGTTCCAATGGGTGTTCAAAGCCCTGGAAATCCGGTGGTCCTCGGTAGTGGAATTGATCCAACTGCTGTCTCACTTTGAACAGTTCTTCCTCTCAAACCATAGTTCATACTATCAGTTCCTTTAGAACCACATCTTGAACCTTCACTTTCCATTATCTCCTTCTTTACTGTGACAACCGCCAATTTTGTGTCTAGTTCCAGCTGTTCTTTTCAGCGCCTCTTCTTATTGTCGCCTCATCTATCCTTTCAGCTTCGTTCTCCTTGTCGCTCAATCTCATGTTTCTTCTCCAATGCATTCGCTTCTATTCAGAGAGCGGCTAGATCAGTTTCAACTCCCAATCGAGCAGAAGCTGAACTGGCTATAGAACCAGATGTATGTCTTGACCTTCGTGTAGATACATCCGATATACTATCTTGCGGTGTAATCTACTCTTCCATTTCAGCGGCTTGTTGCATCGCACTTTCATCGCACCACAAGTAGTCGGATTTTGACCCCTTGCTGAGTAGCATCTCCTACTATAACACACGCAGTCCTTTGTTCAGTTTCAGCTAACCAACTCTTGGCATCTTCTATAGAATTATCAAATAACTTCACATTTACTTCTTTCGCGTTCTTCCTGAGGCGGCTGTGAACATAGCAGTACATTTTGTTTCTCTCCAACCTCATGGCAGAAGTTGAATACTTGAACCAGATTAGATCGTACATTGTTCGCGTTCTCATCTGATTCCATTAGCTTTTTCTGGTTTTCAATTGATTTGGTAACCTGTTTCCATAACTTGTTTCTCTGCTTTTGGTTTCCTTCAGGTAGGCAAGTTGGGTTATCTACTTCTTCTCGCTACCTTAGTCTACTCCGGCACCTCGTGGCTCATCTGACTCATCCGCTCTTCTTACTCCATGGATTTAAACAGGTCTTGGAAGATTGCCAAATTTGGATTTTAGACAAACAGGGGCTTCTTCAGTTTGCTTCAATCCCTATTGATATACATTGGTTGAATGTTCCAAAAACATCAGATGAGAAACCATATCAATCTGAACTTTCAGACAACATCCAAAATATGTTCGAAGTATAGTCAGTTCAGGAAGAATGTGTCTTATCTCAACTTAAAAAAACATCTCAAGGACAAGCACTTGGATCTTTACCCACCAACTTTTTTAAGAATGTTTTTGACTGCCTAGCAATAGACATACTGCAAATAATTAACAGCTCCCTTCAATCAGGCAATTTCCCAAAAGCCTTGAAAACTGCAGTTATTAAACCGCTTTAAAAAAGCGGAGCCTCTATGTCTCTATTATTAACAACTATAGACCAATATCAAACCTACATTTCATAAGTAAAATAATTGAGAAAGTTGTCCTCCAGCAACTTAATCACTTCCTGGCTTGAAGTGGCTGCTATGACAACTTCCAGTCAGGATTTTGACCCCTTCATAGCTCCGAGACCGCCCTTATTAAAGTTGTAAATGACATCCGTCTTAACACAGACTCTGGCAAAATTTCAATATTAATGCTATTAGACCTCAGTGCGGCATTCGACACTGTTGATCACTCAACACTTTTGGGCAGATTGGAAAAATGGGTGGGGCTTTCAGGCACAGTTTCAAGTTGGTTTAGGTCATATCTACAAAATAGGAACGATTTTATTTCCATTGGCGACTTTGTATCAGAACCAAGGTTCGATCTTAGGACCCTCTTTATTCAACATCTACATGCTCCCACTAGGGCAAACCATGCGAAATAATATTATTGACTACCACTGCTATGCCGATGACACTCAAATCTATGTAGTGCTATCACCAAATGACTATCGCCCGATAGAACTGCTGTGCCAGTGCATTGAGCAAGTCAAAGACTGAATGTGCCAAAATTTCCTTCAACTAAATAGGGGCAAAACGGAGATAATTATTTTTGGTGCTAAAAAAGAAAGGCTTAAAGTAACCCAACACCTTCACTCTTTGTCCCTGAAAACCTCAAACAAAGTCAGAAATCTTGGGGTTATTATGGATTCAGGTCTTGCGAAAAACACTGTCAGGCAGCTACAGCTAGTTCAGAACGCTGTTGCTAGAGTTCTAACAAAGACCAAAAAATGTGAACACATTACACCAATTCTTAAATCCTTACATTGGCTCCCTGTATGTCAGAGAATTGATTTTAAAACTTGCTGCTCACCTATAAATCACTACATGGTTTAGGGCCAAAATATATCACTGACATGCTTCCATTATATAAGTCTTCTAGACCGCTAAGATCTTCAGAGACCAATCTGTTAGTGATTCCCAGAGTAGGTACAAAACATGGGAAAGCAGGATTGAGTTACTATGCATCAAATAGCTGGAATAAACTTCCTGAAGACTTAACACTTGCCCCAACGTTGACCACTTTTAAAACAAGACTGGAAACTTTTATGTTTACTTTAGCGTTCAGCTAAATCCTACAGACTAGAGAATAAAGGATGGTGGGTTTATAAAATGTGCATATTTTAATGCTAGGAGCATTGTAAGTAAGGTGGATGAACGTAGAGCCTGGATTGACACCTGGAAATATGATGTTGTGGCAATCAGTGAAACATGGTTGCAGGAGGGCTGTGATTGGAAACTAAATATTCCAGGATTTCGTTGCTTCCGGGGTGATAGAATTGGAGGGACCAGAGGTGGAGGTGTTGCATTGCTTGTCAGAGAGGATATTACAGCAGTGCTTTGGCAGGATAGATTAGAGGGTTCGTCTAGGGAGGCTATTTGGGTGGAACTGAGAAGTGGGAACGGTGTAGCAACACTTTTAGGGGTGTACTATAGACCGCCAAATGGGGAGCGAGAATTGGAAGAGCAAATATGTAAGGAGATAGCAGATATTAGTAGTAAGCACAAGGTAGTGATTGTGGGAGATTTCAATTTCCCAAAAATAGACTGGGAAACACATTCTGTAAATGGGCTGGATGGTTTGAGTTTGTAAAATGTGTGCAGGATAGTTTTTGCAGCAGTACATAGAGGTACCGACCAGAGAAGGGGCAGTGCTGGACCTCCTGTTAGGAAATGAGGCAGGACAGGTGACGGAGGTATGCGTTGGTGAGCACTTCGGGACCAGTGATCACAATACCATTAGTTTCAATATAATTATGGAGCGAGTCAGAACAGGACCTAGAGTGGAGATTTTTGATTGGAGAAAGGCTAACTTTGAGGGAATGCGTGAGGATTTTAAAGGAGTGAATTGGGACACTTTGTTTCATGGGAAGGATGTAGAAGAGAAATGGAGGACATTTAAAGGGGAAATTGTAAGAGTACAGAATCTTTATGTCCCTGTTAGGTTGAAAGGACATAGTAAAAATTGGAAAGAGCCATGGTTTTCAAGGGAAATTAGACACTTGTTTCGAAAAAAGAGAGATATCTACAAGAATTATAGGAGGCATGGAGTAAATGAGGTGCTAGAGGAGTATAAAGAATGTAAAAAGAATCTTAAGAAAGAAATTAGGAAGGCTAAAAGAAGATATGAGGTTGCTTTGGCAAGAAAGGTGAAAGTAAATCCAAAGGGTTTCTACAGCTATATTAATAGCAAAAGGATAACGAGGGATAAAATTGGACCATTAGAGAACCAGAATGGACAGCTATCTGCAGAGCCAAAAGAGATGGGGGAGATATTGGTTCCCCCAGCTAGGCTGTCCCCTCCAATCGTACTCAAACCCGAGTACCTATTTTCCAGGTGTACGGTCACAGGGGTACTCTCTAGCCCTGCCTCTGCCCCTTGCCCTTCCTAACCGTGACCCACTTGTCTGCCTCCTGTGGTCTGGGAGTGACTACCTCCCTGTAGCTCCTCTCTATTACCTCGTCACTCTCCCTGAGGAGACGGAGGTCATCGAGCTGCTGCTCCAGGTTCCTAACACAGTCCTTTAGGAGCCCCATCTCAACACACCTGGCGCAGATGTGGACGTCTGGAAGGCTATCAGATTCCCTGACCTCCCACATCTGACATCCAGAACAGTACACTGCCCTGGCCTTCATACTGCCCCCCCTACACAGGATACAACAGCAACACAATACAAAGTACACAACAAACTGCTGGGATCTGACTGCCAATCAGCTGCTTACCCTGGTCCACTTCCCACCAATCAGCTGCTTACCCTAGTCCACTTCCCACCAATCAGAGGTTTCCTCAAAAAAAAACCCCACTTCTCCAAATGGAATGTTATGGATTTGGGTAAGCCTCTGAAAGAAAACAAGCCCCGCGCTAGATTTTGAAGCTTACCGGTCGGGTGTCGCTCCTCCCCCTCCTCTTCCAACGGCTCCTGTGGGCCTCTGAAAGAAAACAAGCCCCGCGCTAGATTTTGAAGCTTACTGGTCGGGTGTCCCTCCTCCCCCTCCTCCTCTTCCAACGGCTCCCGTGGGCCTCTGAAAGAAAACAAGCCCCATTTCAGGTCAAGTCAATCAATTTCAAGTGAAGTGAAGTCAAGTCAATCCATTTCAAGTCAAGTCAAGTCAAGTCAATCCATTTCAAGTCAATCCATTTCAAGTCAATTCATTTCAGGTCTAGCCAATTCAATCCATTTCAATTCAAATCATTCCTTTTCAAGTCAAGTCAAGTCAATCTATTTCAAGTCAAGTCAATCAATTTCAAGTCAAGTCAAGTCCCCGTGGAAGGTTGGTTAAGAAGTCCCCATGGAAGGTTGGTTAAGAAGGTTCAATCTTTGGTTGTTAATGGCGGAGTAGCAAGATGGATTCAACAGTGGCTGAATGGGAGATGTCAGAGAGTAATGGTGGATGGCTGTTTGTCAGGTTGGAAGCCGGTGACCAGTGGGGTGCCTCAGGGATCTGTGTTGGGTCCACTGTTGTTTGTCATGTACATCAATGATCTGGATGATGGGATGGAAAATTGGATAAGTAAGTATGCAGATGATACTAAGATAGGTGGTGTTGTGGATAATGAAGTAGATTTTCAAAGTATACAGAGAGATTTGGGCCATTTGGAAAAGTGGGCTGAAAGATGGCAGATGGAGTTTAATGCTGTTAAGTGTAAAGTGCTACATCTTGGCAGCACAAATCAAAATAGGAAGTACATGGTAAATGGTAGGGAATTGAGGAATGCTGTGGAACAGAGGGATCTAGGAATAACTATGCATAGTTCCCTGAAGGTGGAATCGCATGTAGATAGGGTGGTAAAGAAAGCCTTTGGTGTGCTGGCCCTTATAAATCAGAGCATTGAATATAGGAGTAGGGAAGTAATGTTAAAATTGTACAAGGCATTGGTAAGACCAATTCTGGAGTATGGTGTACAATTTTGGTCGCCTAATTATAGGAAGGATGTCAACAACATAGAGAGAGTACAGAGGAGATTTACTAGAATGTTGCCAGGGTTCCAGCAACTATGTTACAGAGAAAGGTTGAACAAGTTAGGTCTTTATTCTTTGGAGCGCAGAAGGTTAAGGGGGGACTTGATTGAGGTCTTTAAAATGATGAAAGGGATAGACAGAGTTGACGTGGGTAAGCTTTTCCCATTGAGGGTAGGGAAGATTCAAACAAGAGGGCATGACATGAGAATTAAGGGACAGACGTTTAGGGGTAACGTGAGGGGGAACTTCGTTACTCAGAGGATGGTGGCTGTGTGGAATGTGTTTCCAGCAGGAGTGGTGGAGGCAGGATCGATTTTAACATTTAAAAGTAAAGTGGATAGATATATCGACGGGAAGGGACTGGAGGGGTATGGTCTGAGTGCAGGTCGATGAGACTAGGGGAAAACAAATGGTCGGCACGGACTGAAAGGGCCGAGAGGGCCTGTTTCCGTGCTGTAATTGTTATATGGTTATATGGTTATAAGTCAATCCAGTTCAAGTCAGGTCGTCAAGTCAATCAATGTCAAGTCAAGTCTTTCCATTTCAAGTAAATTCATTCCATTTCAAGTCGTCAATCCATTTCAAGTTAAGTCAAGTCAATCCATTTCAAGTTAAGTGAATTCAAGTCAAGAAAGTCAAGTCAAGTCATGTCCAGTCAAGTCAATCCAAATCAAGTTAAGTCAATCCAAGTCCATCCAAGTCAATCCAAGTCAAGGCAAGTCAAGGCAAGTCAATCCATTTCAAGTCAAGTCAATCCATGACAAGTCAAGTCAAGTCAAGTCAATCCATTTCAAGTCAAGCCAAGTCAAGTTAATCCATTTCAAGTCAAGTCAAGGCAAGTCAATCCATTTCAAGTCAAGTCAAGTCAAGTCAAGTCAATCCATTTCAAGTCAAGTAAACCCATTCCAAGTCAAGTCACACACACAGACACATACAGCAAAGCAAAGGCAAAGCAAAAGCAAAACCACATGGCAGGTGGAGCCAGCCAACATACAATCCATGTGCTTTAATTTCATGTCAAGCAAAGCAAAAAAACTCATACTCAAATTGTGGAAAAAGGCTCCTATACCAACACTCAAAATGTTGATTGGTAACATGTTGGAAACGGCCCATTCGGAAGAAGTGAGACTCCTCCTAATAGAAAAAAAAGACGAATTCTTCACGAGTTGGTCTCCATTTATTGACCTTGTGGATTCATGTGGTGCAATAGCATCGTAAAATTAAAAAATCTGGGTTTGAGTGAAAAATGATTAAGAATATTAAAAAAACATCGACGTGGCGTGGGAGAATCTCCTTTCTGCTTCACTTTCTCACATTTCTTTCTTTACACCACACTCACTAGACTATTCTTTACTCTTCACTCCTTCTTTCTTTCTCATTTCTTTCTAATAAAAAAAGGAAGTTGTACAAAGAATGTTTCAATAATTCTGGGAACCTGTAAAAAGGTACAATTAAAATGTAATGTACTTATTTCTAATAAATACATTTTAATTTTTTTTTAAAAGCAAAGCAAAGGCATAGCAAAAGCAAAACCACAGGGCAGGCGGGGCCAGCCAACAATATACAATCTATCTGCTTTCATTTCAGGTCAAGCAAAGTAAAGGCAAAGCAAAAGCACAGGGCAGGCGGGGCCTGCCAGCCTACAATACACTCCATTTGCTTTCATTTCAGGTCAAGCAAAGCAAAGGCAAATCAAACGCAAAAGTACAGGGAAGGCCAACTACGCATTGCATTTATTTCATTTCCATTTCCATTGCAGTTTCAAGCACAGGAAAGGCCAAACAACTCATTGCATTTTCATTTAATTTCCATTTCCATTGCAGTTTCAAGCACAGGTCAGGCCAAACAACTCATTGCATTTTCATTTAGGGCTAACAAATCTTTTATTGCAAGCACATTAAGGGTTCACAAATCATCATGCATTGCAAGCACATTGCTGGCTAACAAATCGTTTATTGCAAGCACATTAAGGATTAACAAATCATGATTTATTGCAAACACATTGTAGACTCACAGTTCAGTAGACTTACAATTCACTTGACTCACAGCATGATCACAGTTGTGGCCTCAACCTCACGATCTTCCAGAGAGAGTGACTCACGTCCAGGCATTCTGGGTTTTATACTCCTGCCCCCCTCCACCCCCCCCCCCCCCTTTGCCATTGCTTTGCTTGACCTGAAATGAAAGTAAGTGGGGACCTTATCATGGTGATTGACCGATGAGGGGACCAATCAGCTGATGTAAAGATTTTTTAAACATTCATAACGTGTTTTAATTTTCAGCGACTGGAAAAATCCTTGCGGCTGCTGTAGCGGAGGAGGACTGTGAGTAAGATGGGTGAAAATCATAGCGATATGCGGTAGCGTTTTTTCTCAAATCAATTAACAGCGTAGACAGTAAGTTGCCAAGATGAGACTTGTATATTACTTAAAGGAAGATCTTGACCACTTCCTGTCTTTCTCTTTCGTGATTTTAGAAAATACGCCGCCGCATACGGCTGTGATTTTTGGCCACCTTACTCTGAGTCCCCCTCCGCTGTGGAGGACGAGAGGATGCTTCCCATCGATGAAAAATCAAAGAGTTATTCATGTTTTCAAAAATGTTGACATTCTCTCCGTTGCCCCCGCTGGTGGCAAGGGGGTGGACTATAAAACACATAAGTATCGTGCCTCACTCAGTCTCTGCAAGGTGCAGGAAGCGAGAGGGTCACGTCTCTCTGAGCTGTGAACAACACTGAACAAATGTCTACTCAACCGTGAGTCCCCTTAATGTGGTTGTTAAACATTTGCAAAATTGTTTGTCTTGGTTTTTTTTAATGTTTGATGAAAATGTATTTGCTGTGAAATGTTTGCAAAATTGTTAGTCTTGGTTTTAAAGTGTTTGCAACAGTTTTCGGATGGAAAAAGCGCGATTAAACATTTTATTAAATCAGGACTGTGTTTAATTGCAAAATTGGCGCTCATTCCGTGACTTCCGCTTCCTGGCAAGATGGCGATGATGGCGTCATTTCCGGTTAGTGGGAAGATGGCGCTGAGTGCATAATTTCCGGTTCGTGGCAGGAATGCGCTGAGTGCAGGCCCAGAGAGAAGACGCCGTTGAATAAATCAAGAGCGCTTTCTGCTCTGTCTATGGTGAGTGCGTTTGTTGGACGTTGTTTAAAGCACGTTTTTGCTTTAGCAGCAGCCTCCACCGGTATGTTTACTATGTTCTGAAGTTACTTGGCATTTTAGTATTGGTTGTGTGTGTGTGTGAGTGTGAGTCTGTGTGTGTGTGT